>CM038640.1:5525441-5585441 GCA_021554675.1 Leuciscus idus | reverse complement strand
CTTTAAGTCTGACTCGAGTCAAGTCATATGACTCGAGTCCCCCATCTCTGGTTACCATTACCTTATATTATACATTACGCATTATTAATATTAATTATGAACCTGTATAGTTCTTATAGTTTTCAGTGAGGTATGAAAAATAGTTATTGATTATACCACATTCAACTATTACTTATTGATTCGTGTTAATCAGAGTTTCTTATTAGTTAATAGTAGTTACTAGAATTAGTGCGTTACTCATTTGTTCCTGTGTAGTTATTCATTAATGAAGGAACAGTATTATAAAGTGTTACACACGCTGTCAGACGTTGTTGTAGGAAACAAGCAACCAATTCAGAGATTACGGGAAGCGAAAGAGCGCCACGGGCAAACAAATACAATTTAAAGAGTTGCAATCCGTAATCAATCATTTAGATCAGATCTCAATGGGATACACAGATAATCGGATCTGGACTGACAGTCAGTGTTCGCGGTTTTCCCACAGATCTGGGATACTTTTAAGTTGTTGCCGAAGGTAAAACATTTTTCTCGGGGTTGATTTCTCCATTGGCATCTCTTCTCTTCTCTGATGACGAGGGCGGGGCTATAACCTGTCACTCACATGAGATCAGCCAATAGCAAACCACCAACCATCCAATCAATTCAATCAATTCCCCACTGACAAAATCAAGCCCCGCCCACATTTGTTCTGGTTTGAGGAGCCGTTTCACTCGGATATACGTCACAACAGGGAAGAAGAGAAGCAGAACTTCTGTGTCACGTGATATTAAGCCTAAAACACACAATACAAAATCAAATAATAAGTAATTAAAACATCAGTGAAAAATCTAAAATCTTCGTCTTACCACTTAATATTTTTACAGACTTTTTTAGAGAGTGTAAAAAATGTTTTATTCTTTGTTCTTATTTTTTTTCCAGCTAGTTGTCAAGACAACATTTTCATTTAATTTAAAGATGTACTAAAATAACTAAACCTAAAATAAAGTGTGTAAAAAACTATCATATTTAAAAAAACACAGAAATAATAAAAATCACAACGACACTCAATATATTTGTTTACAATTATATATATATATATATTGAATGGTATAACACTTAGTTCATTAGCTAACATTAGTTAACTACCTTAGTTAACATGAACTAATGATGAACTGCACTTCTACAGCATTTATTAATCTTAGTTAATATTAATTTCAACATTTACTAACACATTATTAAAATTAGATGTTGTATTTTTTAACATTAGTTAATGCACTGTGAACTAACATGAACAAACATTGAACAACTGGATGTTTATTAACTAACATTAACAAAGATTAATAAATACTGTGACAAATGTTTTGCTTATGATTAGTTCATGTTAGTTATTACATTAACTAATGAACCTTATTGTGAAAGTGTTACCAGAAAATTAATAACAATTCATTTGGTGATTCCAGAAGTTTCAAGAACTCCAGTAAAAACAATAGTTAACCTATATTCATTATTATCATTATTATTTAGATTCTAGTTAAAGCTTGATTATTTTAGTATATTACATTTGTTTAATTATTGTAAGCTTGATTATCGATCAGTGGTTCTTAACCAGGGGCCCGGGGTCCATATGGGCCTCACTGAGGCTAAGAACCACTGATTGATAATCTCACTGTATGGTGTAAAATACAATGAAGATTACAGGAATAGCCAAACTTGCTTAAAAAAACTCACAACAACAAAAAAGACAGTATTACTGTAGATAAAAATAATCTTATTATGAGTAATTTGTCCATGCATATGTTTCTCTGTTAAACTCAGATAAACATTATTAACTATAGACAGGCTCCTCTAAACTGGTTTCCTGGTTTTAGCCCGGTCAGTCTGGTCTGGTTTGCTGGTTTTAGCCCAGTCAGTCTGGTCTGGTTTGCTGGTTTGGTCAGTCTGGTCTGGTTTGCTGGTTTTAGCCCGGTCAGTCTGGTCTAGTTTCCTGGATTGGTCAGTCTGTTCTGGTTTGCTGGTTTTAGCCCGGTCAGTCTGGTCTGGTTTGCTGGTTTTAGCCCGGTCAGTCTGGTCTGGTTGGCTGGTTTGGTCAGTCTGGTCTGGTTTCCTGGTTTTAGCCCGGTCAGTCTGGTCTGGTTTGCTGGTTTTAGCCCGGTCAGTCTGGTCTGGTTTGCTGGTTTGGTCAGTCTGGTCTGGTTTGCTGGTTTTAGCCCAGTCAGTCTGGTCTGGTTTGCTGGTTTTAGCCCGGTCAGTCTGGTCTGGTTTGCTGGTTTGGTCAGTCTGGTCTGGTTTGCTGGTTTTAGCCCGGTCAGTCTGGTCTGGTTGGCTGGTTTGGTCAGTCTGGTCTGGTTTGCTGGTTTTAGCCCAGTCAGTCTGGTTTGCTGGTTTGGTCAGTCTGGTCAGTCTGGTCTGGTTTGCTGGTTTTAGCTGGGTCAGTCTGGTCTGGTTTGCTGGTTTGGTCAGTCTGGTCTAGTTTGCTGGTTTGGTCAGTCTGGTCTGGTTTGCTGGTTTTAGCCCGGTCATTCTGGTCTGGTTTGCTGGTTTGGTCAGTCTGGTCAGTCTGGTCTGGTTTTCTGGTTTTAGCCCAGTCAGTCTGGTTTGCTGGTTTTAGCCCAGTCAGTATGGTCTGGTTTGCTGGTTTTAGCCCGGTCAGTCTGGTCTGGTTTGCTGGTTTTAGCCCGGTCAGGTTTGCTGGTTTTAGCCCGATCAGTCTGGTCTAGTTTCCTGGTTTGGTCAGTCTGTTCTGGTTTGCTGGTTTTAGCCCGGTCAGTCTGGTCTGGTTTGCTAGTCTGGTCTGGTTTGCTGGTTTGGTCAGTCTGGTCTGGTTTGCTGGTTTGGTCAGTCTGGTCTGGTCTGGTTTGCTGGTTTTCGAGGGATGGTTTTGTTCTGCAGTCAGTGTTAATATAAAGCGGTGTGTTATTGCCCTGCACGGCGAGAGTAACCCGGTGAGTGGGCAGTAAATGTCACTTTATCACTTAACCCATTATATAAGGGTTGAAAGGTCTAATAAAACCCCTGCAATAGCGCTGTTATTGGACTGCATGATGTGTGTTTATGGCTCTGCTGCAGGTATTCAGAGATCAGAGTGTGAAACTCTTCTCTTGATGAACATTAATGGAGAGTTATTCATTTGGCAAATGCATTTTGGAAAAAAAACGAGTAAACTTGATCAGATTAAATTTGGTTCCGTTTACAAAATGTCGAGATTGATCTTTGACTCGGGGAACGCATGCATCAAGTGTGATTAGATCTGTTTATGTGCCGTTTCACCCAGAATGCCTCAGCGATACGTGAAGAACTTTATGGAGGTTCTTTGGTAATGAAAGGATCGATATGTGTTGCCGTGCTCAAGACAGGAGACACGGCCTGCTTTAATTTAGCATTAATAATGCAGGAACAGATCAAGTTGAGTGTGTGTGTGAGAGAGTGTGTATCCGTTGTGATTTGAGCTATGAAACACATCAGATATTACACACTTTCATACAAAGTCATTTTTTTATTAAAATGAATGCTTCTTCAGACGAGACAACATGCTTTAAAACAGAATGTGAGCTCTAGCCTACCCTATATTAAATAATAATAAATATGATTCATTATCTAATTAATTACATTATTTAAAGGGTCTGTAGAAATGAGAAACCCTTGTTATTAGCGACTCTGGTGGCTGTTAAGTGAAAGTTGGCTAATGGTTAGGTCCCCTGAAATAAAAATTTAAGTTTTTTTTATTTATTTTTTAGCTTTTATTATTAATATGTTAGCCTTAAGGTTATGAATAAGCTGGTGTGTTTCAAAAGCGCAATTGACTTTGTACACCGACGCATGTATCATTCCTATTTTGCACCCGCGTACAGCGGCCTTTTCCCTCCACAGAAGCACGTCGCTAAACTAGGGAAATACACTTGCGCTCCCGGGGGCGGTTCAGCACAAAGAGGAGGCGTGTTCCGGCGCAAACGTTCCCTCATGCTATTTTGCAGGTTTAGAAAACAATTCCGCCACTAACCAGGAAAAAATAGTTTAAAGTCAGTGGCGCGTTGCGCATGTTATTCATATGCTATTTTAAGTGCGCATGCTTGGCCATAATCAATGTAGCGTGTGCACAACAACGCGCATACACTTTGATTCTCTCATCTACACAGAAGCAGCAGTTTTCATTTTTGCAAATCATACATTATTACGATAGATAGATAGATAGATAGATAGACAATTTATTATAAAAGCATACATCTAGCTTACACATTTACCCAAATTATCATACGCCTGTTTAACCGAAGTTAATTTGGGTGGGTTTCTCCATTTCAATGTAACTTCTCTCTTTTACGGCCGTGACGTGAACGTCGGTCTCCTCGGCTGTGAACCGCTCCTGGCGTGCGTCTGGCAAATCCGCCGTTATAATAGCAATCCGCCATGGAACAAGCGCATCTGCTCTTAAAGGGAATGTGAGATGATGCTCTGATTGGTTTATTTCACGTTACGCCCAAACCACACCTATGAATAATGAAGCTACTTCAGACCAACCCATTTTAGATTTGCGTCGGGCGCAAGAGTCATTTATCCCGCCGGTATAATAGCAACAGCGCCCGAGACCCGCCCACAAAGTTACTTGCGCTTTGCGCTTGATACTTGCGTTTCAGATCGTTAAAATAGGGCCCACAGTCTCTCACTTCCGCTAAAATGGATCATAGATTTTTATGACATCACTGCGGACTTCAGCTCCTCATCACATCTTCTGTCCAATCAAATGCTCTCTAGAATCTGAAGCTCCACCCCCAAACACCACCTGGCCAAAGCGACCGTTGACACATCACGGAGCAATATGTGACCCTGGACCACCAAATCAGTCACATGGGTCAATCTTTTGAAATTGAGATTTATACACCACCTTAAATAAATAAGCTTTCCATTGATGTGTGGTTTGTTAGGATTGGACAATATTTGGTCGAGATACAACTATTAGAAAATCTGGAATCTGAGGGTGCAAAAAAATCGAAACATTGAGAAAATCTCCTTTAAAGTTGTCCATTTATGTTCGCGATTGTGCAGCATTCACTCACAGAAATAAACGTTTTATATATTTACGGTAGGAAACTTACAAAATGTCTTCATGGAACATGATCTTAATATCCTAATGATTTTTGGCATAAAAGAATACAATGTATTGTTGGCTATTGCCACAAATATGACTGGTTTTGTGATCCAGGGTCACATATGTGTTGGAGATGTGTGTTTGGTTGCTCAAATGCTCGAGTTTTATTCAGTTTTCCAACTGTACGTTGGTTAAAGGAACCGTATGTAAGATTGTGGCCAAAACTGGTACTGCAATCACTTTCAAATTACTGTAGAGCGGTGTATCCCCTCCCCCTCCCCCTGACTCGAGGTTGCCAGATAGGCTGGCATTTTTTATCCGACACGTTTGTAGCTGCAGCTGTGGTAACTAGAGCAGAGCTGGCAACCCGGATGCCGAAACACTACTGACTTCGTGATTGGTAGATAGGTGGAGGGTGGAGCATCAGGCCAAAACACAACATGACAACATCAACATCAGTTGAGGGCTGCAACTTCACTTTTAAATGACAATATCCTGGCCGGACTACTGTTGTCAGTGATATAAGTATTTGAAATGAACATGATTTCTTAATGTCTAGTGACATATCAGGGCCATTTTATGATTAATTGAAATACATTTCTTACATACGGTTCCTTTAAGAATGAAATGGCTAGAATTTATTCACAACTCTACAATTGAATCCAGAGTATCATCAGCGTTTGGATTCGCTTCCACGGTCCTGTCAAGTACGACTTGCAGTCTGTGAGGTAAACTAAACGCTATTGGCTATTTGAAAAGGGGGAGGAGCCATTCAACATGTCCCGCCTCAGCTTCCTGTTTCACTGGAAATTACGTCAACGCATCAAACAAATCTGCGCTTCAGTGGCCTTTAACCATGTAAACTCTGGTAATACAAATGGTAATCAATCCGTGAAAAAAAACATGGTTACTACATTTTTACAATAATAAAACCATGGTTATTAAGGTGTTTATCACTCAAATTAATTTAAAAATGTAAATTCAACAGGTATGAAATATGAGCAGTAAGAGATAAGCCCTGCTAAGGAGAAGACGAGCACTGGACTGTGGCGAGTGAAACTGAGGTCAGGGTGTCGTTGTTCAGACTCAGAGCGTATAGGAAGTGTGATAAAGGTCCAGAGGCTCTCGGGAGCGTAAACGTCACATCCTTGGGATTTTCCCGGGAAAACAGGTCCTGAGTCCTTCACATAAAAATCAGTCTACAGGCTTTCATAGACAACCTAGGAAGTCAGGGAAGGCCTCGTTTTTTTTGTTTCGTTACAAGCTATTCACACATTGGCAATACAAAAAAGTAATTAATAGGCTACATGAAAATTCGAACATATAGCCAGTGCTTAAAGTAAAAAAAAGAAAGAAAAAGATTCATGCACAATTAAACAATTTGGCTTCAGTCATATTGCGCAGATAATTGGTGCAGTTAGTTGAATATAGTTGAATATATGAATATATTTATTTTTAATAAACCGAATTCTGCGACCCTAGTAAGAGCTGAGCGCAAGAAAAGATTTAAAAGATGAATGGCACAGATTAAAATATGGAAGTGCCGCCAGATTATAACCCCCCCGAGTCTCCAGTATGGGCCGGTTTAGGATTAGGTGTGGGGTTAAAACACTAATAAAAGTCTTCAATTGAATTTAAATATACAAATGTAACTCATCAGAAGTAGATTTAATGAATAAAGCTGTGTTAATTGTTAACTTTCTTGAAGATGGGTATTGAGGACGTTCCTCCAGCACAATCCTCCGGACACACGCCATTTAGCACTATTCACCACTCCTGTGTGAAGGCATGGGACGGCGCAGTCTGTTAAAGCCGGACAGATAACCGGACATACAAACAATGTAGGAGTGACGGGGCAAAGGGTGTTGAGATTGAGGGAGAAATCAATAGGAAATCAGCGTTTTGGGACGGCCACTCATTTATCAGATGACACGGTTAAATAGCGTTAAGGCACTAAAAATGAGAAAAATATGTCCCGTCTGGGCCATCGTATTGATCACGCGTGAATGGGCCCGTGGAAGGCTGAAGCTACTAATAAAATAAGACATATCTGAAAGTGAATCAGCCAAGAATCGATCGGGATGGTGATCAAGGCCAAAAACATCTTCACTGGGATTTAAACCCTGATACTCTGACCCTCACACACACACACAACATGCTTACACACACCTCACACGACAGATGTTGGACAGGCGTGATTCCTCTCAAATCTCGATTTTGACTGGGATGACCAGATCCTGCCAGAAGCCATTGGGAAATCACTGAGAAACCATCAACACAAGCTGGACTGTTGTCACAGAAATCACATGACCAGACAAAAGAATTTATGATTCCTTTAATGTGAAAGCTAATGACTGTGTGATTGAAATTAGTTTTGAATTATAACTAAATGGCAGGACTTTAAATGTTATTATGAATTAGCGAGAGCCACAGTCATATGAGGACCATGAGATGATCGGGTTTGGGTTTCTGAGTTATCAAAATGGATTGATATTATAAATATTTTAATGTTTAATGTTGAAATGTGGTTGAAAATGTGTTGGTTGTAATAATGCCAGTTGTTTCAATGTTGAAACAATGTTAAAATCTATTTTCTCAATGCCTGTTATAGATCCCATCGTGAACGATTCATCCATGCATATGTTTTTATGTATGTCGCAATATGGAAAAAATATCTGTTGCTACTTCCGTTTTATCATGACTTTGATGCTAAATGTTGTAAAGAGATTAAAGTCGCCCTGTAGTCAATAATTTGATCCCTTAAAACTTACCTTTGATCACCAAAATGACACATTTAAAAGTTTTTTCCTTGAAAAAAAATGGTTCTATGAATATGCAGATGAGCCCCGCCTCCACTCACTCACTCAGCTCAGAGATCCACTGGTTGACGATCACACGTTGATCTGATTGGGTACAAGGTAGTTTTGACTCTGATTTCAAAGCGTGTGTTTGAGACTGTCTTTGGTTCACTGCAGTTTTAAGGAGAAAATACTCAGCAATGGTGTCGACTTATGAATTTACACATGATTTGTCTTAAAGCACATTAATAACACCACATAGACACATAAACTACATTAAAAGCTGGATTTTCACCACAGGGGGACTTCTACAAAAATACTTTTAAAACAACATTGACAAATTTGATATTTGTTTACACGAAAAGACCAACAACAAGATTGCAATATCAACGATGATTCAGCAAAATCATATTCAATAGTAGGCTAATTCAGTCTTGATGAATCATGAATACATGTTGAAATTCCGGCTGGGGATTTTTAGCATGCTGGGAAAAGCGTCTCGGTGAGAAAATGAGCGTCTCATGGGAAAACCACAGAGGAGGAGTCGATCTCGTGTCTCCGGGGTATAAACAAATTAGATTATGAATTCATACAAAATACCAATTTGCCAAAATGTAAATGTTAGACTGGGTTTCGTCATTTATTTTGACAGTACCAGTGGCCCACACAGTCTCGGCCGGCTGTCCTGAGGTTAATGAGCGATCTTGCTCTCTGCTCGGGTTTGGGCTTGTTTTGAGTCACGGACGAATCCGGTAACACTGTCTTCTTTAGGTTCAGAACTTCAGGAGTAGTTCACTTCAGAATTTAAATGTCCTGATAGTTTCCTCACCCCCACGTCATCCAAGATATTCATGTCTGTCTTTCTTCAGTCGAAAATAAGATTTCTAAGGAAAACATTCCTGGATTTTTCTCCATATAGTGACTTCAATGGGGTTCAACGAGTTGAAGGTCCAAATGTGAGTTTCAGTGCAGCTTCAAAGTCTCGACACGATCCCAGACGAGGAATAAGAGTTTTATCAAGACAAACCATCGGCCATTTTATAGATTTTTTTTTTTTTTTTTACCACAAATGCTCGTCTTGCACCAGTTGTGATGCGACACACATTACGTGATCACGCTGAAAGATCACATGTGTTCCGGTTCAGAAATGTCATTTTCTCCTCCAACTTTACCTGTTATTTATTTATTTTTTGTAAATGGCGTTTGACTTAGTCTTTGCACATTTGCTTTGTGAACACTGGATCGGTACTTTCGCCTATGTCACGATTGACCTTTCAGCATGATCACGTAATGTGTGTCGCATCACAGCTGGTGCAAGCCGAGCATTTGTGGTTAAAAAGTATATAAATGTTTATTTTTATAGAAAATGTCAGATATTTTGTCTTGATAAGACTCTTATTCCTCGTCTGGGATCGTGTCGAGACTTTGAAGCTGCACTGAAACTCACATTTGGACCTTCAACCCATTGGACCCCATTGAAGTCACTATATGGAGAAAAATCCTGGAATGTTTTCCTCAAAAACCTTCTTTTCGACGGAAGAAAGAAAGACATGAACATCTTGGATGACGAGGGGGAGAGGAAACAGGACATTTTAATTGTGAAGTGAACTAATGCCCCGGACTGTGGCTTCAGCGGCCTTCTCCACAGCAGACCTCCTTCATCATCCAGCCTCACGGACCAGTGGCCTTTCTCCTGGAGCTTATCTGTAATTTCTCCTGATTGTATGCGGATGCAGAATGCGGATGCGTACGCTGGTGTGGATCAGCAGGACCTGCTACTGTCCTTCATTACCTAAGTGCTTTACGCTCTGATTTAATGGCTTCATTCTGCACCTCTGCGCCGCAAACTTCTGAACATGCTTTATGACTCTCCTGACTTGTTTCAGGCAGAGATTTTAAATGAGGAAATGTTTCGAGAGATCAGGGATCAGAGACCCGGAGAAGCAGTTCACGTTTAACTTGTCAATGAACAAACGAGAAGCCTTTAGTTGATGCAGATCATTTTGCTGAACAAATTTTGCTGTGGGCTGGTGTTTATCTGCACTTAAAGGCTGCATTTATTTGATGAAAAGTAGTATTGTCTAATATTATTATTTAAAATGTCTAATTCTAATTTATAGTGCACCCTTATATATTGATGTTTATGATGCATATATATAAAAAGTCTGTCTAATTAAAAACTTTTCATGATGCAAGGGTCTTAAAAAAAAACTGCTATATTCAGTGCCTTTTGTGATCAAATAATTTAAACTAGTGCTGTGAATGTTAACGATGTAATTAATAATAAAAAAATATTTAACAGAAAATAATTTAAATAATGTTGATGGTTTAGCCTAAAAAAATGTATATTAAAGTTTTAATCTATTTTGAAAACCCAAATATAAATAAATACAACTAAATTGATATATTTATGCATTTGGTATATTTCTTTAAATGCACACAGTAACCACAGTTCATCACATTAATATGTTCCACGAATATAAAAGTAACCTATCCAAATGTGTTTTTCTTGATTTTGAACAATATTTCTAATTGTTTTATTATTTAAAACCTAACAAATTAATTTTTGTAAAATGTTAGGCATGAGAAGTGTTCCCTATACATTTCCTTAGAATAAATCAATCGCTTGCTTTTTTAATTGAATGCAAAGACATTTATAGATTTGTAAGTGTGTCTTCTATGTTTATAGCATTGAATTCATTAAATTTTCCAAAAGGTTTCCACATAAAAAAAAAAAAAAATAAATAAAAAAAGAAATAAAAAATCATGTTACACTTTATTTCAAATGTTCCACTTTAGACACTCTACTAACTGTAAGTAACTTTGCAACTATATATGTCAGCTATCTCTCATTAGAGTATCAGAAGACTGCTAGGTTAGGTTTGGGGTCGGGTTACTTTTTTTGCTCGTCATAATTTTGACTTTTATCTCATAATTCTGACCTAGTATCTCATAATTTATAAGTAATGTCATAATATGTTATAATTTGTTATAATTGACTTTATATCTCATAATAAACTCATAATTTTGACTTTGTGGCAATTTTGACTTTTCAGGTCATAATTATGTTTTTAATGTCATCTTTCACTCTCTATATCATACTTTTGACTTTTTGTTAAAATATTTTTTATTTTCATAATGTTTACTTTTTATCTCATAATTTATAATCATATTTGTCATAATTTTGATATTTGTCATAATTTACTTTGATAATAAACGCATAACAGTGATTTTTTATGGAATTTTTTTTTTTATGGAATTTTCACTCTCTTTGTCACACTTTTAACTTATTATTAATATAATTTTGACTATTTATGCCATAGTTATCTCATAATTATGATTTACCAGGGCATGATTTTTATTTTATTTTTTACTGTATGTGTCAGAAATGGCAAAAAGTAACTTATAGTCAGTATGTCTGTTGAGGAGCATCACAATAAAGAGTTAGCAGATATTAACAGTCTACTAATACTCTAATGAGAGTTGACATGTAGATGCAAAGTTACTTTACCATCAAAATAAAGTGTTGCCTACCAAAAAAGAAAAACCCATGTAAACATGATCTGTCCCTTCCTCTGCACGTGGATCTGTACAGAAAGGTCAGTGCAGAAGGTCTAGCTGGTGTAAGAGTGTAAGATGCTGGAAACAGTGAATGCCAGTGCAGTGCTGCTGGGAAACTATACTCTGCCGTCGTGCTCCACAGAAAGATTACGCACAAACTATTCAGATCCTTCACAACTGCAGCCCAAAATGCCCCCTAAATCACGGGGGAAAAGAGGAATACTTCATTTCTGGGATTTAACCAATACGTTTTTCATTTTCCCACAGTCATTTGATTGTTGAAAGCCATGTCTGTAATTATTCTCCGGAGTCTCCGCTCTGTCCCGATCTCTGATCACTGGTAGCCATGCAGATATCAGTCATCAAACACTGTCCTGGGTCTGTCAGCAGTCAGTTCACAATCCAATGATGTCCTGAGCCGTTCACTTCCCAGAATTCCTCCATACGCTTTTAACAAATGATCGTGATTTTAACGGTAAAAGACTGTAAAAATGCTATGGTGAAAAACTGTTAGTTGGTTACCAGAAAGTTTCCGTACTATATACGGTGAATAACTGGGATCTAACCGTACCTTTAATGTAAATGTACAGTTTTTGGAAGTGAAAAAGAACATGTCGTTGTATAATTTACAGTATCAAAAATGTAAATTGACATTCCCACAATTCCCTGCGTGACACTTGACAACATGATGTTGAAATAACTGTTTCTTCATAGTTTTTCTCAGTTTTTTTCTAATCAGTTATGTACATTAGGGTTTTATGTTTTTAATGTTGTTAAATTAATGTCTATTGCATTTTATTTTTATTCCATGTGTGTTACCATGATGGTGTTCAGTGTTTGTGTGAATGACACTGTGCAGCTTCTGTATGTATTAGTGTTAACTTTCTTGTGGAAAAGCTGCTTGTGATGAGCTTTGACTCATCATGTGACTCTCATCATCTCTGTGATTGGTCAGTGTATTACAATGGTACAAAAACAGATAGTAGTACTTCAATAAGTTGGAAATATGTTTTTTTACTGTAAATTTAAGTTAAGTCTGTGAAACCTAAAATGTTGCTACCGTATTTTTTACGGTACATTTCTGGCAACCACAGCTGACATTTTTTTTACCGTAAATTTTGCGGGATTTTTTTTACAGTGTTCACCATCGGAATTTCCTCGAGTTCCCAGGTTCCAGTTGATTCTTCCCAAACGGAAGAGAAAACATCCTGTCAGTGGAAGCAGGAGTTTTTATCAGGCTGTCTGAGGAAGTCATTACGCTGTGAGTTTTCATCATCTAATGATGTTTTCACGCTTAAATCAGTCGTCCTCCTTTACGGCAACAGAAGTGATGCAATACGCATCTTTCCAGGCACTTCAGTTCTGGGAAATCAGGAACAGTCAAACAAGGTGTTGACACGTTGTGACGTTTTAATGGGACAGTGTCAGTTTCTGAGGAAGAGCCGTCATTATGCTCCTGTCCCTCTGGAACAAAACACCAGTCGGATTCCTTTCGTTTTCTCTGTCCCGCTCAGACACACGGACCAGGCCTCAGGAACAACGTGTTCCAAGACGGATGGTCCGGCTTTTCCCCGACTGCCTCTCGCTGAGTTTTCCCTCCAAAAAGTTAAGAAAACACAGCAAGCGAACTGGTGTGATAATCCCACACAGGATCAGATCAAGCAGAAAATGTGCAATGCTAAACATCTACATTAGCGAAGCCGTCAGCAGAAGAAACAGCTTTTTTACATTTCCTTAAGCACAACTGTTGTGCAGTATATGCTTTCCAAGAGCTCTGTGTTTGCAGAAAAGGAAACGTGGACGTGTGGGGTGGCGTGAGGGGGTCGAATGCACCAGCTGGGCCCAGAAATTGAATATACAGCTTCATTTCACATTTTTTTTTAATGTTTTTTTTTTTTTTTAGTTTTACTGAAAATGTTTACCGTGGCAAAAAAATCCTGCTTGGGTTTTGGGTTTCTGGTAATGTGTCCTGATGACGATTATGAAAGCAGAAATCCAATAGGAAAATAATGAGGAAATTAAGGTGGGGTCGATAATGTTTGCTCCGGTGTGACGCGGGCCTGCTGCGTGTGTGTGCTGGGCAGTCCCGAGACCCTCATCCCTAATGTCACATATTGAGTTGGGCCTCTCGGAGCAATCTGAACAGCCTCCTCTGTGGGTTTACTCCGGACGTCTTAAAAAAGAAAAAGGAAATAGCAATTTATATTTGTTTGACGGCTCTGGCCATGACGGTTTCCTCACTGGCCCTCTGTAGTTTTGCTAATTCTATCTTTCTTCGCTGAATGTATTCAGAAATCGTTTATTGCTTGGGCTGCGGATTAATAAACACTTTGCAATTTTTCTTATTTTGTTTTTTTTTGGACGTGATGTTTAGCCACTGGAATGATGTCCATCTTCAGAGAGTAATAAAAGATTGAGTGTGTTTATATTGATGCCCATTTCTGACACATGTGGTAAAAAAAAAAAAATTAAAAAAAGATCATGCTTTGGTAAATCATAATTATGAAATAATAAATAGTTAAATTATATTAATAAGTCAAAAGTATGACAGAGTGAAAAATTACATTAAAAACATATTTGAAAAGTCAAAATTGTCACATAAAAAGTGACAATTATGAGTTTATAATGAGATTTTAAGTCAATTATGACAAACATTAAAATTGTGACATTATGACATTAATTATTATAAATTATGGGATATTAAGTCAGAATTATGAGATAAAAGATACAATTATGACAAATTATGACATTAATTATTATAAATTATGAGATACTAGGTCAGAATTTTTAGACATTGAGAAACTTTTTTAACAAAAAGTCAAAAATATGATAGAAAATGAAAAATGGCAATAAAAACATAATTACGACTTAAAGTCAAAATTATTACATAAAGTCAAAGTTATGAGTTAATTATGAGAAAAAAGGTCAAAATTATGAAATATAAAGTCATTTTTGACAAACGTCAAAATTATGACAAATTATGACATTAATTATTATAGATTATGTGAGAAGTCAGAATTATAACATAAAAAGATGAAATGACAAATTATGTAATTAATTATAAATTATGAGATACTAAGTCAGAATTATGAGATAAAAAGTCAAATTTATGACTGACAAAAAAGTCACATTAATGGCAATAAAAACTATTTTAACAAAAAAGTCAAAAGTAGCCTATGTGTTTAAAGTGCTTTTAATATGCAACTTAAAACAATATGTGTTACTCCACAAATCCCCCATTAACAAACACATAAATTGTTTAAATATACAACTTAAAATAAATTCCCAGATAAATTCAAATGAATTCACAGATCACTTTTATCTAATGAAATAAAAATAAAAATCCTCAAAACTGTTCAAATGGAGTAATCATCACAATGATAAAAAGTCTGAATAAATGCGTTGAGATTGAGAGGCAACTAATGATCAAGAGGATAGTTAAATGTGAGGGGCATCTTATATTAAAATAAATTGAGATCTACATAAACATATCTTTAAAAAAGCAGCTGACTGTGGTCACGGCAAGTGTTCTGTGCCCCTCAGAGCTTCGGCTGCAGTCGGGTCAGGGTCACGCTGGGGTCGAGACCCGGACACCGAACCAGTCAGGCACGGCCCCTGATCGCTGAAAGCCCTGGCCCTCAGCCCGCGGCCCGCGTGTAAAGGGTCCCTCTCCAGTGTCCGCGGCGGGCGATTTGTCCTTGTCTAATTACGGCAGCGGGTCGGCTCCGCATGCTGATGAGTAATGGAGCGGGCCGGCGGGGGGGGGGGCGCGCTGGACGGGCCGGCGCAGGGTGATTTGTGGACCAGGCGCTCTGTCATTCGCTCGGGCCCATTTGTCTTGTTGAGGCAGAGGAGAGTGGGCCGGGGGGTGAGGGGTGCGCGAGCGGGGCGCTCCTGAGCAGAAAATAGTTTAAGATTACTTCCCATTTTACGGCACTTTACACTCGTGCTTCGCCACACGTTTGGAGCGCTGATGTGAAATATGACAGGAGCCTTGACACGTGCTCACTTTTCCTCAGCGAGCGAGGCTGGTTTTGTCTTTGTCAGTCTGAGGAACGCTCTGATGTGTTGATCTGTTGATTCACACGGAGGGCAGGACACGATGTGTGTGTGTGTGTTTTTCGGAGCTGTCCGTCAAAGACGAGTGAAATCAATAACGCCTGACCCTTCGCGTCGCTGGTTTGTGTTGGTGCCGGAGAGAGTGTTAAGTGAATCTATTTTTAATACTGTGTTCATTTGACCTCCCATGATTGATTTTCAAACGTAAAGCTTCCTAAATAATTTACGATTGTAGATTAATATTTCAAAGAATTTTAGGTAACACTTTATTTTACAGTGTCCTTGTTACATGTAACATGTACTTACCATAGTAATAACAGTAAATTATGCATAATTACATGCAACTAACCCTCAACCAAATCCTACCCTAACCCTATAGTAAGTACATGTACTTGCTTAATATTACTCAGTACTTAAATATATAATTACACTGTAACAATGACACCTTAAAATAAAGTGTAACCGAATTTTATTTTATTCAGTTCAGTACACAGTTCAGTTACCTCATATTTAGCCTTTTTTTAAATGAGGGATTGAACAAAGAAAAGGAAAGACTCAGGATTATTTTCAGTGGTAATCAACACAACGGCTGTCCATTGAGTTTACCTGAGCCTGCAATATATATATATATATGTTTAAGTAGACTCAAACGAGTCAGTTGCTGATTTACAGTAAGAGTACAGATCTACATATGAGTGTTGAGTCAAGACTGAGACCAGAAGAGAGTCTGCAGGATTCAGACAGTGTAAATAAGCTTTCCTCTGGGAAGTCTGGACAGTGTCACAGTGCTCCGGTCCAGAGACCTGATAGCACAGACCGGATCAGATGAGCGAGTCAGCACAGGCCACAGAACCCATCCGCAGTGTTGTAGCGCTCGAGGCCATGAAGAGGTGGTACTGAATACTACAACACTGCTAACACAGATAGCAGCTCAGATAATATGCTCTCGGAAGAGTTTAATGAGAAACATTTGAGTTCATATTGAAATCTTTCTGTGAACAGTATGATATATTATAAAGATATAAGGCTCTGTTTACGGCTGGTATTAAGATGTGTTTCGGTCGATCGGATCACAAGTGGACGACTCTAAACACAGGTGTAAACGGGGTGTAAAATGTTTTGAGCTTGTCCACTTCCAGAGGTTGAAAACACATTCGACCGGATTACTTCAGTAGTGTAAACGCTCATGTGGACGAATGTGTTCAAACAGCCACAAAAGACCATCTTCTCTCCGTCTCCTGAACTAATGCGTATCATTATGAGAAGAGCTCTAGACAGACGGGGTTTAAACTGTCGGCTGGAGACTCAAGTTTGGTTTGAAGATGAAAAACATATCAAGCACAATGTTCTCTCATCATTCCTGATTTCTAACACACACTCACAGCGTTCGGCTGGTCTTGCAGAAACTAAAGCTGATTCTCTCTGCGTGTTTCCCGTCGTCTCCGGTCGTGTTCATATGTAAATTGCATGAGCTTATTTTATCCATTAGATCAAAAGATCTGAAAAAACCCCCAAACATTTATCCACCCATAGACCCTTCGTTTCAAGAAAATCAGGACAGAAGTGGATGAAAGTGGACAAAAGAGACGATTAAAACACCAGATGTAAACGGGAATGTGTCTCTCTCGTCCACTTGTGATCCGATCGACCAAAACACTCTCAACACCAGCTGTGAACAGGGCCATAATGGGAACACAATTGTGAGATTGCGGGTGCCTTGTTTTTTTGTTTTTTGCAGGAGAAATATCTGAGAAAGTCTCTGTCTGATCTCATTGCTGCTTAGAAGAAACAAGTAAAATGTTCAAGATATATATTTTTTTCTTTTCATTTGACCATCTCCTTGACCAGCACAAGTTGAATCTCATATCTCAGTTCCTCCAAGCGCACTAGAAGACCCTCCCTTAAAAGCCTGTGGAAAAACTCTGATCAGGGGCCATGTCTCCATAACTCCTGTATTGATTTTCAGGACTTTTTCCTCTTCCACCCTGCTGCTCCTTACCTTTTTTCTTTTTTTTCGAGTAAATAAACACCAGATTTGTCATGTGCGTGTCGGTGGAAAGGGATATAGGGGCTACTAGGCCCGGGTCAGGTCTGGGTCAGAAATGATTCATACCACCATCTTATGGGTGGAGAGCTGGAGGCTCAGCCTGTGGCACTCCTCTCCTGACCCCAGATCCCAGAGCCGCTCCGGTGCTAAATCACTTCCCGTCAGCTGGCGTCCGGGACAATGCAGCCCATCACCTCGCCGGCTGCCTTTCCTCTGTTGTTAGTGCCGAATGCGTATCTGAGGCTCGCTGTACGCCGCCTCCCGGGGATGCCTTCCAGGACGGGCTTTCGGGCACGGACTTTTTCCAGAGCAATCCAGACCTGATGACAGGGACTAACCCAGTCTTCCAAGAATCACCATTGTTCAGCATGCCGGCTGGAAAACAGAGGCGGTGTTGAAATTCAAGAGAAACCTTTGGTGACAAGAAGTCTTAATCTATTTGGATATTTCATCACGGGAAAAACAGGTTCATTGCCGCCGTGTCCTTTTGAGCACTTCTTACCACTTCTACTGCTTAAACAGCTTTCCCGGATTCCCGGTTTTTCGGAGCACTTGTTTTTTAGAGTTGGCTCTGGAAGGCCAATCTATCATGTCTCCTCAGTGGCAGGCAGATCAATATGTCAGTACCCAAACACCACAAACATGCTGTTATGATAATGTTGGCAGTGATCGCGTTACAGCGCAGTGAGCACAGGATCGAACCTCAGCTGTCAAAAGGCCTGACGAAAAGCATGAATCACTATTAGAGGGGCTGCGTTTCCCCCTCAATCTCTTTCTATCCCCCCTGTTTTCTGCATGTGTGTGAAATGCAACATTTACAGCAAACATGCAGACTTTAAAATATCCGTTCATCTACACACACACACACACACACACACACACACACACATATTTATAAATAATAGTACACCTGTACACAGCTCATTTAGAGCTCTTAACCTTTTTAAATACAGATTTCTGGTCTTATTCCAACTAAAAAACTGGCTTACCTTCACCTTTTTTTAAATTAAAATAGTAGGTAACACTTTAGTTTGGGGACCAATTCTCACTATTAAGTAGTTGCTTATTAGCATATTGGCTGTTTATTGGTACTTATAAAGCACATATTAATGCCTTATTCTGCATGACCATATTCTACATCCCTTAAGCCCTACCTGATACCAACTACCTTACAAACTATGCTGTAAATTCTGAGTTTATTGAGGCAAAAGTCATATTTAATAGTGAATATGTGTTCCCCAAACTAAAGTGTGACCAAATCCACCTCTGAACCAACTTTCTTTTATGGCTGATGTCACAAATATGTCTTGAAGCCGTTCGCTCCGAACACCTGTCTCTATTTTGGTATGTAACGCCCTCTTTTCACAATCCAGTACATTCCCAATGGATAAACTCCAGCTCTGCATTTTGTAAGTATTCTGCTTCGCTCAGAAATCAGAAAGTTTGCACTGTGAACTGAAGTGTGCCTTCATGAGCAAGTATCGCTTCTGAGTTTATCAGCACCTAAATGTGGAATTCACTAATCAAACTGTACACAATACACGTGTTCTTGTCTGTTGTTTCCTTCATTTTAATGAAGGTAATGGTATTATAATATTAATCGAGGAATTAGAGCTGATTAAAACAATTTCTCTTTCCGTAGGCTCCAGCAAACAGAGACATAGCCAGCGTTTCCAACACAATCTCATGGCATTTCGTAACTTAATTGGTGGCTAATTTGTATGAATTAAATCAATCTCATTTGTACGTTTTCATATGCTTACACTCAAGTGGCTGGTGTGTTTAAGGGTGGGCCTTCATGGTTACTTTCTTCTAATAATTGTACATTTTTGTATGTTACATACGTTATACATTATATTAAAAAGGTTTACCAAGCATCATCTTGCTCAGAGCGACAGTATAAGTGCTTGGAAATAAAGCTTCATATCTTTGAATCCGTAAGCAGTCAGCGTCATTTCTCTGAATAAGCGTGTATATTTCCTGATGTCTTTTTGTTGGCTGACGTCCACTTCAGACTCTTGATCTCGGAAACCGTTAAAAAGCCACAGGTCAGCTCAAATTCTATGGCTTTTTTACTAGCATGACAGTTTGCATATGAATTAAGTGTTTTGTTCAGCTAATAGTTATCTTCGCTGCTTCGAAATACATGCTGTTAATGAAAACATTGTTATTTACAGTTACTATATGAATAAAAACAGTATTATACTGTTTATAATTACATAACCACAGTGATTAACTGTATGATGAATTAAGTTCTATGCGCATGCCTTACAAAGCATACATCTGTATCAGATTTCAAAAGAATTATTGTGATATTTTTAATACAAATGATGTATCTTTGATCTGAAATTATCAGCTGATCTGATATTCGTAATGAAAATGAACGTAACTTTTAGTAAGCAGGGGAAATTCCTCACTTTAAACAAATAACCATTTAAATGCTTAGGACGTTGGCATTATAAGAACGTACAGGGAGACTTCAGATATAAAACGCTGTCTCGTTAGATAATGTTTTCTCATTAAAATCAAATGATGTCCTATTAATTCAATAGAATGTGAGCGAATACCGATACGGCAACACAACTAAACATAACGGTGACCGGACACTGAGTGATGGCGAAGGGGAAACATTAGTACTGAATGCAAATGAGATAATGTCAATACACAGCTGATACACATGAATGAACTGGTAATGACGGTATTAGTGGCGGGAATCTTATCAAAGAAACACGTGTGACTAACAAATACAAACAGAAGGTCCATGAAAACTGAAACTAAACTGAAGAGGACGTGGCAACGTCATCATGAGCAATCCAGTCATTTATATATGAAGAGTTCAGATGCAAAAGCCTCTAAGTGCCATCTGAAATTTTCTTCTAGAATGATCATTTTTATCAAGCTCGTTTATTTAAGTTCAGTAATTTCACTTAAATGGCAATTAAAAGGTCATTTTCATTGCCATTTAAGTGAAATTACTGAACTTCAGTATACGAGCTTCATATTATTATTCATATTTATAAATTTCAGATGGCACTTAGAGGCTTTTGCATCTGAACTCTTCATATATCAGTGAATGGAACACAAAATACTAAATGCAAAGATGTTCAGTCGCCTGTTCTTGCACCTGTGCCTGTCCGTCTGCAGGATTCAACAAACCATCTTTGATTCAGAGGCTGATGAGGTAATAATAAAACTGTTCAGTGAATTTTTTAACTTTTTAACGTTGCTGTCCACAATCCTCAGTTTTCAATAATTCAACAAATTTACAACAGAACTTAGGTTATCAGTATTTTAGTAGGTATATCCTACCAAGCCTTTCAACTGGGTATGGGTCATATCAGTTAAAATCAAAGTAAATTAGCTGAACCTGTTGGATTGATTAGAGTTAATCTAGTCATCTGTCATCATGTCAAGAGTGAAAAATCAATGAGTGAGCCGATACCAACAGCATTTCTCAAAGATTTATTGACTGATAATTGAGGCTACGTTAGCTTGCTGCTAAAACTGACCAAACAGCAGCAAGTAAAATTTGGCAGAAGCTTAGGCTGTGTTCACATTTGGCATGTTTGGTTGGATTAAATCGAACCCTGGAGCGACTGCTCTGTTAGTGCGGTTCATTTGAATAAGTGTGAACGCTGCCATCTGAACCCTGGTGCCACCAAACAAGAGGACCGAGACGCTGAAAACATGAGACTTGATCCACTTCCAAACAAACTCTGGAGCGGTTCGACTCAAATATGAACTCAACATGGACCAAAGACATCTAAACTAACCAAAAACAGGACTTGATTTCACAAGATTCGACCCTAAAAAGGACAGAATGCTCAAGCATGCCTGTTTTTTTCTCATCATAGTCGTGATGTTTCCCATCACAGTTCAGTGCAGGATCAGAAGCGCGTCTCCTCACAGCAGATCTTAATTTGTGTGTGTGTGATGGAGGGATTCCTGACGCTGTTTTGACTCCTTTACACATTTTATAAGCTCTTCACGAGTTCTCAGCTGGTCAAAATACCATCATATGAAGCTACACACATACAACGAGCGCTTTTAGCCCAGAATACACCACTGTTCTGGATGTTCAGTAAGTTCTGTCATGAAATATACGCAATAAAAGCCGACCAAGCAGGTTGTGAACATCTCCATATTCCTTTAGGTTCAGTATCTTTAGGTTCAGTGTTAAAATGCCAATGTGAACGCTAAGCGGCCCAGGACTAAATGTTTTTATTTTTGGTCCGGACCAAATAAACCAAGTGAACTGAACTACAAGTGTGAACACATCCTTAGGGCCCTATTTTAATGATCTGAAACGCAAGTATAAAAAGCGAAACGCGAGTAACTTTGTGGGCGGATCTCGGGCACTGTTGCTATTATACCAGCGGGATAAATGACTCTTGCGCCCAAAGCAAATCTAAAATGAGTTGGTCTGAAGTAGCTTCATTATTTGTGTGGTTTGGGCGTAACGTGAAATAAACCAATCAGAGCGACATCTCACATTCCCTTTAAGAGCAGGTGCGCTTGTTCCATGGCGGCTTGCTATTATAACGGCGGATTTGCCAGACGCACGCCAGGAGCGGTTCACAGCCGAGGAGACCGACGTTCTCGTCAGGGCCGTAAAACACAGAGAAGTGACATTGGGGATGGAGAAACACACCCAAATTAGCTTCGGTTAAACAGGCGTATAATAATTTGGGTAAATGTGTAAGCTAGATTTATGCCTATTTTTCACATCTTCATGGACACAACAATGATTTCCCTCGTGTTAATATTTTTCCTTGTAATAATGTAGCCTATGATTTGCAAAAATGAGAACTGCTGCTTCTGTGTAGATGAGAGAATCAAAGTGTATGCACGTTGTGCACACGCTACATTATGGCCAAGCATGCGCCCTTAAAATAGCATATGAATAACATGCGCAACGCGGAATTGTTTTCTAAACCTGCAAAATAGCACCAGGGAACGTTTGCGCCGGAACACGCCTCCTCTCTTCGCTGAACCGCCCCCGGGAGCGCAAGTTCATTTCCTAATTTACCGACGTGCATCTGTGGAGGGAAAAGTCCGCTGTGCGCGGGTGCAAAATAGGAATGATACATGCGTCGGTGTACAAAGTCAATTGCGCTGAGTGCAAGATAGGGCCCTTAGTCTATCTTGGCGCTCATATTATAGGTCAACATGGTATTTAGTTTATTGCTAGTAGTCCAAGGTGGAGTACTAACTCTAAACACCTAGGTTGAGATGGTATACCAGATTGACCTTGACCTCATCTGGGTCACTGGTTAATCTCACTGGTTAACCATGAGGAATAACCCTACTTACTGTATTCCTCATTTTGAGAAGTACTTCTCTGAGAAAGTGTGATCAGTTGAGAACGCAAACAAACAAAACTACGAGCTATCGAGCATCTGACAGAGACGCCATAGTGTTTTTTAATGAACTCGACTGATTGAGTCAAAACCAGGATGGAAAGAATGTTATGGACGAATAACTGGATAAAAACATGATTATATAAATTATCCCTTCAATGAGAGGAAACAATGCTTTTAAACAGGCCAGTGTCTGTAGCCTATTTTTATGATGGCCTTGCTTTTAAGTAGACCTCAATGTAATTTCAACAAGGTTTCATCAGCCCGGCCCAGGCTGTTTGTTGCTAATCTGATATGTTTTTCCCAAACACCTGCTACGTCCCTCAGACAGTGAGCAGTGGCCCTCACCGACTGGATGGGAGATGAATTTCAGTTAATGCACGCATTTAAACCCAGCAAAACAATCACACTCACCGCAACGCAGCTAGAGGAGGTGAAGTGAGTGGCGCTAGGCTAGTCTCCCGGGCTCGCGTATGTCTCCTCGGCCTATGTCAACAGCCGTTTAACCCGCTAGACTGGAACCCGATCCACCCCGGGCCTCCAGCTCATTAACCTGAAACACCGTGGATTGGTCTGCGAGAGTGTGGCTCCAGTTACTGCGCTAATGTTATTTCACCGCTAACATCAAAGCCAGCGGATGTTAGCGTGTTGGACAAATAGCTTGTGCTATTTGCCCTAATAGCCAGTGGTGGTGATGTGTGTATGTGTGTGTTTAAGTAATGCGCTCTTTTGTATGTGTGTGTGAAAGGGAGGGATATTATTCGAGTTTACAGGATGCAATTTTCTTTAATATAAATGTCCTAATCTAATTTAGCGGCAGGCGCGCGCTTTAGCTCCCAGCACTTGCCGAGTGTGTGTTTCTGCTGACTATCTGCTTTGGCAATTTCCACGGATGAGTGGCTCTCTGGGAGTGCATTATGCATCACTCTCACTTGCTTAAAGATTACGTGTGCGCTGGAAAGGCATTACACAAACAAGGAAATATGCCTTTGATTAAAATATCTTTTATCTTTTTATTGATTAAAAGGCACAGTTTGGTAATAGAGTGCGTCTGCCCCTCCTTCTGGATCTTATGTTTTTATTACCGCTGGTTTTTTTTATTTTTATTTCTCATAGTCTGTTCGCCTAATTGGTTTTATCTCCACTAGAAGGAAGTGCTTCTGGGCAATACAGTATAGGAGTGTGCCATACCTCAGACAATATTGTTCAAAAACACATATCTGAAAGCCAATTTTTTTGGGCCTTTGTGGTGCTTGAAATATGTTTTAAATATAAAATATAAAAATCTCCTGCAAGCTAGCCTGTCTCTCATCAGTGCCATGCATGGTGTGTTTAGCTTTTTGCTGATGGTTCAGACGTGCTTCTGTGGCAAGTCAATTCTGCCTTATAAAGGCTGAAAAATACTAAGTATATACAAAATATAAGGTAATCATTTCTCAATCACTCAATCATCAACTAAAAATTCATTTTGCGTGTAATCATTTTTGAATGTGCACTTGTTGTGTACTTCAAATCTTAAAAGTATATTTGTAATACTTGCCGACAGGGTTGCCAGGTCTGTGCAACAAAAGTAATAATGCATTAGTAATAATTGTAATAATGTCATATTAAAAGTTAATTTTAAGTACATTTTAAATCATTATGTTTTAATAATCATGCTTTAAAAAAAGCACACTTCATTGTCATTTTAACTGTGTTCAGTGTGTTATTTGATCTAACATTTAAAGTTAAAGTTTAAATGTACTAAATTGTAACTTCATCATTACAAATGTGTAACTGTGTATATTTAAATACATGACATATGAGTTTCTATAGAAATGACATTAAAGTATATATTTCAGTTTACCACAAATGCTTGTCAGTACATTCGGCTGTACACTTTAACCATATTTCAAAGACAATAGAAGTAATTATAAGTTCTACTAATTGCATTTAATGTAAACTACATACATTTTCATTTAATTGTAAATAAGCAAATAAATGTCCAAAACATTACATTCACAAATAATAATAATAATAATAATAATAATAAATCAAAAATCATATGCCTTTCTGTTTCTTTCTGCTTGTGCTGTTGATATTTAAGGCATGAATAATGTTTTTTGCAAGGAAAAAATTTTGGTGATCAAAGATGAGTTTTAAGGGATACAATGATTAACTACAGGGGGACTTTAAAGAATGGAAAGTAAAAATAGAATATTATTTTAATAAAATAATAATAAAATATTGTTTTTTAAATGGGACATGACAAAAATGGTTACATATGCTCAAACCATATTTTAAATTCACTCCGCTAAGTTTATTTAAATTTAATTTAAATTAAGTTTATTTGTATAGTGTTTTTCACAATACATTGTTAGTTTATTGTCCCACACGTGACATGTGAGAGGAAAAAGTAGGGTTACACTTTATTTTAAGGTGATGTAATTATACTGTACTTACTCAAATTACTTACTTTAATGAACTACATACTACTTACTATAAAGTTACGGTTAGGCTTTGGTTTGGGGTTAGTTACTAGTAATTATGCATAATTTACTGTTATTACTATAGTAACTATGTAGTTACATGTAACTACGTCACCTTAAAGGCGCCACAGCGATCTGTCACGACACATTAAAGCGCCACAAAACGGTATTAATTGTTAAAATTTCTTTAAAAAATGACCAAATTTGAAAGGTGAGACTTTGTTTCATATCAAAAGTAACCTGGTCTGTCCTGTCTGTCCTGTCTGTCAGTCTGTCGGCGCGTTGTCAGTGTCCTCTCTCCTCCGCGATGTATTGTTCACTGCGTGAGAACATGTGCGGCGTGAGAGCGGCGTGGCTTGTCGGACATAGCAACAGTAACTAAAGGGGGCGGGTCTTTGCGAATGGTCAATTGCGTGATATAAATTTGCAATAATCGTAAAAAAAGAAAGAAATTCTATGGCGGAAACAAGCTTCCATGAGGCTCTGTATAATTGTGAAATTCTACAGTATAATATACATGAAGACATATTTGATGGGCACTGGAAACGCAGGAATGACTCAACTGAATCACAATAACAAAGACATTGAAGTGGCATTCAAAGAAACCTTCCCACACTGAGCTGGCTGAAAACCTCGAGGAGGAGAGCGCAGATGAAAACAGAGGAGACACTGGCTGGTGTCTGAGGAAGAGAGATGGGCCGTTTGAATGAGAACAGATGGAGATGTGCTCTTTAATTAACCCGACAGAATCAGGAGGCTGGAACCAGGCCTCAGCCCATGAATAACACCCGAGACGCCCGCGCAGGAGAGTTATCGGACTGTCCCCTCGCAAACGCCGCCTGAAATCCCTTTCCCCTTGCGTGCCTGCTATTTTATTTCTCATTAGCGTGAGGCAAACTGCTGGGGGATGAAATTTGCTAACAGGAATTAAAAGTGCATTAACACATTGGGGAGTTTCATTTCTGCTAATAGTTTTATTAGTGCTTTGACCTTTCAGTTCATTAGAGGGGTTGATAGGGGAGAAAAAGAGAGAGGAAGGTGAGAGACGAGTGTTTAACAACGCAGGGTTACGGCACCGGGAGTCCAGGGTGGAACAGATGTCGCAAGACTTTATCTTAATTGTGATGCCCTATGTGTGTCAGATGATAAAGAAAATGTCTTTTGGACCCCATTAAGTCACTAAAGGTTCTGTAAGCAATGCGAGGCATTCTAGAACTCCTTCCAGACTTGGCAACTTAATTAGACACGCTATCTCTGTATATTTATCTGTCAAGCAGAAGCATAGCAAGCATCTGTTTCCAAGCGCTGCGTTGATCTCTTTTTTCCCCTCTGCCGATGTATCCCTTTTAGGACGTTTGGCTGTGTAAGCCGTTGCTGACAGATGAGAAATTGTGAACATTTTGCCCCCCCTCCAAACTCATGGAAATCGCTTTCTTCATCTATCACACCTCCAGCTTCCGGCTTCCCATATATGGACCCGCTCAATGAAAACGTGCAAAATTATGAACTGACCGAAAAGGCCTGAGAAGCCTTCTGATTGGCTAAACAAACAATATGACCGTGCAACCACTTTTTATACTGTTTGGTAGGGGTGTGACGAGATCTCGTGTTACGAGATCTCGCGAGATTAAAACGCGACGAGATTTCTCGTCGAGGTGAAACTTTGTCTCGTGAGTTGTTGTGATGTCAGTGATGGAGCCTGAGGGTGAAATTAGTATTGAAGATGCCCGGCCGGCCCTGCCACTTTTAAATAATTTGTGTGCCGGGCCAATCACACACACACTCTGCGCACACACACACACTCACTGTCCCTCGCTCACTCACTCACTCGCGCACACACACACACACACGCTCACTCGCGCACCACGCACACTCACTGTTGCTCGCACTCTCACTCACTCGCGCACACTCACTCTCGCTCGCACTCAACCCGTCGTGGAGGACCGTTAAAATTAAACATGCTAGTCTTTCTGTCGTGATGTCCTGAAGCATCGCAGACGCGTAGGTTATCGCCCACTATGACACACTATACGAAATTAAATGATCGAATCTTGCGTCCCGACGCCCGTTGTCCGAATCTCCACGAAACGGATCGTGCCAAAATAGTGTAATCTGAACCAGGCAGGTAATAAACATTTGACCTATCACGCAAAGAACCTATTAAAGCACTAAGACATGGGAACAGTATAGCTAACATTCACATATCACAAGTCATATCGACATCGCAATATTAAACAATGTTATCGCACATCGCAGCTTTTCCTCATATCGTGCAGCCCTGCCCAAAGGTCTCAACTGCTGCCAGAAATCGTCGACATGCTTATATTCTTGAAAAAGAACATGACCATAATCTTAGGCTGTTCTGTGTAGTTAATTTATCTCTTTTTCATGCTTGAAGAAAAATTTGTTTCTGTTTGAACTTGTAGTTTTGAGAGAGCAGTACTTTGATTATGGATACACACTTACTGTTTGCATTTAAAGTGTTATTTCAGTTATTTATATTTATTTTATTTATACTGTTTTATTTTTTTATGTTCGATTTGTGGAAAGGAGTTAGATTTCTCATGTGAAATCGTACAGGGGAGAAGCCAGACGGTAGAGTTTATAGCAAAACATTTTGCAGTGTTTGCATGTCCTTTACTGCATAGAATTCATTAAAATAGAAGTAAAATAACATTCATTACAAGTTGATTTCAAAATGCACCTAAATTGTTTTGCATTTTGTGATTTTCAGTTGAATAAAAGACTATTTTCCATTAATATATTTCATCATTGAGGATTTCTAAAAAATTGTGTAAAAATCTCGTCTTGTCTCGTTCTCGTGAACCCAATCTCGTGTCTCGTCTCGTCTCGTGGAGTAAGCGTCTCATCACACCCCTACTGTTTGCTGATCATCATGACATCTATTCCATAAAAACATCACTGCATCTTAAAACCAGCAAAACAAATCATCACATTTTTCAAAATCATATTTCTTTTCAGGTTTATGTGACAGTGAGCCGCATCTCATTGATGATACTGCAGTGACACAATTGCATTTTGGATTATCACATAAATACAAAGCAAAAACAGTTATTTTTAGAGTATTTATATATAAGAATGCACAGATACAGTTTCATGGGTATTAAGAAAAAATAAGGGATGGTAAATTCACCTCTCTCCACTTGAGGCAATGGCTGCGTCTGAAGTCGCATGCTCTCTTCATACTCTTCTACTCTCTCATCGTATTTATTTTGAATAAGTATTGTAATTACTTCACGACCGCTAAAAAAGTGCATTCTATATAGTATGAATGTATGTAATATGAATGTAATTCAGACGTACTTCATCCACCATGTTGTCATTATCATGTGACCTACCAGGGGCAGTTATTGGTTATTGCTGCTGCTGCCGCTTCACCGCCATTCATAAATCTTCTCCTGTGGCCTTATGAGATAGTTAAGTGTCCATTGTATGAACACTGTTGGTAATTGCTGCTGTTGCTGTTGGTTATTGCTGCTGCTGATATTTCTGCTGTTATTGCTGCTGCTGCTGTCATTGCCACTGCTGTTGGTTATTGTTGCTGCTGTTGGTTATTGCGGCTGCTGCTGGTTATTGCTGCTGCTGTTGGTTATTGCTGCTGCTGTTGGTTATTGCGGCTGCTGCTGTTGGTTATTGCTGCTGCTGTTGGTTATTGCTGCTGCTGCTGTTATTGCTGCTGCTGCTGTCATTGCCACTGCTGTTGGTTATTGCTGCTGCTGTTGGTTATTGCGGCTGCTGCTGGTTATTGCTGCTGCTGTTGGTTATTGCTGCTGCTGTTATTGCTGCTGCTGCTGTTGGTCATTTTTGGTAATGTTAGTTATCACTGCTGCTGCTGCTACTGGTTATTGCTGCTGCTGTTGGTTACTGCTGCTGCTGTTGGTTATTGCTGCTGCTGTTGGTTATTGCGGCTGCTGCTGGTTATTGCTGCTGCTGTTGGTTATTGCTGCTGCTGTTGGTTATTGCGGCTGCTGCTGGTTATTGCTGCTGCTGTTGGTTATTGCTGCTGCTGTTATTGCTGCTGCTGCTGTTGGTCATTTTTGGGAATGTTAGTTATTACTGCTGCTGCTGCTACTGGTTATTGATGCTGCTGTTGGTTACTGCTGCTGCTGTTATTGCTGCTGATGTTGGTTATTGCTGCTGCTGTTGATATTGCTGCTGTTGGTTATTGCTTATGCTGCTGTTGGTTATTGCTGCTGCTGTTGGTTATTGTTGCTGCTGGTGGTTATTGTTGCTGCTGGTGGTTATTGCTGCTGCAGATATTGCTGCTGCTGTTTGTTATTACTGCTGCTGTTGGTTATTGCTTATGCTGCTGTTGGTTATTGCTGCTGCTGTTGGTTATTGTTGCTGCTGGTGGTTATTGCTGCTGCAGATATTGCTGCTGCTGTTTGTTATTACTGCTGCTGTTGGTTATTGCTGCTGCTGCAGAGCAAGTACAGGACTTGTAAGACATGCTGCTGCTGCACAAATAGCATCCATGAATTACCTGTAGCAGATCTATACAGGTGGATCTGAGGATGGTGGATGATTTCTGAAAGCGTGCTGCAACTGCTGTTGGTTGTTGCTGTTGCTGCTGCTGCTGCTGCTGTTGGTTATTGCTGCTGCTGTTGGTTATTGCTGCTGCTGCTGGTTATTGCTTATGCTGCTGCTGGTTATTGCTGCTGCTGCTGGTTATTGCTTATGCTGCTGTTGGTTATTGCTGCTGCTGTTGTTATTGCTGCTGCTGTTGTTATTGCTGCTGCTGTTATTGCTGCTGCTGTTAGTTATTGCTACTGTTATTGCTGCTGCTGTTGTTGTTTATTGCTGCTGCTGTTAGTTATTGCTGCTGCTGCTGTTGTTATTGCTGCTGCTGTTGCTCATTGCTGCTACTGTTATTGCTGCTGCTGTTGTTTATTGCTGCTGTTATTGCTTCTGCTGTTGTTTATTGCTGCTGTTGTTTTTTGCTGCTGCTGCTGTTAGTTATTGCTGCTGCTGATGTTGCTGCTGCTGTTGGTTATTGCTGCTGCTGCTACACAAATATAATTCATGAATTACCTGTAGCAGATCTATACAGGTGGATCTGGGGAAGGATTTCTGAAAGTGTGCTGCAACTGCTATTGGATGCTGTTGCTGCTGCTGCTGTTGGTTATGGCTGCTGCTGTTATTATTGCTGCTGATATTTCTGCTGCTGTTTGTTATTGCTGCTGTTTGTTATTGCTGCTGCTGTTGTTCACTGCTGCTGCTGTTATTGCTGATGCTGCTGTTGGTTATTACTGCTGCTGCTGTTTAGTTATTGCTGCTGTTGTTGGTTATTGCTGCTGCTGCAGAGCAAGTACAGGACTTGTAAGACATGCTGCTGCTGCTGCACAATCAGCATACATATATTACCTGTAGTAGATCTATACAGGTGGATCTGGGGAAGGTGGAGGATTTCTGAAAGCGTGCTGGAACTGCTACAGCAAATGGTGACAAAGTATTTGAAGGTTGAGCATGCAAGCTCATTGGTTACTGATACAGCATGAACCAACCAGCTGTGCCCTATAGATAACGATGTGATTGCAAGCAGATTGAGTTAAGGACCTATTAGTCTGCACCATCTAGAGGTTCATGACATACCTTTGTCTTTCAGCCCAGCAAACACTAAGTATAAAAATGCTTGGTTTGTTATAGTCAGTAACACTATAACAACTTAGTCCACGACCTCCATGTAATAACTCCAGGAGTGCACCAGCACATATAGCAGAGCTAACAGACATGCACTAGGTTTTTATGGTGTCTGTTATATGAGATCCCTAATATACTAACCTCTAACTAATGATTTTGTGTTTACATTTTCTCTCAAGGCTGTTTTCATTGGAGAACACCCAGACAAGTTACAATGCAATTTGCTTTAGACTGTTGGAGGTAATTAGCACCTTAAAAAAATTAAATAACATTGACGTGAGGATCAATGAGCTTGATCTATTGTGAAATTAATCCTGCTATCGACAAAACATGGAAACCATACAATTAAAAGAATGAGAATAGAAAAAAGAGGTCTAGACATGCGCCAGCCCAATGAGAAATAGGATGCTTTTTATCTCACTGGTTCAATGTGTAGAAATCCTTTGAAAGCTTTAATTAATCCATGCATTATTAATGAAGACTGCAGTGAGAAGCTTAGGATTATGTGCAAAGGGAAAGGAAAACACAATTAGTGATATCAGCCTAATGATTTTTACATGTCACTGACCACAATGTATTTATTGTCAATCTGAACTAGGCTTAAATGGGCTTGTTTTGTCTATGGACATGTGTGTTTGTGTTGGGTGTATGAATGAAGTGTTTGTTTCTTAAGATATTTGTCTCTGTGGCCATTTTACAGTGTTTGGATCACTTAGTCTAATGGGGAAGTTAAGTTTGTCTTTGAAGATAAAAAAAAAGCTGTTTATATATACAGATGAACAGATGTTATCGGATAAGCATAATAGTTATATGGCAATGTTACAATGTATGTGCAATTGGATTTGAACCTAAATGTATTGGATTTTATCCTATTTCAAAAGTGCAAAACAAATCAGTGATTTATAAAGGCAGAAACTGATGTGAAAATGTTCTTATACGTCAATTGAAGAGCATGCATGCAAACTTTTGAATGCGTGTGTTTTATAAATCGTTCCTAGGAATGATTTGGAAACTTTTGTACGTTCATATTTAAGATCACTACACAAACATCTTTATAAATGAGGTGCTAGATATTTGCATTGCGTACTGCTCTGCGATTGCGACATTCTTGAAGAATTCAGAACAAACTTGTTTTAGTGTTCAAGGCTGGCAAAAACATATTCATCTCCATATGAAACCTACATGACAATGTGATCAGCTTTAGCCTATACGTGTGTTGTCTGCCATGATAGAGGGAATTGTGGGTAATATTTTTGTCCACTCTCCTCGGTTCGCTGGCCATCCAGTGGGCTAAAGGGAGCGTAGTGGCTGAAAGAGAACAGGAGGAAGAGGAAGAAGGATTGCCTTTCAAGGGTTATGAGCCATTAAATCACGGCCAGGAAATCTCAAGGTTCCTCAAGAGTGCTGCACAAGGAATCTTTGGCCCCAAGAAATATTGTTTATGGTTTAAAAGCCTCGCCGATGGATTTATAAAAGAAACATTCATCATGACAAAAAAATGGAAGAAAACATTCCTGAAATAAATACTCACTCTATAGGTATACTTGTCACCTGGACAGCACAATAACAAGTGAATTGGAAGGAAGATCCTTCATCGGTTGGCAACTGGCCTCATATGGTCCGAGAGGAACTCTGACTCCGGTGAAAGGAAATCAGGAGGTGCATCTGGAAAACCATAAACCAAAGCACTGAACAAATTAGATGCCCCACCAGTTTTGCCACACCATAATTTTGAGGGTAAAACGTCAGTTTAGAGACGTACGGATTTTATCCCATGTAATATGAACATCTTAAATCAGTCAGTTTCCAGGCTGGGATAATCAGTATTTTCAGATCATGATCCCATGAGGTCTCTGATGGGAACATCTTTGAGACCCTTACCCTGCCGCTTTTCAAACCTGTCCCGGAGGACTCCCAGCCCTTTCCCTTATCAGACACACTCAATTCAGGTCTTGCAGTAAATACCCGATGAGCTGTTTCAGGTGTGTTAGATGACTGAGACCAACAGAATGTGAAGTGGTGGGGGTCCTCCAGGACTGGATTGAGGAGCACGGCCTTATCCTATGTTTATAATCTAGTCCTGATTATTTAATCAGAATACTGTATTTAGTACATAGTGTTTGTTTGAAATGTAAAGGATTATCAATGATTATGAGATTATCTTTTAATTTACTTGTGAGGTCAAGACACATCAAAGCAGTCGCCATCAGTCAATGTTCAGCCATTTTTGGACCGATATTGCCGGCTTTTTGGACAATTGAACATGTTCAATTGGTGATGGAGCCTGTCTGTTGGAGAGATCTCTCTGATTGGCTGTTCAGCAAGAAAAACGAACGTGAACAAAGCAAGTAAACAACAAAGTCAAGAGGACACATAAGAAGAACATATTCAGAATAAGCTATTACGAATCCATCTGTGTCGAGCGAGATTGGTGTGAAAATGGCTTTATGGGCAGTCCTAGCTCTTCCAGTTTCCCTTTTTTAATGATGAATACAGACTACTGCCACCTGCTGGTATGGAGAGTTATTCTCTCTCTTGCAGGTGCAGAATGTATGAGAATATATTTGCAAATATTTGGCTACAACATTTCATCACTGATGTCGTTTTGGTGTGTCTAGGCCTTTGCAATATTTTCTTTATGAATCTTAAAAAAATGTGGTCACTATAAGGGCTGTCAAAATGGCTGAAAAATGAAAATTTTTATATTATATTCGAATTATATTCAAATTTAAAAGGCATAATTTCCCACAAGAGGGCGCAATGAGAAAAATTGTTTATTCAAACCAATGAAATAACATGACTGTCTGTACAAAAAAAAGTGCATAATGTTTAAACTAACATTTATAAATCAAATATAATTCCGTAAATTGCATGAACAATAATGAACAAAACCGCATCTTGTTTTTTTGCATATTAAAAACATGAAATTCAGTGGATTTGGAAAAAGACCTACAAAGCGTTGAGACACGAGTGCAACTGTCAAAGATCTTCTCTGCATTGAGCTTCTCTATTTCTGCAATGTTTTGAATGAACGACGCAGCAATGCCACATTAAGTGGGTTAATCTGGATAGGCTGACAAAAACTTAATAACGCAAAAACTCTTTTATCATCATCACAAGTCTGCCTGACGCCAGTGTTGGGGAAAATTACTTTGAAAAGTTATGCATTACAGTGTTGCATAGCTCCCTTAAAAAGTAACTAACTGCGTTACTTAGTTACTTTTTAAGAAAAGTAATGTGTTATGTTACTTTTGTGTTCTTTTTTCTCAGCTGGGCTGGGCTTCTTTTTTTTTATAACAGAAAAGTTTATTTTTGGGCAAATGTAAAGGTCCTTTCACACCAAAATCGAAATAATAAGGATGAAGGAAATGCAAATTCACATCTGTACAGTAGAGGGCGCCGCTCAAGCAAACCTTTCAGCTGTGCTGCCATTCTGGATTGCAGAAGAATAGGAGGCAGGAGAAGAAAGTTTAACACTTCACCAACAAAAACAAAAAAATTGAAAGTTATTCTTGCTTATGGTTTAACTTAATCATCGAAAGGTAAGTCAAGTCAAGTCACCTTCATTTATATAGCGCTTTTAACAATATGTATTGTTTCAAAGCAGCTTTACAGTGATAATAGGAAATTAAAGTGTTTTGGCTTTACAGCAGCTCTAGAATAAAGTTATTGTCCCGCTAAAGTTAGTTTTAATTGATTCACGTCCGTTGCAAAGATCTTTAGTTATTAACTTATGGGCCGCTAACAAGACACAGCTCTAACAGAAAACTCTTAATGCGATCCGGCCTGTTCATCTGCACGGCAACAGTTCCTGGCGGCTCGAGAACGCAAACCTTGAAAAATGTTCAAGGTGCAAGCGCTGATTTTATTTGTTGAAAAACTTTATCACCTCTGCGTAAACTTCAAAAACGCAAATCTGCGAAAACAGTGACGGCGTGCACATGCGTACCACGCGCTCAGTCTATAGACCTTATGCACCAGAGAAACAAGGGCGCCGCCATCTTTAGAATATTGTCTTTGAACTTCTGTTTTGCGGTCGCTCTGTATATCTCTATGGCGCTGCTGTCCAGGAGTAATTCGCTTTTGATGTGGATTTACTTAATGTAAAGTTAACGAAAGTTATCATGAGGATTGTGATGTTTAAAGCAGATGACTAAACAAATGTCAGTCGACCGGGAAGATTTTAAAACGAGCTGTTCATTCATAAATACGCAAGATCGCTGTGAAAATACAGACCGGAAGACAAAAGACAACGAGCGCAGCGCTGAAAAGGGGCGGAGCTACATAAGGTCTATAGGTGTGCGCATTTGAATATGCTGTATGTGCGCAGGCGCTTAGTCTCTCTTTACAAATTGACCTTACCAAATTACTTGTCTGGCCTTAAAAATTCATAATACTGATTTTTTTGTTGCTTCCGCATATCAATGTGAACTGGAAGCATTTTGAAGCGTTTTATCTGTAGAGAGGTAAAGGGAAGGAGGCCTTCACAGAGGAGAGACTAATGGACACTTCAGGAGTGCCTTGTCGTCGTGTCCAGGCGCAGGTCCTTCATCAGATCTGGATACGGCCTGGATCCGGCGGACTACGGAAAACCTCGGGATAAACAGAGAGACTAATATTAGCGTAGACACCATCCTTCTTATGATGTTACGAGTACATCAGGATTTATGGGAAGTGTTCCCGGTTCCGGCTGACCTAATCTATGCAGCCTAACATTGAATTATAGAAGTTGATAATGTGTTATGTGTATGCCTGGTCAAAACAGCAAGTGCATTGGTCAATAAAGTGATATTAAATGCATACAAATATTGGTTTTATTCAACATATTTAATTGTTGGAGGTTTGCCTAGTATTCTGATTTTGCATTTCACCAATTTTATTCTTTTTGAGGAATACTGAATTTTGTTTTGTGCAAGTGAGATAAGTAAATGCATGCTCACATTTAGTCTAGAATTACAATAACCATCATGTTTACACACAACGCCTCTGCACTCCGATTAGTCTCAACATGGGGACAGGAAAGCTGTCAGTCAATAAATGGCAAAACAAAGTAACTTGTGTTATTATTTGAAAAAGTGACTGATCTTTTGTTGTAAATTTAAAAGTAATCCGTTACTTTACTAGTTACTTAAAAAAAGTAATCTAATTACTTAGCTCGAGTTACTTGTAATGCGTTACCCCCAACACTGCCTGACGCACACCTAAAATTTTAATGCACCATTTTTTTTATTTGAATGTGGATTTTTTATGTTAAATTAGATGAATATTTTACATTTTTATTTTTATTTGACAGCTGTAGTCACAATGGAGTCCGGACTGTTGCTGTAATGAAAAGGGAAGCATGACAATGCTTCAAAATGTTTCCTTTTGTATTCCACAGATAGTGATAACAACATACTGGTGAGCCTGACGTCCAAATGGGAATTGAAATTGTAATCCGCAGTGTTTGGTCTTCGATAAGGGGGCATTCATACGGGATAAGGGTAACATCATTGGACCCTGAGCTTGACCTTCCAGGAAAGAGGGTTTATTATTTAGCTAAAGGTCCGCATGTAAATGAATAAAAGTGCAAAGTAGAGCTCCATGCCAGTTATACAAGTCTATAAGGAAAAAATGAGCACATCAGACCTCAGAAAAGAGTGAAATGGAAACAAAAAAACATGAGGATTCAGGAGGTGGAGTAGAGCGGGCAGACAGATGGCTGTGTAAGTGAGAAAGACAGAGAGGGAGAGAGACAGAGATATTGCCAGCGTTGGGGCTTTGGGGGGTGGGACGGGCAGCAGGCAGATGTGTGTGTGATGGATGGTCCGGCCAGGCAAGGCCGCAGATAAGAGTGCAAACAAACTCGGTAATAAATGAACCGGCCCGAGCGGCGGTATTGAGGCTGGCTCCTCACGCCGTGATGCATGCCGAGGGGAGCCGCCGGCAATTTGTAATGGAGAAATGAGGGAGCTGTCAGAGGAATGAAGAGACAACACTCGGGAGAGGAGGAACAGGACGGGCCGGCGGGGGCCGGGACCGCTCTGTGTGTCCGCTCACCAGGGGGGTAATCAGGGCTACACGGGACGCTAATTCACCCCATAATTAGACTCGCTGTCACGCCGCATGTGTGTGTGTGTGTGTGTGTGTGTGTGTGGAGACCTGCAGAAGACGCAGAGGAGCTTCCAAGTGTCTTGTATCTTAAGAAAAGAGGGTTAGTTCACTGGACTGGATGTTTAAATTCAAGTGTAGTGGCGGAGGAAGCAGACGGGACGCCCCAACAGCTCCCACAGCTGGATTATCAGGCAATGATATTTGGTTTTACTTATCATGAGCCCAAAAGCTGCAACCTGAGTAATACATACAAATGTGTGCAAACGTTTTCACAGTCCCTGCAGAAATTGCATCATTTTTTAAGGAATAAGAGAGATACATTTTTTTTATTATTTAGTACAGCACTAATTAATGAAAGTCATTATCAATAGATTTTTGCAAATTATATTGTCTTGAGGTGTGATCACATTTTCCATTGTGCGCCACATTTTCTAAATCCAGCATTTCAGTAGGAATGAAAGCTTGGTTTGAAAGTGACTCTTGACCTGTTTTGACTGCAATATTTTGCTGAAATTACAAGTTTAACTCTTTCCCTGCCAGCGTTTAAAATAAAATAAAAAAGTTTCCAGCCACCGCCAGCATTTTTGATCATTTTCACCAAAACAATTTCATGGCCTCCGGAATATTTTGTTGTATGAAATATCTGAACATGCAATATATCAAGAGAAAGAACAGCCTCTGCTTTTAATCAAACAATAAACATTTTATTCTACCTTAAAACTCATAAAGTTAAAAAAAAAAAAAAATCTACATATTGAAAAAAAATCTGAGTAAATCGCATTTTTGTCAAAGACTCCGTCTGGACTGGATTCAGAGTGATGATCAAAACACAGATGGAGTAGACGGAGTCCATCAACACCCCCAAAGCTTCACAGTCCTGTAGCTCGTCCTGGGTCGACATTTCATTGGGTAATGTTTAATGTATTACGTTTGCTTACTTGTGCATAAGCAAATTCTATCGCTTGCTTCTTCTTCTTCTTCTCCTGTGTTTTGATCAGGAGATTCAGTGCTCTTTCAGAGATGTGTAATAGCGCCCCCTACCGTATAACAGTGAAAACATGGATTGCCGTAAAATTCAGTCAATGGCGGGAAAGAGTTAATATTCTGTGTCGCCTCTTCAAGCCGGCAAGTCTGATTGTAGTCTATGTGTGTGAATAAATTAATGAATTTGAAATTATTAAATTAATTTGTCTTGTAAAATGTGTCAAATAGCTTAATCAGGGCTTAATTATCTTAAAAATAAAACAAATATCTTATCTTATTCACATATCCTACAAGGTGTATGTGAATAGATAAAAAAAAAAAAAAAAAGAAGAACAACTAAAGACTGAAAATACTTAAAAAGTTTCCATTCAGAGAGCTGAGGAGAAGTGTGACCTATTCCCTCCTCGTCTGTCACTGTCAAAGGCTTCTACAAGAACTCAGAGGTGATAATTTATTAGCAGTGCCTGTGAACAAGAGCCATCGCACTTAAATCCCTTGGTAAGTGCTGTCAAAACCAGACACATGGCAGTGCGCCGCTTCACGTGAACGCCGAACAGAAAACATTTGGACTGGAGTGTCATCAGCTGCGAGGCTGGGCATTTCAATACAGTGTGGGATATTTATTCAGATATACAGTCTAACAATTCAAATCACCCTCTTCTCATCCAGAACCATTTTCACTGTAGTGTATTTGAGTTGACTATGTAATTCACGTAGATTAAAAAAAAGTTGTTGATGTACATTATAGGTTCTTCAAATATTGCCTTAAAAAGCTATTATAGCCTATTAAGTCTAAATGAAGTTAATATGAAGTCTGATGCTTCTCAGATTTATATATATATATACAATATACAAATATTATGTAATAACATTTTCACAACAACCATGTATTTAAACTGGAAATGTCTTTAAATTTTTTGAAAAGTTTGGTGTACAAACTTCAACATTGTCAGAAAGATCCCATTCACACGGATCCATGAAAGGATCCAATAACTGTATTATTCATGTCAGGCCAGTAGTTGGCGACACTCTGCACATACGTAAAGGAAGCGTCTACGCTGGTCGTAGTAGTGGTGCTTTGCTGGAGAAGTGATAATAAACTCTTCCCGTAATCCACCATTGTTGTTTTGGTGGTCAATTCTCACAGAAGCCTGTAGACTGAACACGTAATTCGTGTGCGCATGATGTCTTCATTTGTACAAATTCGTTTTTTTTATAGTTTACGCAGAGACTATAAGGGTATCGTTCTCAAAAACTTGTTCGTTTTCAAAAACTTTGAAGCATTTTCAGGCCCCCAGAACGTATTGTCGTGTTGCCGCAAGTTTTCTGTTTTTAGTTGAAAGCGATGTTGTGTTAACATCCCCCAAGTCTCCTGAGATGTGAACTGGTCAACATCTGAGCAATACAGTTTTCTTTTGCGTTTCGATCAGTTTATTAATTCTAGGTATCAACAGAAGGACACCAAAGTCCTTGATATCAACCGAGCTCATGAGAAAACCAACGATTTTACAAAAAAAAAGTAATCGTGAAAGCCTAAACCTAACTCTCAGTGGGACATAAGAATATTGAATGAAAATGTACAAATTAGATCGTACACATTCATATAAATTAGCCACCAATTGCCAAAACGTAAACAAACTGCTATAAGAGTGTGTTGGTAAAACTCTTCATTGTTGAATAGATGAAAATGCAAGTTGCAAACCAAACCATTCCTACAAATACAGTACTTTAGCTGTGTTATTTCCCCATCAGAACTGTTGTTTTGTAGACCCAGTTCTTCTATATTGTGCTAGAAGTTCATCGTGATGACACTGCCACTGTTAGTATACAGTATGAATGATTTACTATGAGTCACATGTTCATGTCACACACTGTTAGCTCAATCACAGCAGGATTAATGTTGTCTGGTTGTCTCAGTCAAGGCTGTTCTTGATCTACCCTTGACACACCTTGTTTTCCTCATGTTTATCTGTCTGTCAGACACAAGAATGAATTCCCTACTGCCAGATACATGTTTCAAGCAGTTCACGCTTACAAGTAAAAAATGTAAACAAAATGTTGCACTTTCTACCCTTTTATTACACACTAAACATCAACATCTTTACTGCAGCAAGCAAAGCTCACTATCTTACCGTAATGGAGGTTTATAGAAGACATTTTGTACAGAATTTATTTTTAAAACTCTACGTTCTTTCAGTAATTGAATGAATCGTCACAGTTGTGCAGTGTTGGGGAGTATCTATTCATCTCAACGCCCGGCTGGTGCAGGACCTCTCGGAAATACACAAGCTGTGACGTAAACGAGTAAAATCAGTCAGTTTCACCCTTCTAAAAACACCTAGTATTGCACGGCTGTCAAAGGAGACAAATGCAGCCAGAAATAGGGTAGTTATGTTATATAAAAATGTACCAGCAGAGACTAACTGGGTCATGATAACCAGGCAAATTTTGATCTCTTGTTTTATAACGAATCCGTTCTTTCAAGCGATTAATATAGATGAACTTGTCCAAATATAGATTTGAGAAGCTCTACAGCCACCCGGAAATCTGCAGTGGGTCTGACTTTACAACAACGACAAAATGTTACCGTCCCGCTGCTGTTGTTGCTGCGCTGTTGTCACGTCTTGAACACGAGGCTAGCACAGGCTGGGGTGGAGAAGAAAAATTAGGGCCTACACCTGCGGCGGCGTAATTAATGCCATTGTCACCTTCCAAAAATAAATCAGAACCTCAACAAGACTTTCCTGTTTAGGGTCAAAATCTCCTCCCGCTGTATTAAAATTAATCACCTTCCCTGCTGTTGCCGTGGAGTGAAGAAGAAAAAACGCCCGGCTTCTGCATTTCTCCGTTCAGTAGTAAAAATAAACAACAAACACGACACACCGGCCACGTAGAAGGTGGATTAATTAGCTATTCCTGCGCCGCTAGTGAAAAAGAATGAAATTCCGAAGCAGATCTGCATTGATAAATTGGTAAACCTTTAGAATTCATTTGTCATGTGGGGAGTGTGTGTTTGTGAAAGGTTAGGGGTTGCCTTGGGACGAAGATTGGTGCGGTAGATGGGATGATTTTTGTTGTTTTTAGGAATGTTAAGTCATGGGATGATCTAAAGCATCAATTTTTTTTTTTTTGGATGAAACACCATTTGTAGACATTGAATTTTTTAAATACATGTTATGCATTATGAAGTCGTATGTGCACTTTCCATTCTCTTAAATCTCTCTTCCTGGTTCGATGATTGATTATATAAGCACCCCGATTGTATATTATTTCCCCCCCCCTCTAATGTTCAGAGCCTAACAGGCCCACGAATATTGTGTGATCGCCACCACTGGGCTGCTTGCTCGATTAGTCAGTTTCTGTGTTTCAGGCCAAACAATTAGAAAGCCATTTATTTTCACATTTCAAAGTGATGAGCCCCAAACATGCCTTTATAGATCTTCTTCTCCTCAATTGTGTCTATTTGCATAATGGGATAGAATAGCTCTGAAATGTGGCCCTGTGGGACTCACTGAAGATTGAGACACGAGATACCAGCCGCCGCCTCATATTTATGTCTGTTTTGGGGAAAATTAATGGTGCATTTTCACATTGTATAATGTTATTTAATGGTGCAATTCATCTAATAAAAAGAGAACATTTTTGAAACATTTATGTTTTTTGCTTTTTACATACGAGGAGGCCCAGCGGGCTTGTGCAAATATTTCCCTCTGTGTGGCTGCAGTTTCTGTGCTGCGGGCTGTTTTTATGCATCATGATGGATGATTTTGCTTTTCTCTATTCTTTGCCCAATAAGTTGCTGCCCAAATTGGTGTTTTGAGAGGAAAAGATCTAAACAAAGCATTAACATCCACTGATACTGAATTAGGGTTTCAGTATCAAGAAAATACACAGATAATTTATTTATTTATTTTTAATCTTTTTTTTTTGTCATTTCATTTGTGACAAACAAGTTTTTGATGCACTATGCTGTTACGAATTATGAAAAATAACTCATATTTGAAATTTAAGGTCAATTGATTCAAATTATTAATTGAATAAAATTGGATTAATCAAAGGGGATTTTTATATACACTGTGATATTTAGATATGATAGAATTTTAGACGTGTAGATATTTGTCTAAATGTTTTTGCAGCAGCAAATGAAAAGAGCAGGATTTAAGTGCAGCAGTCGTTAATTAAGCCCAAAAATCTAAATATCAAAATATTCCGGGTTCTTGAAACTCTCAACATACGAACAGAACAACCACAATACAACTGTCGAGCGCAGACACTCAAGGCTACACACTGAGGGATATAAATACAAAGGATAATCAATGAAAGGAAATGAGAAACAGGTGCAGATCAAACAATGAGTAACCAAGGAAACACATGCAAAGTAAAGGAAACAGATCAGGAAACATGACTCAAACACAGACTAAACGTTACATTATCCCTCATCAAAAAGGCGCTTTAAAACAACAAATGTCGAACAGATGAGGGGGGGGGAGGGGGGCTTAGAAGGAGGATCACCACCACACGTGAGGGAGAAGCCAGGGAGGAGATGACGGCAGGAGGAGCCAGGAGGAGACCCCAAACAGTGGAGCCAATGGAGGGAGGAGCCATAATGGAGCTGTGGTGGAGATGCCAGGTGGATCCAGGGGGACGACTGATAGAGGAGGAGCTGGTGAAAGGTGCAGACCCAGGGGGAGCTGGAGAGCCGAAGAGACAGAGCGACCTTCAGGCCTGGAGGCCGATGAGGAGACGTGGTGAACTCTAGATCTGCTACCAGATTTATGTATTTCTATTTATGCAGCAGCATATCTTGTATATGCTCACAGCTAATGTGTCTGTGTATCTATTAGTAGTAGAAAGTCCATTCTTGCTCTGCAACAGCAGCTCGTCCGCCAAGACCAAATACATGAACAATGCCATATTCAATAACATGCTAAAACGATTTCGAGAGTTGTCATGATTGAAGTACAGTTTAATAATCATACCCTAACTCTAACCCTAAATTAATGGATTCAATTTAGTCATAATGAAATATAATTGATTGGAAATAATATAGTTTGTTCCAAACGTTCAATATTTAAAATAAAATAATATTCTTAAAATCTTAATCATACTGTAAGACTTCATTCAAGTTTAGACTCTGTCTCAGATGTGTTTCTGAAGAGGAAAGCAAACGAGTTGACACTAATAGTGGAGTTATAAAATGAATGTGGAAAGCAGCTCAAATCAGTTTGATGGATATTTGTTGAGATCTCTTCTAAGACTCAACATAAGACAGGAACATCTAAAGACTCATGTGAGATTACTGGAGGAACATCTGAGAAGCAGGAGGCTTCAGAACGATTTATAAAAAAAAATTTAACGGAAAAACAACTGCGATAATAAAGGGCTTATGGGCTTTGTTTCTTTTATTCTGTCAGATGAAACACTGGTGTATTGAATTTCCAGCAACGCTCATATCCGGAAGTACAGGTATGCCCAGAGAGAAAGTCCAGCTTAATTTATGTATTAACCATCAAAGACACACCGCAACTATCCATTCACTCGTTCGCTCGCTTGTGCCACTTCAACATTGTGCCCGACACCTACGTGTCATTCCCAACCCTGAACCTCCATCCATACCTTGGCATCCCACCACTATGAGACTTAATATACAGTACACTACCATTCAAACAAGCATAGTGAATGGCTTTGTTTAGGGCTGTTGTCATTTGGGATAGTAAACCGCTATGCTATGCTATGCTATGCTATGCTATGCTATGCTATGCTATGCTATGCTATGCTATGCTAGCATCATGGCAGCACTTTTTGCATTTCTAACATTTGTTCCATAAAATGTAGTTTTTAAGCAATCAGGAGATTTTCTAGGAATGTGTTTTTCCTTTAATACTTTGTGTAGGATTTTTAATGACTGTTTGTTAAAGTGTCTTTGTGTTTTTTTAATGTGCTCACAGATATGCGTGTGTGTGTGTGTGTGTGTAGGTGTGTACGCCCGGTGCGCTTCTCTGGCTCCAGCTGCTGCTTTCTCCTCCAGCCTGAAGGTAAAGCCGTTGAAAGGCACTTTAGAAATTAAAAGAGTTTCACTGCACTGTAATGTGGCTTAAATGATCCAGAAAACACAAGATATATTGACCATTTAATGAAACACTCTCTCTCCACATCTCAAATGCTCTGTCTTGTCTTTTTAACAGCTCCTGCATTTTGATATTCGCTCAATTCATTGTGAATATTCATTTCTATGCACAGTTTGCATAGAGTTGACTATCATATCAGATCATTCTTTACTTTAATTAATTCTCTATTATATCAGTGTTTTTTTTATAAAGATAGATAGATAGATAGATAGATAGATAGATAACGTTTTAATTATATTTATGCCTTTGGCTGACACCTATTTCTAAAGTGTCTTACATTGCATATAAAATTCAAAATTCTATAATTATAATATTATAAATTATATTATATGATGTAATAAATTATATACAATTCTAAATTAAGACGTTCTTGTGTTTACTTTAAATGTCATCTGTCTTATTGTGCATTATTCATCAGTGCGTGTTTTTCCAATCTAAAAATCGAATAACTTTCACCTTTAAATGACTTCAATAATGTTCACCAGTGATATCAAAGCATAACATTTATGATTCAATCAAATCCCAAACGATTAAATTAATTTCAGTCCTATATTATTTCTTGATGAATATTTCTCTCAGAAATATGACACATTATGAAAGTTGTATGTGTTGTAACACCTTCCTAAAACAAATATACTTGCTTTGGATGTGAAATGCCTGATAATTTCAGTCTTTTCACCGGACAGCCACTGAGAGTGCCTGAGAGACTGTGTGTGGGGTCCCGCTGGCTCCTGCCCCACTGGGACACCTCAGACCCCGAGATGCAGGGCTCACACACACACACACACACACACACACACACACACACACACACACACACACACACACACACACACCACACACACACACACACACACACACACACACACACACACACACACACACACACACACACACACACACACACACACACACACACACATCATGTAGATGTTAGAACACACAGCCTGTTGTATCATGTTTGCACTCAGAGGTAATGTGACTGAAGAGTCTATACAAGTTTCTATAGAGGCACAACTGTATAGATGTTTAATTATAAGTCATCATATTGGCTTTCAGCATCACTTTCAGTTGATACTTTATGATAATAATAATAAATACTAATGAAATTGATACAGTAATAGTAGATGTTAGAACAGCACACTATTGTTTTCTCTGCTAGAGGCACAAGCTAAGAGGTGAATCTCATAAACCATTAAAGAGTGAAGTAAGAAATTATAATACGGACTTATGAATAATAATAAAAAAGACATTTTCTTCAGGACTAGAATTTATGGCAATTAAGCTCATTAACATAATGCAAAACAATCTTATTTGCATTACTGTAATATAGAAATTGTGATATATCATTTGTTTTTGTAATATTTATGATGTTTAAAAAGTAAAAATTTTCATATTTAATTGTTAAATATTTTTGTCTTTCTTTCTGCTGATTTACATAATAAAAATATGTTACATTTTGTAATACATTTTTTAGTTTTACTGTAATAATAATCACCACTGAGAATGAGAATTAGAAAAATAAAAAACAAAAATGATTTAAAAAAAAAATGTCTAGATGCATTATAGTTATTATTGATGAGAATGGGGCGGGCGTGGGGTTGCAGTGAAATATGACATGGGATTTGATGAAATTCAGGCTAATATAGGTACATCAACAATAATAATAATACACTTTATTTATATTGATTTATTCCTTTAATGCATGGAATGCAGGTCAAATTTGGCTTTACAACAAAAATGCATTAATCAAATAAAGTTATTTTGTGTGTAAAGTCCATAATTCATATTTTGGGAAAGGACTATCTATCTATCTATCTATCTATCTATCTATCTATCTATCTATCTATCTATCTATCTATCCTATCTATCTATCTATCTATCTATCTAATCTATGCATATGTGTGTGTATTTATATATACAAAATAATTATACACAGGTAACACACATATATTATGTAAACACAAACTTTTATTTTGGATGCGATTAATTGCAATTAATCGTTGCCCAGCCTCCTCTCTCTCTCTCTCTCTCTCTCTCTCTCTCTCTCTCTCTCTCTCCTCTCTCTCTCTCTCTCTCTCCCCCCCCCTCTCTCTCTCTCTCTCTCTCTCTCTCCTCTCTCTCTCTCTCTCTCTCTCTCTCTCTTTGCTCTTCTCTCCTCTCCCTCTCTCTCTCTCTCTCTCTCTCTCTCTCTCTCTCTCTCTCTCTCTCTCTCTCTCTCTCTCTCCCCCCCCTCTCTCTCTCTCTCTCTCTCTCTCTCTCTCTCTCTCCCTCTCTCCTCTCTCTCTCTCTCTCTCTCTCTTGCTCTCTCTCTCTCTCCCTCTCTCTCTCTCTCTCTCTCTCTCTCTCTCTCTCTCTCGTGCAGCAGACGGAGAAACGCCCTCTCCAAATGTCACAGGGAGCAGCTCACACGGCATTACACATTATAATCACCCTTTCACTGCCTCCGAGTCGGAAACCCCGGAAAACAGGAGCGAGAGATGCAGGCAGGGATGGGTAGAAGTGTTGGGGAAGGCAGGAGAAGGGATGAGGGTTAGGAAGCCACAAATAACTACCATCAATCATCCGGCAGTCAACGTTTTCACATGGTGAGGCCGTGCCGGTTTTGGCAACTCTCAAAGTTCCCAACAAAACAACCCCCTCGCTCAAAGCACGCTGTCAGCAGGAACATGGCAGGTGTGTTAACTCCCACCACTCCAAATTAGGACCTGCAAGATTTGCAGAAAGTGTTTTTCCTCCCCCCATCATAACTCAGGATAATTAGAAACGATATCAGAGGTGATGGAGATGTTAATAGCTAGGGAGAGCAGAGCTGTTTTGTCTCAGCTGGCTCAGAGACCTCCACACCTGAGAAACTGAACACGGACCCATCCGTCTCTGTTTGAACGTCTCGCTCGTGACATCAAAGAGCAAACCCACACTCCTGCCAGTCTTTGATGAGACGCTTCTTTCCTTCTTAACCCCATTTGACGGCTGACTCACAATCGAAGAGCATCCTCAAATTCCTGGGTTTGGAGAGATCTTCGAGTCTTGGGGATTTCTTAGTTCTTAAAAGTTCTCGTTTCGATCTGGAAGCGGCTTCCATCGCATTTCAAGTGCACACAAACCACTGAAGCTTCAAGAACTGGGTTGAGTTTAAAGGAGACTTCATTTTGATTGTAATTTGAGAGTTTAAACACTGTAGAACAACAACAAAAAAAGTTGCTGCCTTAAACATCCAAGTTGATTGTACTTAAAAATGTAAGTCATTTCAACTTAAATTACATTAAAAGGAGTTGAAAATTGCTAAACTTATCTTGATGAGTTAAAGCAATGCAAAATGATATGCTGTCATAACTCATCATCAAGATCATCATATATATATTAATTTTTTTTTTACAGTGAAGGAATTCCTCTCCAAAAAATCCTTTACGCATTTACATACAATAATTTATATCATCATGTGTGAGAAGATAATGACATTTGTTCTTGTATTTAAAGAATTACTGACTGAAAATGTTCTCTGACGACATCTATCTCATAACTACTATCTCATAACTACTATCTCATAACTATATCTCATAACTACTATCTCATAACTACTATCTCATAACTATATCTCATAACTCTATCTCATAACTACTATCTCATAACTATATCTCATAACTACTATCTCATAACTACTATCTCATAACTCTATCTCATATCTACTATCTCATAACTATATCTCATAACTCTATCTCATAACTCTATCTCATAACTACTATCTCATAACTACTATCTCATAACTATATCTCATAACTACTATCTCATAACTACTATCTCATAACTACTATCTCATAACTACTATCTCATAACTCTATCTCATAACTCTATCTCATAACTCTATCTCATAACTATATCTCATAACTATATCTCATAACTACTATCTCATAACTACTATCTCATAACTATATCTCATAACTACTATCTCATAACTACTATCTCATAACTACTATCTCATAACTATATCTCATAACTACTATCTCATAACTACTATCTCATAACGGAGCCACCTCAAAGCTCATGGTGAGGTGGGTGTGTTCCCTGAGAAACGGTGCATTCTCTCATTAAACTTTTCCTTCCACTTCCACTTTTACACACCAATATTCTGCGTTCCTTCAAGAAATTTTTGCGTTTGCTTGCAAAACTTTTGCATTAACTCACCGATCTTTTTGCGTCCGTTCCCGCAAGAAACCGTTGCGTTCGCTCGCAAAACCTTTCCAATCCACCAAGAAGCATTTGCTTACAAAACTTTATAATGGAAATGTATAGCTAATGCAAGTGTTTTGCGAGAGTATACAACGCTTTTGTGAGAGAACGCAAAGGCATTGAAATATAGTTTTTTTCTCCCATCTGATTCTTCCCCCATTTTTTTTGCCATTACCGCTTCGTACATAATATATACAGCACCTGTGTACACTACCTGCTCTTGTGTGTGTGTGGTGTGTGTGTGTGCTTCTTTTTGAAAGTTAACATTTATGGTTACTGCCATTGTATATAAAAAGCAGCATGAAGAGTCTTAAATGTTTTGTGCTCTACAGATAAAAACACCACAAGTTTGTCCGGCCGTAAACACTGACGGACAGGAGTCTCTGTGGTTGAGGGCTGGGTGTCTGTGACACTAGGGGGCGGCAGAAGGCTGTAGTGTTTCTCTTCCACAGGAGATTGCTGGACTACTGTATCACAGAGGAACACCTGATTACTTCAAGCATTGTGCAAAATCCACATATTAATATTAGCACCTTTGTGAGAGTAAATGTGTGCACACAATAAATGGCCAACTTTTTTTTTAAATGTATGAAGAGCTAAAAAGTCATTTTTATCAAGCTTGTATATTTAAGTTCAGTAATTTAACTTAAATGACAATTAATAGGTAATTTTCATTGTAATTTAAGTGAAATTACTGAACTTAAATATACGAGCTTGATAAAAATGATCAATCTAGAAGAAAATTTCAGATGGCACTTCGAGGCTTTTGCATCTTAACTCTTCGTATTTATATTTATTTTTTTCAAAGCATGCAATCTGTTTTAGACAAACAATTAGACAGTATTAGAGAGGGAGGACACTGCATTAAACACCATTTTTACTGATGGTTTGATCTTAATCAAAATTCTGCTTTCATGATTCCTGTATAACAGCTCCCAATCACTTAACTCACACACACACACACACACACACACACACACACACACACACGCACGCACGCACGCACGCACGCACGCACGCACGCACGCACGCACGCACGCACACACACACACACACACACACACACACACACTGCTTGTTATATGTTACTCAAAATATATTCATATGTAAAACACAGTTAACAGTATTTATAATCATACTCAACACACACTTTTTTAATACAATTATTTTTCTGACAATTTATAAGGTATTTTGATAACGTTGCGTGAGAGACATATCTAGAACATAGAGCTGATTGGACAAATACACCAACGTTAATGTAAGCAGGGAAAACATGGAGAGTAATCACACAGAGAATGAACACACCGTTGTTGTCATCATTATTAAAACACTGCATTCCCATACGTGATGCTTATGAATCAAACCACATAAGAATAACATTACACATAGATCATATGAAAGATAGATTACAACAAGGCTTACATTACCAAATCTATACAATTCTATTGATAATCACATTCATCAATGAAAAAAAGAACATACAAGTACAGATCAAATAAAACTAAATGAAAGAAACAACGAGCGCAGTGATAACAGTCAGTGTGTGTGTGTAACAGTCAGTGTGTGTGTGTGTGTGTGTGTGTGTGTGTGTGTGTGTGTGTGTGTGTAACAGTCAGTGTGTGTGTGTGTAACAGTCAGTGTGTGTTACCTGTAATCCGACACTATATGATCCACTCCAAGAATATAATGACTTTTTTCAATTTGAAAGAATCGATAGTAATAAAAGTTAATATAATAATGTGAAAATAAACAGAACAAAATCTCCTCTATTATGTTCTTTGCTATTAAAATATAATCTTGTATTCTAAATGTAAATGTTTTAAATTTCAACAAACACTCTTTTCTGTGTTGGGATTTGCTTTCCTTTCAATACCTCTGTATTGCAGTCATGAATATGATATATGATAATGTAGATAACTAATGAATTTCATTATATGTCTTATATATTTTGGATAGTTTTTTTTTGTTTTTGTTTTTTAAATGATTTCATAATTTCGGTCTGAATAAATATTAAAAGTTAATTTGATAAAGTCATGAATTTTATGTCGAAGTATGTTTGTGTAACTTAACACTGTGAAAATGTGAAGTGAAGGGAAAGTTTTAATCATAATAGCATTTTGTTGATGTGGTGCACACTGTAAACAAATAAATGATCAATAAGTAATGACGACATGTTTTTACATATGCTAAACATATTTAGCAATTTTTACATTGCTTTAAATGTGATCAAAAATGTAAATCAAAATGTTAAGCAATTTTCTACTTTTTTTATATGTTAACACATTTTTTAAGTCAGTTTAATGTGATTTAAGTTGATATGACTTAAATATTAAAGTTGATTGTACTTAAAAAATGAAGGCAGCAACTTTTCTTTACAGTGTGATAATAAAATGTAAATTCAGGGTTCAGTTCCACAGACTTTTAGAAATGACAACCAACATGTTTATTTGCTAATACCAAACGTAATGTTCTGGACAGCTTTTATCGAAGCGTCAGATTTGTGTGGGATCTCTCTTCTCCGGAGAACATGTTCTTCTGATGTCATCATAACTCTATTCAGTCCTCAAGTGTGGTGTGAAGCGCAGACGCATTACTTCAGCGTGAGAAGGTGCTTTGAAATACTTTAAAACAAGCAGGACAACTCTAATATATTAAAACTAACATATATCTTCATGCAGATGTTCATATGAGAGCCGTGTTCCTGCGGTGTGAAATTATGAATTATTGATCATATTTCCGGTGTAGGGTGAATAGAGTTCATTCACGACAACCTCGATAACATCATCGGGCTCAAAGCGTGAGAAACTCTGGAGCATGAGGAAGATCCACTGAACGGAGAGAGAGAGACTTTCTCACACACTTTTACGCAATATTCCAGTGTTATAAAAGCATTATCATATTCAAATGAAACAAAAACGTTTCCCCCGATTTAAAACCATCAGGCTTTCACAAATGTCCCATAAAGATGTGCATTAGATGCGTTTGTGATCATACTGTGAAAACTCTCGCCAGGTTTGTGTATTTACTGTTAGGCTTATACACATATTCTGTGTATATTGTGTCTCTCATATCTTTCTAACGCCCTGTGTTTACTGTACGATATGTGTGTGTGTGTACATCTGATCCACGTGTGCTCTCTGATTTACATCATGCAGTTTTGCTATAACTGTTATGAAACTGTATATTGTGAAAACACATAAACAATGTTTCACTCATCAATACTGCTTCTGAACACTGTATCATAATTTCACACACGTGTTACACACACACACACACACACACACACACACACACACACACACACACACACACACACACACACACACACATAATCTGAGGTACGCTGTAAAGTCATTATACCAAATGTTGTAAAAGTAGATTTTTGAAATCATATGATAATGTGCGTGAATGAATTAATGGGTTTGATTTTCATAGCATGCAGAAATGCTTGTGTTGTTGAGGTATAGTGTAAAGTTGAATGTTATCTCTGTTCATTTTGTTATATAGCGGTCGAAAGATCTCACAGTGACCGTGTGTTGCATCTGTAACAGAAACGCAGTGTTGTCAGATAATAAAGAGCAGGAGAAGGCTGTGTTTAGGATATGTTTCTGTGTCTTCATGCATTGTGATGTCCATCGTGAGTCTGATATGAGCGAGCTTGAATTACCTGCAGATTCTGGAGTCTTTCTCTTTATCGTCTCTCTCTGTCTCTCCTCCTGAAGCCACTGTCAAAATCAGCATCTTCATTCTGCAGGCTGGTGTCTCTCTCTCTCTCTCTCTCTCTCTCTCTCTCTCAGTGCTCTCGCTCCAGTACAGATGCTCTCTCTCTCTCTCTCTCTCTCTCTCAGTGCTCTCGCTCCAGTACAGATACTCTCTCTCTCTCTCTCTCTCTCTCTCAGTGCTCTCGCTCCAGTACAGATACTCTCTCTCTCTCTCTCTCTCTCTCTCTCTCTCAGTGCTGAAGCCAGAGACAGCGATATATATATATATATATATATATATATAGAGAGAGAGAGAGAGAGAGAGAGAGAGAGAGACTGTAAGATGCTTTCTCAGTGATCTGTCTGAATCTTTCTTTTAGTATTAATGCACTGCTTTAATCCAGATAAACTGTCTAGTGTTTCAGTCATACTTAGTGTTTACGTGGAGTGTATTCATTCAGAGACTTATTATGAAAACAATTATGAAAAAATACTTTTTCTTCGCTCTCTTTGCTGTTACAAAATCAAATTTAAATAAGATACACATCCAAGTTAATTTAATGAGTTTTCATAGGATAATTTTTTTTTAAAACAACAACTGCAACTCCTAATAAATGTGTTACAACAGTGTAATTATACATATTTGAAATTGAGAGCTAAAGTTCTCGTTTATATAAAAATTAGGTCATTATTATTATGATGATCTTACTAACCCTCAACCAAACCCGGTTACACTTTATTTTAAGGTGTCAGTATTACAGTGTAATTATATATTTAAGTACTGAGTAATATTAATGAACTACATGTACTTACTATAGGGTTAGGGTAGGATTATGATTTGGTTGAGGGTTAGTTGCATGTAATTATGCATAATTTATAGATATTACTATAGTAAGTACATGTAACATATATAACAACTGTAAAATAAAGTGTTACCACAAATCCTAATCCTAACCCTATAGTAAGTACATGTAGTTACTTAATATTACTCAGTACTTAAATATATAATTACACTGTAACAATGACACCTTAAAATAAAGTGTGTAAAGTGTGATACTGTAATACATGTTTTTTGATGAATAGAAAGTTCAAAAGAAATGTAAAAATCTTACTGACCCCAAACTTTTACACATTAGAAAATAAAAAACACTCTTGGATCTTCCCACTATATGATAGTCCGGCCTCTTGGATGTTGTTTTAGACTTTGGTATGGTTTTCTCCTGAGAGAGAGGACATTTTAATGTACATAACTTTGGGGATTTTATGCCTTTAATGTCAGTAAGTACTGTATAAATGTGCATTACTGCGTGAGGGACCTTGAAGAACCATGAATATATGAAGACTGAATGTTAATCATGAAGTACCAACTCATCTGATATCATCTCTACACCACTGTAGACTGTTTGAGTTACCACAAAAATGCCTCATTTAGTTCTGTTATAATTTAAATATCTAAGCATATGCAAAGTAGTGAAATAATGAATTGAAGAAGTCTCAAATGCGTTTCGGAAGTTTATAATATAATCTTCGGTGTGTGCGAGATGTGATCTGAGAAGCTTTAAACGTCACCCAGCCTCGGAACGACGGAGCTTCACACCGGGATCTGATGGGAAAGAGAGGGACAGGTTTGAGGTGGAAGAGAGAGAGAGAGAGAGAGAGAGAGAGAGAGAGAGGAGAGAGAGAGAGAGAGAGAGAGAGAGAGAGAGAGAGAGAGAGAGAGAGGGAAAAGCCAGACATCAGCAGAAAGAGATTTTCCTCCAGATTCTGTTGTGCGTGTGTGAGATTGAACGAGATGATGAGTGTGTGATGTTGGGCTCATTTTCTCTCTTCCCGTCTTTTCTCAAATATTCAGTCTGCTGGAGGAGTGTTATGAGTGCGTTTAAGTGTGTGTGTGTGTGGTGTGCGTGCGTGTGTGTGTAGCGTGGTGAGGGTGAAGTATTAATCTTTGCTTGTCACACCAGCCCAGATGTAAAGAGGTCTGCTAGAAACACAGAGCTGGACTCAGCACTCTCACACAGTGTGTGTCTGTGTGTGTGTGTGTGAGAGAGTGTGTGTGGTGAGTGAGTGTGTGTGTATGACTCTCTGTGTGTGTCTGTGAGTGTGTGTGCGTGTGTGTATGGTGAGTGTGTATGTCTGTGTGTGTGTGTGTGTGTGTGAGAGAGTGTGTGTGGTGAGTGAGTGAGTGTGTGTGTTATGTCTCTCTGTGTGTGTCTTTGAGTATGTTTGTGTGTGCGAGTGTGTATGGTGAGTGTGTATGTCTGTGTGTGTGAGTGTGTGTGTTTGTATGTGTGAGTGTGTGTGTGTGTGTGTGTGTGTGTGTGTGTGTGTGTCTTTGTGTTTGTGGCCAGTGTAGAGCGATAGTCCCCTGTTAGTAATATAGACGTGTATGTGTGTGTGAGTGTGTGTGTTTGTATGTGTGTGGGTGTTTGTATGTGTGTGTGGTCTGGATGGGTTTGGTCAGTGTGAGTGTGTGTATTTGCGTGTATTTGTGTCTGTGTCTGTGTCTGTGTCTGTGTGTGTGTGTGTGTGTGTGTGTGTGTGTGTGTGTGTGTGTGTGTGTGTGTGTGTGCGTGCACCTACTTAACTATATTTTGGGGAAAACTTTGTACCCAGAAGAGACCAAAAAACTGTCAAAATCTCCAAAAACTTCTCTTTAGGGACGTCCTCATTTTTTAAATCTGGTATAAAAACAAAATAACTAAAGGTTTGTAGTAACACTTTATTTTACAGTGTCCTTGTTACATATTGTTAAATATGTTACATGTACTTACCATAGTAATAACTGTAAATTATGCATAATTACATGCAACTAACCCTCAACCAAACCCTAATCCTACCCTAACCCTAGTAATGTAGTTGCTTAATATTACTCAGTACTTACATATATAATTACACTGTAACAATGACACCTTAAAATAAAGTGTAACCAGGTTTCTTTTTAAATGTAAAAAATGCAGAAAGTGTTGTGTGATGGGTGGGTTTAGTGGTCGGGTTAGTGTGTGTGTGTGTGTGTGTGATGGGTGTGTAAGAGGAGAGAATATACAGTTTGTACAGTATAAAAACCATTACATCTATGGAATGTCCCCACTTAGATAGCTAAGTAAACGTGTGTGTGTGTGTGTGTGAGTGTGATCTGGATGGTTTCGGTCAGATTTCTCGGTGCCAGTAAAGTAGAGATCATATGAGACCAAACACAGCAAATTAGCTAATGATGCAGGCAGAACAAAACCCAGTAGTCACAATTAAGACGACGTGTGATGCCCTCAGCCCTCCGCTCGTGCACACACACACACACACACACACACACACACACACACACACACACACACACACACACACACACACACACACACACACACACACACACACACACACGCTGTTTACAAGAAGTATCAACACGCATCCAAACGCGAGGCACGCACGCCACGCACGCAGCGCAACAGACGGCCAGGTATGTTTCTCTGCAGGAGTCTGACGCATAGACGCATCGCGGAGCTTCAGATACCGCGCACGGGTGGACAGATCCTGAGCCGCGGGAGGTGTGTGTGTGTGTGTGTGTGTGTGTGTCCGATCGCGCTGATGTGTGGAGTTCCGACGCATCTGAACTCGGCTGGGACGGCAGCGATTTGTCTCTGTTTGTTCCTCATTATGCAAAAAAAAGCAGCCAAAGTTGTAGAAGAGTGCAAAAAACAAGAGGCCAAGCTGCTCTCGCATATGGCGAAGAACTGCTAAATAATCTGTCGTGTTTTATAAAGTGAGCTGATACCTTGTTAGGGTAACAGAATACTGGTCCGTCATTACAGGAACAAATGATTAAGGCAAGATTTACATTCCATTAACTAACCCATTTACACATGAGTTAGGCTAATAGCACTCTGTTAGTTCACTATTAGCTCATCAATAAGTAGCCTAACGTATTTTTTTCATACCACCCACTATATTGGATACAGTGTCATAATGAATTCATGAATAATTCTAAAGTAAATATCATTATAACCCACTAATAATGACTCTAGTAATATCAAATCCGGCAACTTTATTTCGATGGTCCACTTTAGACATTCTACTGACTATGAGTGACTTTTCAAGTACATTATAGTGATTGTCTTTGGTGTGAACGGGCCTGAGTCTCTTAACGGGCCTGTGCGTCTTTAACAACATGATATTTTGGCCAAATTACAGAAAAACTGAGTGCCCATAGAGCTACAGTAAACTTTATAACTTTATATAACCTGTAAGTTGATGAAAACTTAATGCGAGGCACGAACTGCCTCAGATGCGGAAACCTTAAAGAAAAGTCCCTGCTCTATTTCAAATACTGAGGAATAGCTCATGAAAAATATATACATTTCCACTGAAAACACAAAGAACAAGCAGACATGACTGAAAAGTATGGCATGTTACGATAATAAACCTGCCGTAAATGACTATCAAGCTTGAAATGTGAAAGTAATACGCTTATTCTTATTAGCATGATTTAAAATGAATTGACGTCATTAGTGATCCTTTTAGCAATAATATTATAAGTGAGTTTTGCATGATTCTTTAAACACCAGTTACTTAATTTAATGTTGTTTATTTGTTATTTATCTATAACACTAATCCACTGTAATTAATTTGTAGGTTTATGCAAGGCTGACTAATCTAAACCCAAAAAGACTTTCAAATGAAGGATTAGCATCGACGCCGAAGTTGACAAGCTTCAATTTGTACGGGGAAATGGCTTATATCAGATACATTTGCTAATACTAATACTCATTGTAGTTCAGTATTAATTATTGAACTGTGAATTCAATTAGTGTCAGAAATCAAATGTTAATGAATCTGCTGTGTTTGATTATTCACTGGTAATGAGACTGATGGCACACAACACAATCACAGGCTAATTCCCCTGCACTTCTCTCTCCCTGTTCCCTTCCACCGAGACACTTGAATTAAGTCATTTTGATTCATAACTTGATGAAAAAGGTTAAAAGCGCAAGGCTGTTCTGTGAGGGGGAAAAATGAAGCTGTTAAAACCCGGTCCCTCTTCACTGTCAGTTTCTCTTTGGTGTTATATGAATGTATCTATTATAATATAGCTTATCTAATCTAAAAGGTCATCAGATGGTGTGATTAATTTGGCAGCCGCAGACACCAGTGCGATAGTTTGCCCTGATAATAGCTGTTCCACGCGTGCCTCTATCTGTGGAAATTAAAATTGAGCCTTTTCATCTCTCTCAAATTTGGAGTGAAAAATTACATTTGTAAAACATAAAAAAGATTCATTTTTTGAACAGTTCCAATCATCCATGGAAAGAGTTGGGAACCAAGAACTGCTTCTTATTCAGAACCAATTCCATTAAAAAAATAAGAATACTTGAATAAAATGGTTTTAATGACTAAAGGCAAAACTGCTTCTGTGCCAAATAAGGCAAAATAAATGCAATGTGCTTTAATGATACAACCAGTGTAGTCAGATTTGCAAACTATTGACTCTAAGGAGCCAGTTAATAATGAAGCAAACCAGCATCTGATCTCAGCATGCAAAACATACCTTGCTGACATAATGTACCTAGTTGTTCATATGACATTGTATATACAGTATATATTATACTGTAAATATACACAATGTCATGAAATTTTGTACAGTATATATATATACTGTATATATATATATATATATATATATATATATGGTACAATAAATGTATACTGTACAAAGTTTTATCATAAGCAAACATAATGCAATCAGCAACATAATATGTAACAAAACCCTTATGTAGGCTACATGTACATAGATGATATGAAAAAGGTAAGAGGATGTGCAGTGTCACGCAGATAATTGAATATCAATTGATAAGACAAGTTAAAATGCATTTATTTATTTATTTATTTATTTATTTATTCTTTTTACACATTTAACAGTGTCTTACTGTATATTTACAATGTCCCATTAGACCTATTACAGTTATTACAGTCTCTTACCATTAAAACTACAATCATTTTTAGGGGCCGTTTTTCATGACAGGTTTCCACTAAAACGGAAAACATTTTATGTGTTTTGGTCGTTCATTTATGCGACAACGGCGTTTTGGGGCCTGAAAACACAAACTTTTTAAAATGAGTTTCACAGTTCAAGTTTTCGATACCGTTATCGTCGGTGTGTAAACTATAAAAATGTGAATTAGTAAAAGAGGTGACCTCATGGTTATGCCTATTACATGTTCAGTCTACAGGCTCGTAGTGTTTTTTACAAAGTGACATCGCCACCTACTGGCCTGGCATGAGTAATACAGCGTTTTTAGTCGTTTTCGTGGATCTGTGTGAACGGGGATCATTTTGACAACGTTGTCCTCTGTACATGAAAAACACAAAGGAAAAACTGTTCCGTTTTTAGGTGACCTGGAAATGTACGTTAGTGAAGAGCAACAATTCTGCGGAGGATCTTCTCCAAAAAATTGTGATGGAATTGTGAAGTGGGATTGGATTCAAAACCAGGATCGTTAAATTGCTTCGGATTGCGTTCACTAATCATGGCCAAGGTAAGATTCTTAGAGACATTCACATTTTAACGTTTTCTTGTCTAGTATACGAGTAATATTTCACTGTGTCTCAGCACAATTTGCAGATATTACGCATGTTTTCTTCGTCTCCTCCTTTTTTTGTATCTTAATCTTTATTTTCATACTCTCTTTCCTCCTCAGCCCTGTGTTTCCTCCCCTCTGCTGGCACGGCATTTGATTCTGTGTAAATTAATTGCTCATCATATGGGATGCGACATGCGATTAGTCTCAATCCAGATAATAGTGTGTGTGTCTTCACCGAGGGAATGCGCTGCCAATTTGCTCGGCGTGCATCTGCCAAATGACTCGTGTTTACACACTGCATCCCTCGAGGGAAGTTTGTCACAATGCGACTTCTTACATTTCAATAATGCACTGGCTCCTCAGATAGACAAAGACACACAGGCTCACTCTCCCTGCAGAAGCAGACACACAGTCTCGCTACAGACGGCTACACCACGATGCCAACAGGACAATCAGGAGACACACACACACCACAGTCCTCTCTCTCACAACAATCCCCAATAGGTCACGGCTCTCTCACACTGATTGCTGTGTGAATGGTGCTATGACACAAACACTAAGTTTGTAACATTGCATTTTTATGTTAGTAGTATATCGGTTGTTTTCAGTTGGTTCTGCTTCAAGAACTTATCATTTGATTAAAATTTTAATAAAATGAAACGCAATTGATTACATATACACTGTTCCAAAATACACTGTCCGGCCAAAAAACAAATCACAGTTTGGATTTAAATAGGCAAATGCTTAAGAGTCTATGATTGGATCATTATTGCAGTGATTATTATGTTTCTAGCATGTTATTTGTTTGGCAAAAGTTCTTCTAACCCTAATTGATGGCGTGTGTAGCTTTTCATTTTTTAAACAACCATGTAGGAAGACGCATCATGGCCATATTGCAGGATGGCAATGTCAAGATTCATCAGGCTCAAATTATGAAAGAATGGTTCCCAGTAAGCAACAAAGTGACAGCCCAGATGTGGATTCCACTCGTACCAGATGTGGGCCGGATCTGGGCCGACACTATGTTGCTGTCTGGGTTGGGAGGGAGCATGAAAAATAATTTTCACACATGAATTGGCACATCTTGATTCCAGATCTTAAATTCATTGAAAGTCTTTGGGTTGTGCTGGAGGAGACTTTACAGAGTGCTGGACTCTTGCATACAAAACAAGATCTTGAACAAAAATGTATGCATCTCTTGATGGAGATGACATCACAACATTTATCTCCAGCACTGGTATCAATCTCAGACAGATTTGTTAAATAGTTTGTCAGGTCTTTA
>CM038640.1:5455052-5525201 GCA_021554675.1 Leuciscus idus | reverse complement strand
TATATGATAGTCCGGCCTCTTGGATGTTGTTTTAGACTTTTGTATGGTTTTTCTCCTGAGAGAGAGGACATTTTAATGTACATAACTTTGGGGATTTTATGCCTTTAATGTCAGTAAGTTACTGTATAAATGTGCTTTACTGCATGAGGGACCTTGAAGAACCATGAATATATGAAGACTGAATGTTAATCATGAAGTACCAACTCATCTGATATCATCTCTACACCACTTGTAGACTGTTTGAGTTACCACAAAAATGCCTCATTTAGTTCTGTTATAATTTAAATATCTAAGCATATGCAAAGTAGTGAAATAATGAATTGAAGAAGTCTCAGATGCGTTTCGGAAGTTTATAATATAATCTTCGGTGTGTGCGAGATGTGATCCGAGAAGCTTTTAAACGTCACCCAGCCTCGGAACGACGGAGCTTCACACCGGGATCTGATGGGAAAGAGAGGGGACAGGTTTGAGGAGGGGAGAGAGAGAGAGAGAGAGAGAGAGAGAGATGAGAGAGAGAGAGATGAGAGAGGAGAGGAGAGAGAGAGAGGAGAGAGAGGAGAGAGAGAGAGAGAGAGAGGGAAAAGCCAGACATCAGCAGAAAGAGATTTTCCTCCAGATTCTGTTGTGCGTGTGTGAGATTGAACGAGATGATGAGTGTGTGATGTTGGGCTCATTTTCTCTCTTCCCGTCTTTTCTCAAATATTCAGTCTGCTGGAGGAGTGTTATGAGTGCGTTTAAGTGTGGTGTGTGTGTGTGTGTGCGTGTGTGTGTGTAGCGCGGGTGAGGGTGAAGTATTAATCTTGCTTGTCACACCAGCCCAGATGTAAAGAGGTCTGCTAGAACACAGAGCTGGACTCAGCACTCTCACACATGTGTGTGTCTGTGTTGTGTGTGAGAGTGTGTGTGTGGTGAGTGAGTGTGTGTGTATGACTCTCTGTGTGTGTCTGTGAGTGTGTGTGCATGTGTGTATGGTGAGTGTGTATGTCTGTGTGTGTGTGTGTGTGTGTGTGTGTGAGAGAGAGTGTGTGTGGTGAGTGAGTGAGTGTGTGTGTTATGTCTCTCTGTGTGTGTCTTTGAGTATGTTTGTGTGTGCGAGTGTGTATGTCTGTGTGTGTGAGTGTGTGTGTTTGTATGTGTGAGTGTGTGTGTGTGTGTGTGTGTGTTGTATGTGTGAGTGTGTGTGTGTGTGTGTCTTTGTGTTTGTGGCCAGTGTAGAGCGATAGTCCCCTGTTAGTAATATAGACGTGTATGTGTGTGTGAGTGTGTGTGTTTGTACTGTATGTGTGTGGGTGTTTGTATGTGTGTGTGGTCTGGATGGGTTTGGTCAGTGTGAGTGTGTGTATTTGCGTGTATTTGTGTCTGTGTCTGTGTCTGTGTGTGTGTGTGTGTGTGTGTGTGTGTGTGTGTGTGTGTGCGTGCACCTACTTAACTATATTTTGGGGAAAACTTTGTACCCAGAAGAGACCAAAAAACTGTCAAAATCTCCAAAAACTTCTCTTTAGGGACGTCCTCATTTTTAAATCTGGTATAAAAACAAAATAACTAAAGGTTTGTAGTAACACTTTATTTTACAGTGTCCTTGTTACAAATTGTTAAATATGTTACATGTACTTACCATAGTAATAACTGTAAATTATGCATAATTACATGCAACTAACCCTCAACCAAACCCTAATCCTACCCTAACCCTAGTAATGTAGTTGCTTAATATTACTCAGTACTTAAATATATAATTACACTGTAACAATGACACCTTAAAATAAAGTGTAACCAGGTTTCTTTTTAAATGTAAAAAATGCAGAAAGTGTTGTGTGATGGGTGTGTAAGAGGAGAGAATATACAGTTTTTACAGTATAAAAACCATTACATCTATGGAATGTCCCCACTTAGATAGCTAAGTAAACGTGTGTGTGTGTGTGTGAGTGTGATCTGGATGGTTTCTGTCAGATTTCTCGGTGCCAGTAAAGTAGAGATCATATGAGACCAAACACAGCAAATTAGCTAATGATGCAGGCAGAACAAAACCCAGTAGTCACAATTAAGACGACGTGTGATGCCCTCAGCCCTCCGCTCGTGCACACACACACACACACACACACACACACACACACACACACACACACACACACACACACACACACACACACACACACACACACACACGCTGTTTACAAGAAGTATCAACACGCATCCAAACGCGAGGCACGCACGCCACGCACGCAGCGCAACAGACGGCCAGGTATGTTTCTCTGCAGGAGTCTGACGCATAGACGCATCGCGGAGCTTCAGATACCGCGCACGGGTGGACAGATCCTGAGCCGCGGGAGGTGTGTGTGTGTGTGTGTGTGTGTCCGATCGCGCTGATGTGTGGAGTTCCGACGCATCTGAACTCGGCTGGGACGGCAGCGATTTGTCTCTGTTTGTTCCTCATTATGCAAAAAAAGCAGCCAAAGTTGTAGAAGAGTGCAAAAAACAAGAGGCCAAGCTGCTCTCGCATATGGCGAAGAACTGCTAAATAATCTGTCGTGTTTTATAAAGTGAGCTGATACCTTGTTAGGGTAACAGAATACTGGTCCGTCATTACAGGAACAAATGATTAAGGCAAGATTTACATTCCATTAACTAACCCATTTACACATGAGTTAGGCTAATAGCACTCTGTTAGTTCACTATTAGCTCATCAATAAGTAGCCTAACGTATTTTTTTCATACCACCCACTATATTGGATACAGTGTCATAATGAATTCATGAATAATTCTAAAGTAAATATCATTATAACCCACTAATAATGACTCTAGTAATATCAAATCCGGCAACTTTATTTCGATGGTCCACTTTAGACATTCTACTGACTATGAGTGACTTTTCAAGTACATTATAGTGATTGTCTTTGGTGTGAACGGGCCTGAGTCTCTTAACGGGCCTGTGCGTCTTTAACAACATGATATTTTGGCCAAATTACAGAAAAACTGAGTGCCCATAGAGCTACAGTAAACTTTATAACTTTATATAACCTGTAAGTTGATGAAAACTTAATGCGAGGCACGAACTGCCTCAGATGCGGAAACCTTAAAGAAAAGTCCCTGCTCTATTTCAAATACTGAGGAATAGCTCATGAAAAATATATACATTTCCACTGAAAACACAAAGAACAAGCAGACATGACTGAAAAGTATGGCATGTTACGATAATAAACCTGCCGTAAATGACTATCAAGCTTGAAATGTGAAAGTAATACGCTTATTCTTATTAGCATGATTTAAAATGAATTGACGTCATTAGTGATCCTTTTAGCAATAATATTATAAGTGAGTTTTGCATGATTCTTTAAACACCAGTTACTTAATTTAATGTTGTTTATTTGTTATTTATCTATAACACTAATCCACTGTAATTAATTTGTAGGTTTATGCAAGGCTGACTAATCTAAACCCAAAAAGACTTTCAAATGAAGGATTAGCATCGACGCCGAAGTTGACAAGCTTCAATTTGTACGGGGAAATGGCTTATATCAGATACATTTGCTAATACTAATACTCATTGTAGTTCAGTATTAATTATTGAACTGTGAATTCAATTAGTGTCAGAAATCAAATGTTAATGAATCTGCTGTGTTTGATTATTCACTGGTAATGAGACTGATGGCACACAACACAATCACAGGCTAATTTCCCTGCACTTCTCTCTCCCTGTTCCCTTCCACCGAGACACTTGAATTAAGTCATTTTGATTCATAACTTGATGAAAAAGGTTAAAAGCGCAAGGCTGTTCTGTGAGGGGGAAAAATGAAGCTGTTAAAACCCGGTCCCTCTACACTGTCAGTTTCTCTTTGGTGTTATATGAATGTATCTATTATAATATAGCTTATCTAATCTAAAAGGTCATCAGATGGTGTGATTAATTTGGCAGCCGCAGACACCAGTGCGATAGTTTGCCCTGATAATAGCTGTTCCACGCGTGCCTCTATCTGTGGAAATTAAAATTGAGCCTTTTCATCTCTCTCAAATTTGGAGTGAAAAATTACATTTGTAAAACATAAAAAAGATTCATTTTTTGAACAGTTCCAATCATCCATGGAAAGAGTTGGGAACCAAGAACTGCTTCTTATTCAGAACCAATTCCATTAAAAAAATAAGAATACTTGAATAAAATGGTTTTAATGACTAAAGGCAAAACTGCTTCTGTGCCAAATAAGGCAAAAGAAATGCAATGTGCTTTAATGATACAACCAGTGTAGTCAGATTTGCAAACTATTGACTCTAAGGAGCCAGTTAATAATGAAGCAAACCAGCATCTGATCTCAGCATGCAAAACATACCTTGCTGACATAATGTACCTAGTTGTTCATATGACATTGTATATACAGTATATATTATACTGTAAATATACACAATGTCATGAAATTTTGTACAGTATATATATATACTGTATATATATATATATATATATATGGTACAATAAATGTATACTGTACAAAGTTTTATCATAAGCAAACATAATGCAATCAGCAACATAATATGTAACAAAACCCTTATGTACATGTACATAGATGATATGAAAAAGGTAAGAGGATGTGCAGTGTCACGCAGATAATTGAATATCAATTGATAAGACAAGTTAAAATGCATTTATTTATTTATTTATTTATTTATTTATTCTTTTTACACATTTAACAGTGTCTTACTGTATATTTACAATGTCCCATTAGACCTATTACAGTTATTACAGTCTCTTACCATTAAAACTACAATCATTTTTAGGGGCCGTTTTTCATGACAGGTTTCCACTAAAACGGAAAACATTTTATGTGTTTTGGTCGTTCATTTATGCGACAACGGCGTTTTGGGGCCTGAAAACACAAACTTTTTAAAATGAGTTTCACAGTTCAAGTTTTATACCGTTATCGTCGGTGTGTAAACTATAAAAATGTGAATTAGTAAAAGAGGTGACCTCATGGTTATGCCTATTACATGTTCAGTCTACAGGCTCGTAGTGTTTTTTACAAAGTGACATCGCCACCTACTGGCCTGGCATGAGTAATACAGCGTTTTTAGTCGTTTTCGTGGATCTGTGTGAACGGGGATCATTTTGACAACGTTGTCCTCTGTACATGAAAAACACAAAGGAAAAACTGTTCCGTTTTTAGGTGACCTGGAAATGTACGTTAGTGAAGAGCAACAATTCTGCGGAGGATCTTCTCCAAAAAATTGTGATGGAATTGTGAAGTGGGATTGGATTCAAAACCAGGATCGTTAAATTGCTTCGGATTGCGTTCACTAATCATGGCCAAGGTAAGATTCTTAGAGACATTCACATTTTAACGTTTTCTTGTCTAGTATACGAGTAATATTTCACTGTGTCTCAGCACAATTTGCAGATATTACGCATGTTTTCTTCGTCTCCTCCTTTTTTTGTATCTTAATCTTTATTTTCATACTCTCTTTCCTCCTCAGCCCTGTGTTTCCTCCCCTCTGCTGGCACGGCATTTGATTCTGTGTAAATTAATTGCTCATCATATGGGATGCGACATGCGATTAGTCTCAATCCAGATAATAGTGTGTGTGTCTTCACCGAGGGAATGCGCTGCCAATTTGCTCGGCGTGCATCTGCCAAATGACTCGTGTTTACACACTGCATCCCTCGAGGGAAGTTTGTCACAATGCGACTTCTTACATTTCAATAATGCACTGGCTCCTCAGATAGACAAAGACACACAGGCTCACTCTCCCTGCAGAAGCAGACACACAGTCTCGCTACAGACGGCTACACCACGATGCCAACAGGACAATCAGGAGACACACACACACCACAGTCCTCTCTCTCACAACAATCCCCAATAGGTCACGGCTCTCTCACACTGATTGCTGTGTGAATGGTGCTATGACACAAACACTAAGTTTGTAACATTGCATTTTTATGTTAGTAGTATATCGGTTGTTTTCAGTTGGTTCTGCTTCAAGAACTTATCATTTGATTAAAATTTTAATAAAATGAAACGCAATTGATTACATATACACTGTTCCAAAATACACTGTCCGGCCAAAAAACAAATCACAGTTTGGATTTAAATAGGCAAATGCTTAAGAGTCTATGATTGGATCATTATTGCAGTGATTATTATGTTTCTAGCATGTTATTTGTTTGGCAAAAGTTCTTCTAACCCTAATTGATGGCGTGTGTAGCTTTTCATTTTTTAAACAACCATGTAGGAAGACGCATCATGGCCATATTGCAGGATGGCAATGTCAAGATTCATCAGGCTCAAATTATGAAAGAATGGTTCCCAGTAAGCAACAAAGTGACAGCCCAGATGTGGATTCCACTCGTACCAGATGTGGGCCGGATCTGGGCCGACACTATGTTGCTGTCTGGGTTGGGAGGGAGCATGAAAAATAATTTTCACACATGAATTGGCACATCTTGATTCCAGATCTTAAATTCATTGAAAGTCTTTGGGTTGTGCTGGAGGAGACTTTACAGAGTGCTGGACTCTTGCATACAAAACAAGATCTTGAACAAAAATGTATGCATCTCTTGATGGAGATGACATCACAACATTTATCTCCAGCACTGGTATCAATCTCAGACAGATTTGTTAAATAGTTTGTCAGGTCTTTAAATTGAAACCCTACTTAAAGAGGCTGTTCCACATTATTTAGCGAGTCATAGTTCTTAGGACAGATAAAGGCTTGGACAGATAAAGGCTTATTAAGGAAAGTTGCTGTCAAACAAATTAATTGTATTAAAAGGGCAGCTATAAAAAAGCCAATAGCTGCATTTCCATTACCCTTCAAACTGCGCAAATTGAAATTGCGAATTGAAAATACGCCAAATGGAAACACGTCAATTTCGCAAAAACTGCCATTTATCGCAAAAAAGTTTTTACGCTCGCATGAGGTGGTTTTTCAGGCAATTCGAAATAGAAATATCTCGCAAAACTGCAATGGAAACAGTTTTTGCGCATTTACAGGTCAGCTGACGTAGATGACGTGGTGTGTTTGGACAGAATACGAGACAGAGTTCTTCATTAAATCCATTCAAGACAAAAAGAATTACAGGAATAATGGATTCTAAACCTCAAATAAATGCCACAATCAAGACCTCGAAGCAGATATGAGGGAGAAACACCCAGAAACACCTCATATGTGTCGCTCACAAGTATAATAAGGGTCGTTCCTTACCATTAATGCTTGGAAAACACACATACATCTCCTTCGATTAATAATAATGGCTAGTGCAGTGGCTGGGATATAGTACATACACCTACCAATGTCCGTTGCCATGATTTTTGGAATGATTTTACTTATCGCGAGAGGAAAAAATGAGTTTTAGTCGCATAACATCGGTTAATGGAAATGGCGTCATTTCGCAATAGTTTTTTGTCAACATGTAGAAAAAAAAATCGCAAAACTTTTGCGCAAATCTGTAATGGAAACGCGCCTACTGTTAGGTGGCAAACTGGTATTTGAAGCCGCTAGAGTCTCAATAACCTATCAATGCAGACTGGCATAAAGTTGCATTTCAGCCACCTCTAACCAAAGCTCACAAAGAGAAACCTTTATAGTGCTTTTCTCCCAGGTGAACCATTAAAGAACGCGACACACACGTCTCCTGGAAGTCCTGGAGAATTCAACCAATAAGATGACGAATACAAAACTCCGGACCATAATTTAGGCCCAGATCCGGCCCACATCTGGGCCGTGTGGAATCCACATGTACCAGATGTGGGGCGGATCTGGGCCGACATTATGTTGCAGTCTGGGGAAGTGTTTCCCATTTTTGGTGCCATCAGACGTCCAGCCAGCGGTCCGTGGGCGTGTCGTCTGAGACCAAGGTGATGCTAACTTCTGGTCGTCCTACAAAAATACACAATCACTGCAGCACTTATGGTAGACCAGTAAAACATTGAATAAACGTTACAAAATGATGCTTCCCAGTTGGCATTTCAATATTTATCAACTGGTGAATCAATGTCGTAAAGCAAAGTTGAATGATTGTTGAATTTTGAGTCGACTTTGCAAATTTGACATGAGGAGGAATGCAAATATGACGCGATGACGTCATGAATATGACGAAATTTAATTTAGCAACTTTTCAATCAGACTTTCGCTACTTTTGATTGAAAGTATGTTGACTGCAACTGGGGCTGTGGTGATTGTGGACTCTTGGTGGTACTTCTTGAATTGATTCGATGGAAAAAAAATCCTTATCACCCCTTTTTACGCGATTGATGTAGGATCAGTTGCACTAAATGAACATTAAATTGACAGTCTTAACTGTTAACATGCATTTAGCATTGTAGCACTGTCAGAACAGACCTGCAAAAAATCTTCTGGTTGCAAATCACCAGTTGAGAACCACTAGTAAATAGTATGCATTCTGTATCCATCAATATTCTCTCTTGACAGCCCTCTTTCACTCATAAGAGGAATAAGATCAAATGTAAGATAGTGATTATCAAAGGAAACAACCTCTGTGAGATTGATGATCCACCCTTTCAGTTCCACGATACCCACCTGACTCGGGCTGCCACATCCTTCTGTCTCACAATCTCTCAAACTCTCACACTCAGGCCTGAGGGGGAGATGGAGAAGCTGGCGCGTTTGGTTCGACCACCAACTCAACCGTTCCCCCTCCCCCTGTACCTATTCCACACCCAGCGCTTCCTCAACCTTTCCTCCATTAATCACACCATCCTAATTAACAGCGCGGGCATTCCTGGTCATCGCAGCCCTCTGAGAGCGCAGCTGGTCCTGCTCGAGGGACCATCTGATGTGGAAGCGTCGCCAGGGGCGCGATTCTCCAATAACATTACAACAGAGCGTGGAACCAGGAGGAGCCGAGTTAGCTTTTAAGATGCCACGTGTGATTCTCAGACCTGCATAGAGAGAGAAGATGTGCCAGATGCATGCCGTCATTATGATAAAAACATAATGATGCATCCTGTTGCAAAACTAGATGAAAATCACTGTGCTAAAACAAATCTTCATTCACTAATAATTTCATTTTGCACATTTATTGCCCCCATACCCTTAAATAGGGCACTATTTGAGGGCACAGCCATGTGTAATTGTGTCTGAAACCATTGTGGACGTTATCAAGTGCTCTCATTTAATCCCATAATACACCACAATAACGAGTGTACAACCGATGTATGCTATACAGTTAGAAAATACCTGTAGCAAGGTTAAAGGCTCAGGGAAGGAGGCAGTAACCAGCAAACGATCAATGTAACTTTAATCATAAAACAAACAAACAACAAAATTAAAGTAAAGCGGCAGCCCCTCATGGACGACTGCCGCATAAAAACTAAATAAAACAACAAAAATTAAATAAAAATCCAGGCCTGGTCCTCTCTTGTCTTTCACTGTCGTCACTCCTCCTTTTATCCTTCCGGAGCTCCTCTGTGAGACTGGAGAACAGTGTTGCGTGCAGGAGACGCTCATTAGCAATCGCACCACTGGCCTTGCTCCGTTCCAATGGCTCTTGGCCCTGACCTGCTTGCCACCTACCCAAAATGCACTGTGAGAGTCGCTTGCCGAATTAATTTCTTCGTCTGACCAGAAGATGGCACCCGCAGGTGAATCATCCATCCATCCATTTTCCAAACCGCTGGTCCAATGTGGCTACAGTGTAATATCATACAAGTATAAATTCCTTTTTAATTGTTTATTAAATTGTTTATACATAGTTTCCATGACAGAGTTCAAGATAAATCTTTGCATTAATACTGGAGCTGCCAGATTCGCTCACTTGATTTCATTCACTCCCTCCATTGATTTTGGACACAGCCATAATTTATGGATGTAAGTCTTTTTTTTTTTTTCGCGAAAAACGCAAATTAAAAACTTTTCTGTTTTTAGTACAAAGTTGTCATGTAAATGTACCCTTAATGTCCTTAGTGACATTTACTCTGATGTCTAATCACCTGGAACCACACCGGTATGCTTCAAACCATCATATTTATCCTCGCTGAAGCCCAACTCATGTATTTACAGAATAATGTTACTCCACAAGCAACTTGCAGTTTTATGCTAATGGGCAAAATCTTCTGTACTATTTTTACAAATTACTTGAAAACCCCTGTGCTATAGTATAGGATTCCAGAGCATAATGAACAGGACACCTGGGTGAATCTTTCAGCAGTGTAGCTCAAGTACTGATGTGTATGTGTGGGTGTGTCGGGCAGTAGGAGGCGCTACTGAGCTGAGCGCCAGAGCAGCTGCTGTGCCCCTCAACCTGCCCGTTTGAATCCCACCTTCGGTACCATCTGTTGCACAGTATGGTCACCAGCCTGGCAAGAATCACACACACAAACGAGTCGGCTTCCGCCTCAGCCACCGGACCACCATCACAGCAACATCACGCGCTTCATTCATCTCCCTACAGGGGGAGCCGACTCACACACCTGTCAGGAGAAGCACACACACACAGAGAGAGAGAGAGACACGACTGCAAACACTCTTATGTTCATGAATCTACAATATATTAACTTATCTTAAGTAGTTTACACAGAAGCCTTGAAGTCAACATGCAATCAAACTTGACCCCATTTTTTCTTAATACACATTCCTGGTCTCATAATAAATGATTCATTGATGCATGTTTTTGCAAAGACAAATCGTTTCACTCATAACTCAAAATGCATCAAATTACAGAAGTAAAATAGGTTGCCAATACAGGTCAGTCTCAAACTTGCGCTACTCCATGAGTGTCTCAGGTCCAACAGAAAAATAGTCTAAATCAGCAGAGATGACCTTTCAAACAGCTGGCTGTGACTCTGCCCACTTGAGCCCACGAGTTTTCCTGAGGTTAAGCACATTATTTACCCTGGCGATGTCCAGTCCTGGTCCTTGACGGCCACTATCCTGCAGAGTTTAGCTCCAGGCAAGTTTGTTTTGGACAGGCAAGAGCTCGGAAATTGCCAGGATTAGACACCCCAGTTTTACTTGTATTTTCTTTTTTTCTCTCTTTTTTTTTTGAAGGTTATTGAGGGTGGATAGGAGGTCAGTGATGTTGCTGACCCAGCTGAATGGAGATGTCTTCATGGACCACCACTTCAGGTGCCTCTACATCCTCCAGCTCTGCGGCCCTGGCCTCATTGAGGAACACTTAACCTTGACAGAGGGGTCAAGGGACCTGCCGGGCAGTGCAGATGGCCCCTACTGATCTGTGGACACATTTAACCTTACACCGGCTCTCCTCCATATCTTGAAGTGGGATCTGGTTGCTGATGGATGTTCAATATACATTCACTACATTCCCTGCTTGGGTGGCAGGGTCCACAGAGCAGGGGTGTCCAATCCTCCAGGGCCCAATCCTGCTCCTGGAGGGCCACTGTCCGGCAGAGTCGAGCTCCAGGCCTAATGAAACACAAGTGACACAGGCAGAAAGTGAAAGCAGGGTCACATCTAAACTCTGCAGGACAGTGACTGTTTAAGACATCTGCTATAGAGGGTAAACCTAAGACCTAAGAGAACCTAAGAGTTTAGCTCCAATCCTAATCAAAAACACATCAACCAGCTAATCAGGTAGTGTTCGGGACTACTAGAGCTGTGCTCAAAATCGCTGCTATACCTTTATAGAGGACAACTATTTATAGTGGTGTCCGAAACCATAGTGGACATTATTAATCCCACAATGCACCATAATACTGAGTGCACAACCTTATGTAGATTCAAAGGCTAGCCGCTAGAGATTACCCATACACTGTGAGAGTAACACCAAATGAGTTCCTGTGTTTTGCCAGAAGATCATATCTACAGTACTTGTGGTGCACTTGGTGTCTGAAATCCGTCCACTTGTTTTTATTCACTCATTCGAGTGGACAATATTAGTAAAACAATGTAGGGAATAGTGAATGAGAGAGGGAGCATTTCAGATACAGCCTAGAAACTTCCTGGAGCTGAACTCTGCAGGTCACTGGCACTTCAGGAGCAGGATTGGACACCCCTGACCTAAGCCACAGTGCATTGTGGGTTATTGGATGTGGAAAAATCTTGGAAAAGCTGGGCTTGAAGCCTACATGAAATCAGAATAGCCCCCTATTTACTTTCTTAATACACATTCCTAATCAGTGCACACTCCATATCCTGATTCACTTGGAAATACCTTGTATGATTAAAGTAAATTGGGTTGTGAATGCCGTTTCTTGTTAGAAATCTTTCTAATAGAAAGGACTGTGTTGAAACTGTAACCTAGCAGTTAGCCCATACTTTAAGCTGTGGTGCTCATGTAGACGATACAAGTTCAGCTCGTATGATTTCAAATCCTCCCTTCATTTCCTATTCTGTCCTTTCTCTAATATTCCTGTTAAAGGAATAGTTCAAAATCTTTTTCTCATCATTTTTTCCCCAATCATTTTCCTAATAATCCTTTTACCGTCATGTCGCTCCAAGCTTGTATGATTTTTGAAGAATGAAGATGTTTTAAATATAATTTTTTTTGAGAGCTCAAATATAATTTGTCAACACGTCAATAACATCAAACCTCATTGGTGCACGTGACTTGATGTAATGTCACGTGACACGCAAGAACCAATGAGGTTTAATGCTACTGTTGTGTTGCTATATTCCATTTGGGCTCTGTATATGATTATGATTTGATTTAACAGTGAATAACCTTTTACATTTTGCTCTGTTTATTTTAGTAAGTGATCTTATTGCTTCAGAAGACTTGGATTAAAGCACTGGTGTTGTATGTATTAAGTCTGCGCCACCTTTATGTGATTTTTTGGAGTTTGAAACTGTTAGACTCCATTGATTTTCATTATATAAACAAACACAGCTGAAAAATTCTTCAGAAACCTTTGGTTTTCCGCAGAAGAAAGAAAGTCTTACAGGTTTGGAACGACATGAGGGTGAGAAAATTATGACAGAGTTTTCATCTTTGGGTGATTTGAGTGTACTTGTTTGTATTATCACAATGATAAAAGTGGCAAAAAGAAATTAAATGAAGGTATATAGCATGCTATTAGCTATTGAAAAGACAAAAATAAATGCAGATTTGTATTTGACAGGATATTTCCAATACACGCTAAACATGTTTTCCTGCCATCACAGGACGTGCACATATTTATTTCATTTTTCCTATTGACAAGCTATGTGACAGGAGCCAGATTGATGGCGAAAGCGGCAATTAGCAAATGAGGTTTGCAGTTTTGCGCGGGTGATGTCGACCTCAGCAGCGGTGTCAGAGGCGGGGTGTGAGGAGAGGGTTGCTGGAGCTCGGTGGAGGGGGGGGGGGGTCCTGTGGCAGTATATTTATTAGCAGCTGTCAGCGCATGACACTTTGATGAATGGCAGTGTGTAATCAGGAGTGCTCTCCGACAGCCTGCGCTCACAGCCTTCTACCTGCCAAACATGCACATACATGATCACACACACACACACACACACACACACACACACACACACACGCACACGCACACGCACACGCACACGCATACTTAGCTTTTTAAGCTTTCCAAAAACAAGACCTCTTGAAAAACATGTTTTTCTCATGGAAAAGAAGGGAGGAGTTTGGGTGAAAGAAGGCGGATAAATAATGCCCTGTAAATGATAATTGTTTTTATATGGCTCAAACTGCTGGGTGACCCCAAATGATTTGTACTATTATTTTATTCAAGTTAACATGAATGAACTTCTTGAATTGACTTTTTGTTATTCATATAAATAATTCTTCTCAAGACAAACTGTAGATCTTACATTGTCACATGTGTCACTTTAATTGTTACTATAAAGTCATGACAAATTAAGACAGACTGTCCATCAAAAAGTATAAGAATATTTGTTGTTTTTGTTAAATATTTATGGATGTATTTTTATGTATTTTTGTATTGATGAGAGTGATACATAATATACAATGTCCTGTCAGGTTTTTACCGTTTTGTCTGTTCATGTTTTTTTTTTTTTCGTGTGGAAGTCTTAGTTTCTTGAGTGTTTTGTTTTGAGTTTGTGTTTAATAAATCTACTATTTGATAAAAAAATACAGTAAAACAGTAATATTCTGAAATATATATATGAAGAGTTCAGATGCAAAAGCCTCTATCTGAAATTTTCTTCTAGGATGATCATTTTTATCAAGCTTGTATATTTAAGTTCAATAATTTCACTTAAATGGCAATGCAAATGACCTATTAATTGTCATTTAAGTGAAATTACTTAACTTCAATATACAAGCTTTATAAAAATGATCATTCTAGAAGAAAATTTCAGATGGCACTTAGAGGCTTTTGCATCTGAACTCTTCATATGTTCCCTATTGTAACATATTTTGAAATGTAATTTATCAAAGCTGAATTTTCAGCATCATTACTCCAGTCTTCAGTGTCACATGATCCTCATGAAATCATTATAATATGAGGATTTGATTCTCAAGAAGCATTTGTGATTATTATCAGTGTTGAAAACAGTCATGCTGCTTAATATGTTTGTGGAAACTTGTGGATATTTTTTTCAGGATTCTTTGATGAATATGATGACGTTCAAAAGAGCAGCTTTTATTTGAAAAATAAATCTTTTGTAACAATGTAAGTGTCTTTACTGTCACTTTTGATAAGTTTAATGCATCTTTGTTGAAAGTTTTAATTTCTTTCAAAGAAAACATTATAAAATCATATACTGACCCTGATGTATAATGTATTTCTGAATAAAAAAGTCAAAAGTGTCAAAAATTTCAAGGTTGAACAAAAGTCTTTCTTTTGTATTTTCTCTGGAACAAGATGCAACAGATCATTCACAATAACAGAATAATAGGCTGTGTTTTTTCTTTAATGAAGTAAAAATGCATAAGTGGTGCCATTGTGAAATAATTATGCTATTTCTAATGCTCTTTCTTTAACACATGAAAAGTCTTTTCACTAAAGTGAAAGAAAGACTCTGCAGAATTAAGCCAGTCTTGCGTAGTCTCACCTTCCTCTCTAATAGTGTCATCAGATTCCTCTCACAGGCCTCCGATGTGTTTCCAAACTGCCTTCATCAGCTTCACAGTGTGTGTGTGTGTGTGTGTGTGTGTGTGTGTGTGCACGGGCACGCAGGTCGAACCGCAACAGACGGCAAGATGCCCACAGAGACTGAGGGAAAAGAAAGATGACAGTAATAAAGGAAGAGCAGGTGAGTGTCATGTCAGAACACTGTCGCCGTGAAGTGTTTTTATCTCCCGCTAAAGTGGCTGTGTGTCGCTGGAGTGCGTGTCTTTCTTCACAAGTGTCTCAGCAGGTTGTCAGAGAAGCCACGGCTGTCAAACAAGCCCCTCTGTGAGTGCTCATGGGTAATTATGACACTCTGACAGGTTGCCTCTCACCCCGAGCGAGTGCATGTGAGAAGAGCAGTCAAACGCATGTTAAACCCTTTTACACCGTAAGTTTGTTTGTGGAATTACTGGGAGGTCATCCGAACCTTTGAACCTGCTTCAACATATTATAGGCAATAATTATACACAGGAAATAATGGAGGTGTGGTGTATAATACACCTTGTGAAAAAGAAAAGCTCTTAATTTGGTAACACATTATTTTGATGTGACTTTTGAACATTCTGTTGACTATAAGTAACTTTGCAACTACATGCCAACTAACTCTGATTAGAGTATTAGTAGACTTAATATCTGCTAACTCTTTATTGTGATGCTCCTCAACAGACATTCCACTGACTATAAGTAACTTTACAACTACATGTCAACTTATTCTAACCCTAACCCTTCCAGTCTACTAATACTCTACTAACACCCAAATGAAAGTTAGTTGATAAGTAGTTGCAACGTTACTTATAGTCAACAGAGTGTGTTAAAGGGACCATCAAAATAAAGTGACACTCTTAACTTGTAGTGCATAAAAAACTATACATGAAGATAATGTGATATTAAAGAAATTAAAGAGAGAGCACTTTTAGGACTGTTTATTTACACACTGAAGTACTTTTTATAAAAATGTGTAATAATGTAAAATTCTAAGGTTTACTTTAAATTACATTCTAAATCATTGTTTTAATAATCTTTATAGTTTTTTCCCCCCAATTGCTAACACACAATTTTGCAAACTAGGCTGGTTTTATCAAAATACTTAACACAATTCTCAAAACCACACACCCAAACTGCAAAATACCACATACAGTATATCCTGCAAAACGAAGCACTGCAACCAAAACTACATATACAGTAGCATTATCAAAATCAAACTTTTGCATGAAATGGCACTTCATTCATATTAGCAGATTTTTGTCTAACCAACTACACACTGTTGGGCTTAATGAAAAGCACTCTCATCTTTAGTATCCTTTGCCATAATACTAAAATAGTTCAAATTGTAGAAAATTCTTCAGATTGTTCACATGCACAGAAATATTTGCAGACACACACACACAGTGGCGGTTCTACATTGAATTACACCCTGGGCGAGACCCCCTTCGAGCGCCCCCCAATCCCCCCCCAATTTGGACATCATTTTTCTAACCCCATTGGCAGATCATGTTTTGCTTGTTTTAAGCAAAAACTCCATTTTTATTTATTTCCACCAGAAAACAAGACTTAATATCTTATGTCATTTTACTACTTTAGTAATATAACATTATGCATCTTTATTTAAGAAATGTTTGATATTTCGACTGGAAACAAGACAAAAATACTAAGAAAAGCATTTTTTGCAGTGTAATAACTGAACTTGTAACAGTTTTGTTGCAAAGCACAATATTATGGTGAAATTAGATCTCGTGTTTGAGTTAAAACCGAATTATTGTTAAGCATAGCAAAAATCATAGCAAAAAGGCTAACAAATAAGAGTTATACGCACCAATTAATATTGCCCCTTCTTTCATGACATGGATACCGTAATCATACAGAGAAAACATAGTTGCATACCTTTATCTTTCGCTCGTTTCTAAATTGGGCACCTGATGGCTTTGACCTTTCTTGTCCATGATCCATCTCTTATTTGGCACGTACTCGACATCGACAATCAACAGATTTCCCCTGACCCCCTCCATACCAACTGTCACTCACGACGAGTCACGACCAGAAGTCAAGACTAAACCAATTCACCTTGGTGGTGGTGACCAAGTAATCGTTTTGTATTACCTATTTTTATTAGCCATGCAGACAATTCAGAAAAACGAAAATGTGCAGGAAATATAGAGGCCTGTATTTATAATATTCTGAATGAAATGTGCGTTATTTGGAAGAAAGTCTAAGTGTGACTGACTTAGATAACTATATGGACCCCCCGTTCTCCCCCCTTGTCCGTTCCATTTGGGAGAGACCCAGAGGTGAACTGTCATCCGCGCCCGCGCCTCCGCGCCCCCTCCCCTTTCCCCTTCTCAAACAAACAGCTTCTGTGCACGGCATCTTCTCAGCAAGCAGGGGCGCAAATTTGCCAATTCCCCACACAGTGAAATGATAGATAATAGAAAACCGCTTCGCGGCGCAGATTTATTTTTTGTATTTTTATTTTCTGCTCGTGCCGGCGGCGCCGCCCCCCCCCCAAAAATGCCGCCCCGGGCGATTGCCCGGTTCGCCCGTGCCAAAAACCGCTACTGCACACACATGCTGTTGAAACATTATTTTCTTTCTTTTTCACCAAACAAGTCCGTGCAACATACGCACAGCAGATATATTTACATTGGACTGAACAAAAATATGCTCACAAAAAACAGTAAACTGAAAAAGATTGAAGTGTTAACAATTAACCATTGAGGTGTTTGGTCAGGTGACACATGTATTGGCCAATTAGCTCATGTGGTGTCATTTTGAATGGCAGTGCTTTGAAATGCCAAACGTGACTTTATGTTAGATTGTTGTGTGTTATGCAGAGAACCCTGTTCAGTGTGTTTAAAAAGTGCCATTTTGATTTGCGAAATGTGTGTAAAGCACAAAATGTGTTTAGACATTTGGAGACTTGAGAAGAGGTTTTGCTCTCTGTGAGTCAGTTTAAATAATTGTGCTGTGCATGTCATTTTAGTGTGTTAGCAATTGGAAAAAAAATTAATGGGTTCACTAACATACTAAAGCACATGTAAAATACTTGATATATAAAGGTAAAATACAATTTTAGCTGTAGTTGTGTTATTCAGTCTTACATTTAAAGCTAATATACAGTAGTCAACATTTGAAGTGGATCAAAAAAGTTCATCAAAGTTGTCGTAAGATAAGAACGGGTATTGTTCAAAATTCATGTATAACTTTGATGAAAGGTTTTGATCCACTTCAAATGTTGACTACTGTAGTTTAAATGTACTAAATTGCATTTCATCAGTACAAATTGGAAATATATTTAAAAATATGTATTTAAATATATTTGAATACATGACGTACAAATACATCTTATTGCCCAAGGTGTGAGGCGTCGGGCGGGTGTGGGGATACTCACAAGCCCCTGGCTGAGTGCCGCTACGTTGGAGTTTACCCTGGTGGACGAGAAGGTCGCCTCCCTAAGCCTACGGGTTGTGGGGGGAAAAACTCTGAATGTTGTCTGTGCATATGCACTGAACAGCAGTTCGAAGTATTCGGCATTCTTAGAGACCCTGAATGAAGTCCTATATGGGGCTCCAGTAGGGGACTCCGTAGTTCTGCTGGTTTCAAGGAAGATTTCAATGCACAGGTGGGCAATGATGGAGAGATGAAACCTAGAGTCACACCCAATGACACTTGCGTGATTGGGAGGAACGGCCTCCCTGATCTAAACCCAAGCGGGTGTTTGTTGTTAGACTTATGTGCTAGTCATGGATTTTCTATAATGAACACCATGTTCGAACATAAGGATGCTCATAAGTGTACGTGGTACCAGAAGCACCCTAGGCTGAAGGTCGATGATCGATTTTGTGAACGAATCGTCTGATCTGAGGCCGCATGTTTTGGACACTCGGGTGAAGACCAATCGATCACCATCTTGTGGTGAGTTTGATCAGGGGGTGGGGGAAGACTCTGGACAGACCTGGTAAGCCCAGATGGGTAGTGCTAGTGAACTGGGAACGTCTTGAGGAGGCCCCTGTCCATTAGATCTTCAACTCCCATCTCCGGCGGAGCTTTTCTGACATCCCTGTGGAGGTTGGGGGCATTTAACATGAGTGGGCAATGTTCGAAGCTTCCATTGCTGTGGTCTCAAGGTATTAGGTGCCTCAAGGGGCGGTAACCCTCGAACACTGTGGTGGACACTGGTGGTCAGGGAAGCCATCCAACTGAAGAAGGAGTCCTTCTGGGATATGACCTCAACTGAGGAGGTAATTGGGCAGTGGAAGGAACACTTTGAACACTTTTGCCCTCTACGGTAGAGGCAGAGTTGGAGTCTGATGGAGGATTGCCGTCAATTTCCCCGGGGAAAGTCACTGAAGTAGTTAAACAACTCCACAGTGGAAAAGCCCCGGGGATTGAAGAGATCCGTCCAGCAATGCTGAAAGCAATGGGCGTGGAGGGGATGTCTTGGATGACACGCATCTTCAACATTGCGTGGGAGTCGGGGACAGTTCCCAAGAAGTGGCAGACTGGGGTAGTGGTTTCCCTGTTTAAAATAGGGGACCTGAGAGTATGTGCCAATAACCGGGGTATCACACTTCTCAGCCTCCCTGGTAAAGCCGTCGATAGCCGAACCTCAGATTGAAGAGGAACAATGTGGATTCTGCCCTGGTCATGGAACAACGGACCTCTTTACTCTCGCAAGGATCCTGGAGGGGGCCTGGGAGTATGCCCATCCAGTCTACATGTGCTTTGTGGATCTGGAGAAGGCGTATGACCAGGTCCCCCGGGAGATACTGTGGGAGGTGCTGCGGGAGTATGGGGTGAGGGGTCCTTTCTCAGGGCTTTCCAATTCCTGTACGTCCAAAGTAAGAGCTGTGTCCAGGTTCTTCAAGTCAGACGCGTTCCAGGTGGGGGTTGGCCTCCGCTAGTTCTGCGCTTTGTCACCAATCCTGTTTGTGATATTCATGAACAGAATATTGAGGCATAGTCGTTGTTGGGAGGGGTTGCGGTTCGGTGGGCTGGGGATCTCATTGCTGCTTTTTGTAAATGATGTGGTCCTGATGGCATCATCGCTCCGTAACTGGGATGAGGATTAGCACCTCTAAATCTGAGGCCATGGTTCTCGGCAGGAAACCGATGGAGTGCCTGCTCCGGGTAGGGAAGGAGTCCTTGCCCCAAGTGAAGGAGTTCAGGTACCTCAGGGTCATGGTCGTGAGTGAGGGGATAAAGGAGAGGGAAATTGGCCGGAGAATCTGAGAAGCGGGGGCGCTACTGCAGCCGCACCGTTGTGAGGAAAAGATAGCTGAGTTGGAAGGCAAAACTCTCGATCTACCGGTCAATTTTAGTTCCTAAACTCACCTATGGTCATGAATGCTGGGTCATGACTAAAAGAACCAGATCGCGGGTACAAGCGGCCGAAATGGGTTTCCTCAGGAAGAGATCTTCGGCCATCCGTGAGGAACTCGGAGTAGGGCCGCTGCTTCTTTGCGTCGAAAGGAGCCAGTTGAGTTGGTTCGTGGGCGCCTCCCTAGGGAGGTGTTCCAGGCACGTCCAGCTGGGAAGAGGCCTCGGGGAAATCCGAGGACTAGGTGGAGATTTTATATCTCAACATTGGCCTGGGAACGCCTCGGGATCCCCCATCAGAGCTAGTTAAAGTGGCACACGAAAGGGAAGTTTGGGGTCCTCTGCTGGAGCTGCTGTCCCCACGACCCGACCCTGGATAAGCGGTTGAAGATGGGATGGATGGATGGACATACAAGTTTCAATAGAAATTACATTTAAGTTTATTTTAGCTAGCCATAAATGCTTGTCAGTACAATCAGCAGTACACTTGAACCATATTTCAAAGACAATAGAAGTAATTATGAAATTACATATAAAGATGTACTTAAGTGGGTCTTCAGCTGAGTGCATTTAAAACTAATTTAAATACATTTTCATTTAATTGCAAGTGCAAATATCACCATTTCCTTTAGATTTTTAATCTCTCTTTTTTAATCACTTAAATAGTTATGTTGTGCGAACAATATTTAAATATTACATATGTACCTGTACATTACTGAAGTCACACTTAAAGTCATTAGATGTTGCTTGAAATAGTTTTACATGGAGTAAAGCATGTCACACTGCAGTACAAACACGTCTCAGTGGATCATGTCAACATGTGCAATAAAACACTGTGAACAGAATCAAGACTGTTTGTAGACTTTGGAAATGACTAGTTATCGACCAGCTCTGAACATTTCAGAATAGACAAATATATTAATACATCCAACATCATCACTAAAAAAGCAGAATACATGCAAACTAGATATCTTAAGCTAAATAAATAAATAAAATGAGTCTTAATTTTTATGTTTTAATATTTATCACCGGATTCACCCTGATACCTTTCAAAGTGAATATCTGACTGCACACTCCCAACAAGAGCTGGTCGTTTTGTGCTTGTTTTGAACCAGATTTACCTGTTGAATTTAAACAGTTGCACCTCATTCTCTCTCTCTCTCTCTCTCTGTCTCTCTCTCTCTCTCTATTCTCTCTCTCTCTCTCTCTCTCTCTCTCTCTCTCTCTCTCTCTCTCTCTCTCTCTCTCTCTCTCTCTCTATTCTCTCTCGAGAATAATTCCTCCCACTCTTTTGGCTCTGAAAATGCAGTCAAGCGGACTGTAATACACTCTCTGGCGAGAGTCCTCCATTTGCAGGTATGTATATGTGCTCTCTGGACTCTTTTCTCATAGGTTATTAAAAAGATTTCCCGCACCTCTCCATTCATCACTGACATCCTGCAGACGCATCACTCGCCCCGGGCCCCCAGGGGCCCCGCATCGGACCAACAACGGCCCCGCCTGGGAGAGATGGTGGGAAGATTAATACAGCAGCTCTCATCAGCAGCCATGCAGGCACCGGGGCCGTGATACTTACATCTGTGATCAGCTCGACTTTACACGCGCTCACTGACGCATTACATGCAGGACAACCTGCTGTATGATGACGCTCTCATGTGTGCAATACCTGCTCTCACTCACTATAGAGGAGGAATCACAGTGTGTGTGTGTGTGTGCGTGAGTGTGTGTGTGTGTGATGCTGTACAGAAATACTCTGAGACGCTCTCATGTATGCAATACCTGCTCTCAGTCACTATAGAGCAGGAATCACAGAGTGTGTGCAAGGCGTCATATACTGACGCTTTTGACATTTCGTCTACATCGAACGTACATGGCACCCTTTAGCGTCAATATGAGACGCAGATAGATATGGGCCAGAAGGCGCCTCCTAGCGGTCTAACCCTAACCCTACCCCAGACCTAAACCTACCCATAACCGAACAAAGCTCTGTGCGTGTCATATTGATGCTAAAGGGTGCCATGTGCGTTCGATGTAGACGAAATGTCAAAAGCGTCAGTATATGACGCCCTAAGATGAGAATGCGTTGGTGTGTGTGTGTGCGTGCGTGAGTGTGTGTGTGTGTGTGTGTGTGTGTGTGAGAGTGTGTGTGTGTGAGAGAGAGAGTGTGTGTGTGTGTGTGTGTGTGTGTGTTTGTTTGTGTGTGTGTGTGAGTGTGTGTTTGAGTGTGTATGTCTCAGTGTGTCTGTGAATGTGTGTGTGTGTGTGTGTGTGTGTGTGTGTGTCTCAGTGTGTGAGAGAATGTGTGTGTGTGTGTGTGTGTGTGTGTTTGAGTGTGTATGTCTCAGTGTGTCTGTGAATGTGTGTGTGTGTGTGTGTGAGTGTGTGTGTGAGAGAGAGAGTGTGTGTGTGTGTGTGTGTGTGTCTGTGAATGTGTGTGAGTGTGTGTGTGTGTGTGTGTGTGTGTGTGTGAGTTGGTGAGTGTGTGTGTGTGTGTGTATATGTGTGTGTGTGTGTGTGTGTAGCTGCAGGAGGGTGTATTCCAGATTTGTGTCTTCCACAGCACTACAGTGTTTTCCAGCTCAGCAGCCGAGAAAGTGCCAATTGCACAGTTTAAAAGCCCCCACTGGTGCGGACATGATAGATAGTTTAAAAATGAGGACATGTGTTTAAAAAAAGGAGAGACGAAAGAAAGGAAGCAAAGAAAAAATTACACAGCACAGCAGAGATGCCAAGAGAGTGTGATGAAATGTGTGTGTGTGTATGTGTGTGTGAAGCGGAACAAAAACACATGCTAAATTAATTAATTAATTAATAATGTTAACTGGATTTTTTAAATATGTGTGTGCTTGTGTGTGAAGAGACGCGCTGCCTTTAGGCTCAGATCGTCCTGGCTGGTTGCAAAAGTGTTTTCTAACACACTGCTAACGGTTGCCGGGACGTTTCTTGGTGGTTGCTAGGTGGCCCGAGTGAACAGATCCCTCAAATCTGAGGAATATCCCGATCTCCAGATGTGCCTCTGTCACTGTCAGTCTGTGTTATTGTTCTCCAGGTGAGAATCATGCGTCTGAACACATGAGAAATCACACCAATGCTCTCCGTCATTTCAACAAGCCATTTCATAATAATCTGACTAACAGAAAAGAGGACATGGTTGAATTGCAGATGATGTATATTATTAAAAGTGGCAAATTATTTGAACACTACATTCACACCACATCTGACCAGCTTAACACGAGGGTTACATGGATTTAATATGAGGGACATAATGAATTTTGATTTTATCCCACATTTGTTTGGATCAGGATCAGGAATATTTGCATTCTATATTATTGGTTACTTTTATTTTTCACCACTCTCATGGCATTGCTTATGTCAACAAATACGTTGTTTCGAAGGGTGGAGAAAGTCATTACAATCTTATGAAAAAAATATGAAAATGTAACACTTTACAATAAGGTTAATTAGTTAACATTAGTTAATAACTAACATGAATTAACAATGAAAAATACATTTGTTACTGTATTAGTTCATCTTTGTTAATGTTAGTTAATAAAAATACAGCTGTTCATTGTGTGTTCATGTTGACTAATGTTAACAAATACAACCTTTGATTTAATAATGTATTAGTAAATGTTGAAATTAACATGCAATGCTCCGTAATTCTGCTCCGTCTGATTCCACTATATTAATTCTCTAGAGAAGCAATGAATTGATTATTTTGGGTGATTTTAATAGTGATTGGTTGGATCGTTCCTCTGTCAATTATATATTTGGTAGTGTAAATCTTAGTTAATCAATGATCCTATACCAGAGTTGATTATCGTTCTTCATCTTTGTTGGATTGGATACTTGTTACTGATCCTGAAAGGATAATTAAATCTGGTGTAATGTCCGATTGTTTAAGTGATCACTCGGTTATAAATTGTGTCTGGAAAATTAAAGCTCCAAATTCTCCTCCTAAATATATAAGACTGAGACAGTGTAAAATATGAAGATGGTTTTATTTAAGACCTAACTGATATAAAGTGGGATAGGTTTCAGTTTATTCCCGTTGTTGAGGATGTATGGAGTTTTTTTTTAATTCTGAGGTTATAAATGTAATTAATAAACATGCTCCTATGAAAAGGTAGTCGTTTACCTTGGATTAGTTCTAATCTTATTAAACTTTTCAAGCAAAGGGATAAAGCTTGAGCCGAACACCGGTTATCTAGGAATCCTACAGATTGGGAAAACTACAGATATTTGAGGAATTTATGCAAGTTAAAAAACAAGGAATGCAAAAGCCAATTATTATAAAGATTGTTTCTCTCATTCAATGTTTCATTATCCTCATCAGTTGAACAATTTTTTAAATAAACCCAATAAAAGCTTAATAAAAAATATTAAATTGAATAATGAAAGTATTTCTGATCCTTTACTTATTTTTCAAGCTTTTAATCAGCATTTCTCCTCTATCTGTGGTTCTCAGTGCTCGGACTTACCAGTACTACTGGTTCTTTAAATCCCACTGCTTCAAATGGTTCATTTTCCTGTAAGCAAATGATGCCTCTCGATGTCGACTACGCTATACTGTATGTGATCTAAAGGCAAATAGTGCTGGTCCTGATGGTGTGGAAGCTAAAAGTGTTAAATCTGCTGCTCATGTATTAATGTACTCTCTTGCAGATGTCTTTAATTTGTCATTGTCTACTTGTTCTGTTCCTGTTATATGGAAATGTGCAAGTGTTACTGGTTTTTCAAAGGTGGATGCTCATCTGATGTGAATAATTCTCATTGAATTTCAGTTGTCTGTTCTATTTCAAACATATTTGAGAAACTTATTTTTGATGAATTATCACTGTATTCATTAAAACATCTATCTCCAGTTCAGTCTGGTTTCAGACATAACTTTTCTACTACAATTGATCTTCTAAAATTCACAAATGTGCCATTTTCATTGATCTTTCTAAGGTTTTGATGGTCAATCATCTTCTTGTTAAACTGTATTCTTTTGGTTTAACTAGAAATGCTCTTCTTTGGTGTAATGCTTATCTTCATAACAGCTTCAGTGTGTTGTTTTCCAGGGCTTTCAGTCTGATTGAAAAAGGTGTTCCTCAAGGTTCTACTCTGGGACCATTACTTTTTCCTATCTTTATTAATGATTTACCTCAAATATGCTCATGCTACATCTGTTATTTACATCACTAATTTGGATTTGTAACAAAATACAATTTTACAATCTGATTTTAACCAAAAAAAAAAAAAAAAAGAAAAAAAAAAAGAAAGGTTTTATAACCAAATGCATATATTGAATAAGAAGTCTTGGTACGCGTCGTTGTCGTTCCTATCCTTTTGATTTGATTATTATTTTTGATGATGGTTTATCTCTTGATAATGTTGATTCATATAAATATCTTGGCCTTTGGATTGACCGTGAACTTACTTTTCAGCCCCATATTGATTATATATTGTTGTTAGCGTTTACTTTATCGCTAAATTAATTGTCTTACATTTTAAGTCGAGAAAATAATTATTTCTCTGTTAACATGACCTCTCATTGATTATAGTGTCTATCAAAATACCCTTGACATTTATCTTTAACCTCCTTATGTTTGTAAAACTTTATGTTTTAGATTTTTTTTTGAGAATTTTAGGATTTTCTGTTATTATTTGGTTTCATGTTGATGTTACTGATCTATGGTAATTCAGCTGTGTTTTGTGGGTGTGGGGGACAGGTTGAGCATTTCAGTTGTTTTGTATTTGTAGTGTGTATAGGTAGTTGTAAGGTTGTTTTGTTTTTGTTGTGATATTCTGTTTGTGTTTTTAGGACCTCTCAAAAATGAGATGTTACATCTCAAGGGGCAATCCTTTCACTAATGTAAGTCAAACATGTAAGTCAAGTTAAATATAAGTTAATTCATATATTTAACATTTCTGGATCCAATTTAATTCAATTTGACCTTAAACACACACACACACACACACACACACACACACACACACACACTGAAACTTACACAATGAAGCGCAGGCAACACACATGAAGTCATGAATTATTATTATAATTTTTTTTTCTGATCACACAGCTGTTTGTGTATAAATTCCAGCTTTCAGGGGTTCATCTTTCTAAAGGGAGTTATATATGTAATTCCAGGTCGCAATTTGTAGAGGTCCATCCCACACTGCCTTCTGGCAACAATGCACAACTTTCTTAAATCTTTATGACTAAGAAAATTGTTGCACTTGTAAAATTATTGTATAACAGATATGAAAATGATTTATGTTTGATTTATGTTTTGTGTAATGTAAAGCAGGTCTTGATAACATTTATAACATTTTAAAATGATGTGCCATTTTATTTTTTTTAAAAATTTTTTTACTTTTTGTTTTAGTGAGAATTAGTAAGAATAAAACATATTGTGACATTGCACATTTCTGTGGCTTCGACGTTTCCAAATTAAAAAAGTAGGCTAAATATAATGCACATGATGATATCTAAGGATTCTGACCCCTGATCCATAATAAATTAAGCGATGACAGTCATTTTGTTTTATTCATGTAAGCATTTATTTGCTGTCAGTAATCTTACTTTTTGTGGTTCTATAATTTATATAATATAAGCATTCCTTACAAAATATGAAGTTTAGAATACACTTTGAACTGAAAATGCCCAAACTTTTGTTTCGACTTGTTAGGAGGGGCCGATGTCAGAAGCCCTCAGTAATTTGCACCCTGAATGTTGTGTACGGTGAAAATCCGCGTTTGAGTGTGTAATACACGACAACATGATCATTCTCACATGGTGTCCTCAACCCTCTTCCTATTTCCGCTCGCTTTCTGACATATGTTGACCAACTCGGAGGTGTTAAGGGTGTGTGTATAAGACGGAGCCGGGGGTGAGCTCGAGACGAGGGCTTGTGTGACAAACACACGCGTATACACACAAATCAAAGTTGCACTGTCAACGGGTCTGGTCCGTGGCTCTCAGGGGTGTGATTTTCTCAAAACGAACGTCAAACGTGAGACGACGCCTCGATGCTCAATCTGTTCCACTGATAAGTAGAAACAAACAAAACAGTACGGCTTCTCGGGGAGAGTGCATGTGCGAGTGTGTGTGTGTGACTTTCACACCCGTCGGCCTCAGTCCTCCCATCAGCACAAACAAAGGTGTGAGGGGAGCAAGCAATCTGGCCAGGAAGTGTGGCGGCACTTGCTCTCTCTCTCTCTCTCTCTCTCTCTCTCTCTCTCTCTCTCTCTCTCTCTCTCTCTCTCTCTCTCTCTCATGATCGCATGTATTCCTGACATCCCATCATACATCATCTGGCGCAGATCTACAGCTGTTGGGTTCACTTCAGGACCCACTTTTTTTTACATTGGACATCAAGTGGCGAATCAATAAAGCAAAGGCTTTTTAAAAAAAAAAATTTTTTTTATTGTACATAAGTGAAGTCTTAAAGTCAAGCAATTTTTTAAAATAGTAGGCTAATATTACCGTAAACTGTGCATAGGCCCAATACATTATGAACGTGACACTGACTAAAACAGAACAACTTTTGTTAAAAAAATAAAAAAATAAAATGTTGTAATATGCCAAAGCAACATCATAAGTTTTGATTTACCAGCCAAACACATTGAGCAAATACCGGGTCAAATGTTGTGTATTTGCCATTTTATCAAATGAGACTAAAATACTGTTAAGTTTAATTAGATGTGACCTTTGATGTAAACAACAAAATAACATTTTAATCCTTTTCAGAAACTGGCTTATTTATTTTGCTTTTCTAATTATTGCAAAATTACATGATTAGCTTTCTGTTATTATTTACATTTAGCACAAATTTGTATCTCAGAAAAAACATATCACCTTCTGAATTAATCATATTCTGATAGTTTACACTTTTCGCCTACATTTTCTTATGTAGGTGATCTTTTCTTTAATGCAATTACAGACAGACCAAAATAAGGTTGGAATAATGATGCTGATGAATATAATGAATAATAAAGCTGCTCCTGGTGGTCAATAGAGGGCGCTGCATACTCAGTTGTTTGTGTGTCCTGACTTTTTTTTTTTTTAACATGTCATATGTTTAGTTGTGTGTTAGTAATCCTGTGAGCATACTCTGGCTTGCCTTGTGTCCTAATTAATAACCCCCCCCCCCCCCCCCCCCCCCCCTCCCTCTCTCAGAAGAATCAATCCATGCTAACTGCATGTAAACTGTTTCTCATCTCTAGTGAAAGTGTTTACTTGTACAATCATGCACACATTATTCTTTACTCTGAATGAGAAGGAGAGACTGAAAGGTATTGTAGTTTCACAAAAGTAGAGATGATTTAAAGGGAACTTATTATGCAAAATTTACTTTTATATTGTTTTTTTTTTAACATATTTATGTGTCTGCAGTGTGTGTACAAAACCATCCTATTGGGGTAAAAATCCATCCACTCTGTTTGTTATTTTCCCCATAAATCAGAAACAGTGACGTCACATTGCACTGACCCCGCCCACGACTGCTTAACTCCTCCCCTGAGTGGGCGGCACACAGTCCATTCAACTAAGAAATGTATTCTTATTAAAGCTAATAAAGTTATTCAATCAAGAGCAGTGAGTGATTTTCTGTTTTTCTTTGTTGTTTCATTCACATTAACAGAATATAGTAGGTACTGTATATTACGCTGCTTTCACTTTAATGCACAGATCTAATATACACATGCGATTTCTTTCCCCTGCTGTTTACATTCACAGACATAACTGACTGTGTGAACATTAATGTTTTTGACATAACCTTGTGTGTATTTGACAGTTTAAAATTAGATTAAAGAAAAATTAGTGTAATTCTCACAGGACGCGCCGTCTGACATCCAGCTTTCTGTGCGCGTTCTTCGGATGTGTGCGCTTAGAAAACCATATATCAGAAGTTTAGACTGATATGGCTTTAAAACACATGCAAATAATAACTTTAATGATTACGAAGAACTGCAAAGTCAAAGACGCGCCGTCTGACATCCAGCTTTCTGTGCGCGTTCTTCGGATGTGTGCGCTTAGAAAACCATATATCAGAAGTTTAGACTGATATGGCTTTAAAACACATGCAAATAATAACTTTAATGATTACGAAGAACTGCAAAGTCACATGAGTGGGGGTGGGGGTGGCAGTGGGGGTGGGGGTGGCGGTGGCGGTGGCGGTGGCGGTGGCGCAATGGATAAGACACATGCCTTTGGTGTGAGAGACCTGGGTTCGAATCCACTGTGAGACACCAATGTGTCCCTGAGCAAGACACTTAACCCCTAGTTGCTCCAGAGGCGTGCGACCTCTGACATAGATAGCAATTGTAAGTCGCTTTGGATAAAAGCGTCAGCTAAATGAATAAATGTAAATGTAAATGTAAATGAGCGTGGATGATTTGTTCGTTTTTTTGCGTATCCGAGGCACAAGCTGTAAAGGCTCCGCCCTCTTCTGGAAAGCGGTGCGGGGAGCCGCAGCTCATTTGCAATTAAAGATACATGCCAGAAAACCACATTTGCACTTAAAAGATGGCAAATCAAAATGTTTCAGGGCAGATTTCGTGTCAAAGAAGTCAAATGTCATTGGTTGTTATGCGTCTTTTGTGAATTGAACTGTGAATACTACAGTCCTTTTGATTTGAAGGCTGTGGTGGATGTAAAAGTTCAATTGAACAAATTAAGATACATTTTGGTCTTTTCCTCAAACAAAGTTATCGCATGGCTTCAGAAAACTTGGAATACTGAGCATATGTTTTGTAGAAAACTTTTAGGTTGTTGTTTTGAAGCTTGAGAGGTTACTTTTAATCATTGTTTTATAGAAAATAAACGGGAAATTTTGCTTTACATACTGTAGTGGGGTCCAGTAGTCTGAGAACATATGGAAAAGTTTGGGGTCAGTAAGAAGTTAATACTTTTATTAAGCAAGGACTCATTAAACTGTCAGTAAAGACATTTATAATGTTACAAAAGATTTCTATTTCAATAAATGCTGTTCTTTTGAACTTATTATTTATCAAAGAATCCTGAAAAAAAAAAAAACGATCACAGTTTCCACAAAAAATGTTAAACAACACAACAGTTTTCAACATCAGCATAATAAATAATAATAATAATAATAGTAATAATAATAATCGTCACATGTAGTTCTGATTTGGTCGAGTACAAGGGAATGGAGGAAAACCCCACCCACACTCCCACGTTTCCTGTGTTCCCAGATTTCCCTCCCAACCTCCCTCTCCCTCCTCCTCACCCAAAATCAGCCAGTTCCTCAGCCCTGCCTCAGCTGGTTCCCTTCATCCCCTCGACTTCTCTCTGAGTGGATCTGCCTCAGGTCTTTCAGTGTCCGCCCGGTCAAGGGGATTCTCCAGCTCCTCTTTCAGCTGCTGTTCCCGTCACTCCACATCAGTCCGTCGCTCTGACTCTTCCGCCTTGGCTCCTCCCTCCCTCGGCTCCAACTGGGGTCATCAGCCTTATGGCTCAACCAGGCTCCCTCGATCCTCCGGCTCCATCTCGGCCAGATGTCACCCTGCCTTCGCCACAGACTTGCAAGCCGTCCGCTGTGTCTCTCCACCCCTATGGCTCCATCTGGCTCTGCCCTGCCTCCGGCTCTACCTTCGGCCCTCAGTCGCCACTGCTCCACCTCAGCTTCCGGTACCCTGGTTCCATCTTGGGGGTCATCGCTACGGCTCGGTCGCGGCCTCCGAAGCCTGGGCAGTCGTGCAGATCCACCTGCTCTCCGTCTGCGCTCTGGGCTCCCTTTTCATCGGTACCGTCTCCATCCGTGTTCCCCATGGCATTGTTGAGGAAAACTCCACCATGGCTCCTCCCTCCCTCGACTCCGCCATGGGGCATCATCCTGGCTGGATTCTAGGTCACCATCTGGATCATCCTAGCCTCTCTCCACCCACCCTGGCTCCTCCCACCATCTTTGCCAACCTGTTCTTCATCCCTGGTTCCCTTTCCTCTGCCTTCTCTGCGCCCTCCTCCAGAGACCCCGTCCTCCCTCCTCAGTTGGACCTTTTTACGGAATGAGGCGTAATGTCACGTGTAGTTCTGTTTTGGTTTCGTTTGCTCAGTGTTCTGTTCCTTTTTTGCCTGTGTTCCCTTTGCTAGTTGTTTTCTATGGCATTGAGTTTGCACATGTTCCTAAGTTACGTTAATCATCACCTGTCTATTTAAGCCCTGAGTTTTCTCTGGTTCTTTGTCCTGGTTCATCAGTGTTAGTCTTGGTTAGAAAGACTGTATTCCTTTGAGACTCCAGCGTTGTGCGACCTATACAGCCAGACCATTACAATAATTACATTTATGATCATGTGACAATGAAGACTGGAGTAATGATAAAAAAATAAATAAAAAAAAACCTTTACATTACAGGAATAAATGACATTTAAAATATATTGAAATAGAAAAGTATTATTTTTAATTGTAATAATATTTCACATTATTACTTTTTACTGTATTTTTGATCAAACAAATGCAGCCTTGGTGAACATAAGAGACTAAGAGACATAAAAAATGACCTCAAACTTGTAAAATGAAGTAAATGTCAGTGATTAAGCGACATTGAGAATATGTCTCTGTACAGACAATCAGATTTTCTTGTTTCCACTGAAGTAAAAGACAGAGCATTCTCAAATCTTACTGGAGATCATGATTGTCGGATTTTGTGCTGCTGTCATTCAAGCCAAAGGGAACATAAAAAAAAAAAAAAAAAAACTGTTACGTTTTCATTTTGACCCTTCATTCATATTTTCGCACCCACTGAGAAAAGTGCAAAATATAAGGATTTTTAGTATTACTCTCGACTTGTGGACTCCACGGAAGAAAGAAAACAATACAGGGCTGGAGTGACATTAAAGTGAATACATATTGTTAGAATTATGCCTTTATTATCCTCTAATAATTTACACCTTATTAATTATTAATTATTTGAAGCATTTCATCTAACTTTTACATGAAACACTTCTGTATTTAACTAAATTCTCCTTCCTAGATCCCGTTGTTCCAGCCAAAGTGACTAGCTGTGCACTAACTGCATGGAAATCCCCTTAAGTGCACTGTGGTGATGGGGGACTCCAGTCAGTCTGGCAGGATACACTCCAGCTATGATCACATCTCTGATATTTACTTTACCAAACTCCTGCTTTAAACACTAGGCCACTACCATCACGCCATATTCAATTATGTAGTTTGGCAATTAAGGCCTCAGTGACACTCTGAGAATGAAACTCTGAAGGTCTTTCGAAGGTAAAAAGTCAGAGGACATAGAGAAAAAAAATCCAAACAATCCAGGGAAAACCGTCTTCCTCTTTGCAACCAATTCAGTATCTCCTAGGGGTGCGGCACAAACTCTCAGACTCCAAGATATGAATCAATTGAGGCTAAATGAAGAGTTTGGAAATGAACTGGCTGCATTTGTCTGATGCTGAATAGAGCACGATGTTTCGCATTAGTCTATACGTTAAAGAGAGATTGAGAACAATAAGACTGAGATTGGCACTTAGGAAAGAGAGAGGAGGTGGTGAATAGACTGTCATTAACCTCCATGCACTCGTTCTCTCTCCCTCCATCTATCTCACTCTCTTGTTCAGCCAGAAAGGTGCTTATTATCTAAATTAGTTCATCTTACACTCCAATGGAGTACGGCAGCCATTCACAGAGCCCGCCGTGACGCTGTGAAGTTTAAATCTAGCTTGTATCTTGAGATATGTGAATCTCTGAAAAGTGTAAATGTCTCTGAATGTACAATACATGGAAACAAAAGTATTAAATAAAATAAGTACCTATTATTGAGGATTATATGTCAAACTCTATCTAAAATGTGAACTTCTTGTTGCTGTTGGACCCTTTTCACAGGGTTTTGTCACTGTATTTTACCCTGGTATTATTAATAATAATAAAACAGATAAGTTAACATTGCAGTGCTTGAGTTTACAGTGTCCTACACAACCTTTCTAGAAGTAGCATTAGCAACATCTTTGTAATTGTTGCTAACAAAGTCAAAAAGGCTTTTTTTTCCATTTACTTGCTAACTAGCTAGCTATAGTTTGCTAAATGAATGAATAAGTAGTCTTATTTTTATGTTGTGTGATAAATGCTAATTGTGACGTGACATGCTTAATTGTTTAATAATGTTGACAAGAATCTTACTCTTATTGATTCTAGTTTTAGATTTCTTTTGCTTTTGAATCAGAAGAAAATACTGCAATACGTCTTTCTATGGTCTCTCAGTTTATGGCTATATACCAGCTGTGTCATTTATTCTACCATAATTTTCTGCATTTCATCCCCGAAATGTGAAAAATACTGGAAACACCAGTTGATAAAATGAGATGTGTGAGTAATTTCATGATTGATAAACCGCAGCAGAATCTGCTGATGTATTCAGGCAATCATTCATACAATTTTACCAGCACACCTGCACAGTATGTAAGTTATATGGTGGATTGTAGACGGGACACAAAATATGCTTTGGATGCCATCAGCATAAATAGTTTTCTACAGTCAATTAAATGTGTTGGACCAGTGTTTCTCAATTGGCGGGCAGCAAGAGTGTTTTGAGTGGGTAGTGGAGTGTGTAGTCTAACATCAACAGCAACAAACATAAACGTAAAAAGAGTGCCTGAGAAAAACTTGTTCTGATTCAGTATCTGTGGTCAGATGAGATGTTGTCAGGCAATGGGCCCTATTTTAACGATCTGAAACACAAGTATCAAGCGCGAAACGCAAGTAACTTTGTGGGCAGATCTCGGGCGCTGTTGCTATTATACCGGCGGGATAAATGACTCTTGCGCCCGACGCAAATCTAAAATGGGTTGGTCTGAAGTAGCTTCATCATTCATAGGTGTGGTTTGGGCGTAACGTGAAATAAACCAATCAGAGCGTCATCTCACATTCCCTTTAATAGCAGGCGCGCTTGTTCTATAGCGGATTCCTATTATAACGGCGGATTTGCCAGACGCACGCCAGGAGCGGTTCACAGCCGAGGAGACCGACGTTCTCGTCAGGGCCGTAAAACACAGAGAAGTGACATTGGGGATGGAGAAACACACCCAAATTAGCTTCGGTTAAACAGGCGTATAATAATTTGGGTAAATGTGTAAGCTAGATTTATGCCTATTTTTTCACATCTTCATGGACACAACAATGATTTCCCTCGTGTGATAATATTTTTCCTTGTAATAATGTATGGTTTTCTAAAAATGAGAACTGCTGCGTCTGTGTGTAGATGAGATAAGCAAAGCGTATGCGCGTTGTGCACACGCTACATTGATTATGGCCAAGCATGCGCCCTTAAAATAGCATATGAATAACATGCGCAACGCGCCACTGACTTTAGACTAGGTTTTTCCTGGTCTGTGGCGGAATTGTTTTCTAAACCTGCAAAATAGCACCAGGGAACGTTTGCGCCGGAACACGCCTCTTCTTTGCCATGAACCGCCCCCGGGAGCGCAAGTGTATTTCCCTAATTTACCGACGTGCGTCTGTCGAGGGAAAAGTCCGCTGTGCGCGGGTGCAAAATAGGAATGATACATACGATACGGTGTACAAAGTCAATTGTGCTGGGTGCAAGATAGGGCCCTATATGTCACTGTCATTATTTTATCGTTATTTTTGCAACTTGTTACAAAATAAAAACGTTCCTGTCCTGTCAGACGCTATACTGTGCTCGTAGCGCACTCTCTTCAATTGCACGCGCAAATACAGCGTTGCATGCTGTATATTGCTTCGTTATACATAAAGCACAAAAGAAATGATGAGCATGCAATGTCGCGGTTATGTTGTCAATTAGTAAGTCATGAAATTAATATTAAAATAATTAAAAAATACCTAATAATAAACATGTTTGCTCTTAAACATTGGTTTTGGATTGAAATTTTTTTTAGTTTACACCAAAAAATGTGTTGTTAGTAAAGTGGTTGGGATGGTAGTTGGGTGTGTCAACCATTTTTGTGAAATAATAGCACAGGTAGGCTACGTCTCTAAGATGTCTGCTAAAGAGCGCTTAATCTGGAAAACATCAGTTCTGCACAAACATCTAAAAAACATCTTACAACGTGTCTACACCAGACGCCACATTGACTCGCAACAGCTAGAAGCTGACTACACTGTATGCCATAAAGTGACAGTTGCAAATCCATTTGTCCTTCCTATGAGAAGTATCAAATAGAACGAGGCATTAGTTTACTGTCTGGGATTTGTCGTGTCGCGCCGCATCAAGTGTAGTAGACAACATCACTGATTATAATGGGCTCTATTGTAATTTGTCATGTCGCATTGTGCCGCTCACGTTCGGTAGACACGGTGTTAGAAAAAGCAGTTTTACAGACATTCTAAATCACAAACATCTTTAAGACATTTTTTAAATGTCTATTTAACATTTGACAGGAAATGTCTTGGAGATATATTGCAGATGAGCAAACACTCTAAAAAATAGATCAAATAGACATCTCAGTGATGTACGTGTGTATATATAAATATAAACCACTACATTTGAGAGAAACTGAATGCAAAACTTCCTGTAAAAATAAAATGTAATTGCAAATGGCTTTGAGAGATGCCTGCTAATTTGATTAATCAAGCAAAAATACATCAGCGCAGCTTACCGCTCATTGTTTCTGTCATCCTTCCTCCACCCAAACTCCATTTTTACAAAGGAGTAAAATTTTTACTCCTTTCTACAATCCAGGTGGGGGAAAAAGTACAGGCCGCCATTGAAAAAAGTACAGTTCTCATTGAACTTTCATTCTTTTTGGATAGCTAGCCAACTATGTTTTATCTTTTTTATAGGTGAACCTGTGAAATATAATGTGTGCAGTCTACAGAAATATCCCCTACTGCTGCTGAACTACTGTGAAACACATGATACATGCCAAAGACTGACAGCAAAACTTTCAGCTTGGAATTTCACATTGATTGAGCTGCCTAACCAGACCAAATGGCCCTGCTGATATATGATATCATTAATATATGATATATGCACGTTCATTCACCATTTCCCATTCACATCTTTTGCAGTGCTACAGCAAACTGGCCAGCATGTTCGAGTCACATGGAGTACTGTAGACAGGAACCAAGATCTCTTTAAGACGTCAAGTCCAACTGTTATTCCCAACCTTAACTTGTACCCGTCACCAAATTTGAATGCATCCCATTGTACACCCTTCAAGAGCTAATCACTTCTCGATTCGTAACTTTCACTTTCCTACCCTAACCCTACCCAAGCCAGATCCCCACAACACCTTTCCCTCTTATCTCAGGTATCAATATTTCATAAACTTACAGTGACAAATTTATTTTAATGCGCCTTCCGCATCGACGCAGAGATTGATTGGCCAATCAGGACGATGGCACGCCGGTGTGTGGAGTGGTTGGAGGGAGCTTTACCGCATACATTAGTCAAAGACAGACGGCAGAAAGGAAGGAAAAGGCAGGAGAGAGAGCGAGAAAAAGAGAGAGGGGGCCAGTTGCCAAACCGGGGGAGTAGATTTATCATAGTTATGGCTTTCTCAGGCATCCATTTTCCTCAAGCCTGTTGACAGGTAGTATCTGCACAGGCCTTAGTATTGATTGACTGTCTTTCTCCAGCTCAAATGGGCTTTGGTAGAAGCCTCTGCTCTGTGATCTCATCAGGGGCCACTGGTACTACACTCCAGTAATTGTTGGTTAAGAGATCGTAACAGGCGCCCCTTTGGGCTGTCTAGTCTTTGGAAATGTGTGACTTCCAGGGATTTCGCCTCTTCAATCTCTACAGTTGTTTAATTTTTCTGTTTTTGGCCTATATTGACAGTGAAAGCATAGAGTGAACAGGACTTTTTGGGGGGAAAGACTTGGACTTGGTTTGGAGACTGGAGCTGGATGGCGGCTCATAAAGCTGGATGGCAAGGTGGCAGTCCCGAACGGAGTCAGTAGGCCTTTCTTCATAGGGTTTGCATGTTCTCTCCATGGGATTCCTCTTGGTGCTCTAGTTTCCCTCACAATCCTAAAAAACATGCAGCATAGGTGAATTAGAGAAACTAAATTGTCTGTAGACAATGAATGTGTGTGTGTGAGCCATGCTATCCACCCAGGGTGTCCCCCACCTATGGCCCGAGACGCTGGGATAAGCTCCAACATCCCCACGACCCTGCAGATGATTTATAAAGCGGTTAAGGAGAATGGATGGATGTTATCTCCATGTTGCAGTGGGTTTCTCCCACAAGACTTGCGGGACAGGTGAATTGTAGACACTAGAAATTGTGTGTTTATGTCTTTTTGTGTTAGCCCAGCAAAAGACTAACCATCCATCCTGTGTGTTTCCCTGTCTACGGCCCGAGATGCTGAGGATGGCCCCAGCATCCCCGCAACTCTACATAGGACAAGCAGTTTGGAAATGTAATGGATGGATTTGAACCTTTGTATTCAGCATGAATATTCTGAGCATCTTTTAACTGTTCATCTTGTGAAACCGAGTAAAGGAGTGTTCACATAGTGATTTGCAAAGCAAACAAAGCGACTAGAGTCATTCATTTTCAGTTGCCACATGAGCCAACGTGAGCACCGTTGACAATGCAACAAAGTTGAAAAGAGTTCAACTTCAAACAAATGCACAGTAAAGTTATGTGATGACTACCAATGGGAATGTAGACAGTGAAGTTAATGTTCATACAGTTGATGTCTATAGGCTAACAGCCAGGTTTAGGTGCTTCTACATCAGTATTATTCACCTATCATTTCACTCTGATTTTAGGGAGAAGTTATGAGTAGGGTTAGGTTTAGAGGTAGGGATTGGGTTAGGACAAAATTTTCTGACAGGAATGTTCCAAAATATGATGATCCAGAAACACATCTTATTTGGCAAATTCACAGGGACCCCAATCACGCCACTATCCTGCAGAGTTTAGTTTACATTTATGCATTTCACAGACGCTTTTATCCAAAGAGACTTTCATTGTATTTCAAGGAACACATTTTACATTCTTATCAGTTCTTGCTTTCCCTGGGAATCGAACCCATGACCTTGGCGTTGCAAGTGCCAACACTCTACTGTTTGAGCTACAGGAAAGCTGTAGTTTCAAACCTAATTAAACACACACAGCCAATCATGGTCTTCAGGATAACTAGAAACTTCCAGGCTATGTCTACATTCATCTGGATACATCTGAAAATTCTCTCCATCCACATTTTTCCAAAAGTTTATCATACATACTGAAACGTCAGAACATGCTAAAATCATCTTACTATGTCTAAGACATAATAAGAGCTTGCTGAGATGATACCGAGAGGCCAGACATAATAAAGTTCTCACGCTATTCTCCACAACCATTTAATTAGCAAAATATCTCACCACTTACTGGTGCGTCCAGGTCTATGTATGGTCTAAAACACAATTTTGGGTCCATTTTGTGTCATCATCGCAGGAATATATTATGAATATTGTACAAAAAAAACCATCTTTCGCAACACTGTGAGAGTGAATAGCACTTAGCAGGCACACAGAGATCTATTGCTACAATATGAATGTGTCATCATCTTCAAATACCTCAACTCTCACCGTCCACACTACAACGTGGAAGGTGTATTTTCTTATTTATCCACTTGGCAGAGCATTGTCAAAAAGCTCAGTTTCCGTTTGACAAAAACGCTGTCTCAGTGTGGACAGGAGGCCAAAACAGAGAAAAAGATGCGTTTTCAAATGTATCCAGGTTAGTGTAGGGCCCTGCTTACACCTGGTATTAAGATGAGATTTGGTCGATCGGATCACAAGTAGACGAGGGAGACACATTCCCATTTACACCTGGTTTTTAATCGTCTCTTTTGTCCACTTTCAACCACTTCTGTCCTGATTTCTTCGAGGTGAGGGTCTATGGGCGGGTAATTGGATGTTTTTTTTTTAGGATCTTTTGATCTAATGGACAAAATAAGCTCACACAATTTACATATGAATGCGACCGGAGACACGGAAAACACACAGAGAGCATCATCTTTAGTTCCTGCTCTGAGAGACGCAAGATCAGCCGAACGCTGTGAGTGTGTGTTAGAAATCAGGAATGGTGAGAGAACATTTTGCTTGTGGTACGTTTTTCATCTTCAAACCAAACTTGGGTCTTTTGTCTGTCTAGCCCGCTTCCCATAAGATTAGGTCAGAAAGCCGGAGAATGAGCGTTTACACTACAAAAGCAATCAGCCAAATGCGTTTTCAACTACCTCTGGAAGTGGTCGAAAGTGGACAAGCTCAAAAAGTTTAAGACCCCTTTTACACCTGTGTTTAGAGTCTTGCACTTGTGATCCGATCAACCAAAACACATCTTAATACCAGCCGTAAACAGGGCCTAGATGTAGCCCCAGGCAAGGGTGTTGGGGCAGGTTGGAGCTAAACTCAGGACTTTGGCCTACCAGGAGCAGGATTGGACACCCCTGTACTATTGAATGGAAAAGAGCTGTCTGAAGCTTCTTCCAAGCCTCTCCTTATATTTCCCTTAGCCAAAATAACGACATATAGGTTTAGCAGGACAAGAGGAGAGTAAATGATGAACAATTCCTTTAAGACTGGGTCCATACATATTGCTAATTGCTAATTACATAGGGAATATTTTCTGGTCGTCTGATTTGTTTACACAAAGTTAAGGCCCTGATATACTTCAAGCTAAATCAAAGAACGAACTGATGCGATGTCATTTCAAACAAAATCAAGCCAAAACAAAGTTTGTTTTTAGTTTGTTTTGGGAGTTCGAAACAGCTTGCCAAAGCAAACTTTCCAGGGAAAGTTCGCTGCGGCTGGTAAACACCTATATACCGTAAAACTTCAAATAATAGCCCGGGCTTCTATTTACCCAAATCGCCGAACTGCACCGGCTTGTATTTGAGACAGGCGTCTATAAGAGACAGGCCTTTAATTTAGTGTTGAGATATTCAAGCATGACAGTAGGAGGTTAACACATTATATTATGTTTTATTTATAAGTAATTTGAATGTGTGTAACAAATAATTTAATGTAATAAATGTCTTTGGCTATTAGCAGCATAAAAAAAAAACATAAAAAACGAAACGATGTGACAGCAATGGGCAGAACACAAGTTACCACTAAAATCCATCGAGCATATGAACTTGTTGCCGAAACACATCAACAAGAAAGAATGAAGGCTACCCTGTAAAACAACTGCAATCATGTGATAGAAAATTACTCTATTCATCACTATCATCATCCCCGCGATCCTCAATTACAAGTTCATTGGCGAATTCCTCCTCCACGTCGCTCTCCTCCACTTCTCCCTCTCCGGCCTCCGCTAACTCTGCCTGCCTTGCTTGCACTAACAGCTCCCGCCCAGATGCGCACGGCTCTCCCTCTTTGAAACAATGGATAAGGTGATCCTCGCTGAAGCTAGTCAGGCCACATACCTAAGGATAACATCCCGAATTTAATGAAATATATTATCTCCTCTTTCTCCCTCACACACATACACACACGCGCGCGTGCGCGCGAATAGTGATGAGTCGTTCATGAACGGTTGCGTCTGTCACGTGAAATCTAATCAAAACATAGAACAGACGATCTGACTGGTTTTAGAATATCATGTATAACCCGATACTAAAAAACAGACCAGGCCTCTATTTGAGACCGGCCTTTATTTACCCAAACATGTCGTCACACCAGGCGTTTAAAAGAGACAGGCGTCTATTTGGGACTCGGCTATTATTTGAAGTTTTACGGTATACCATTTGTCCATGGTGATTATGGGTAGGTGTGCGCTGAGCGCTTGTATAAAGTGATTTTTAAATAAATATGACGTGACATTACTAAAGTGTCGAATTGCAGATCTTGTGCAAACATATCCACGTTGCTATGATGATCAGATAATTTTCTTATGTTTTATTAAAAATAGCTCGCTGTTTTCCCAATTTTGTTGAGTGTTTATTTTGTTATTGAGAGGAAAGCGTCAGATGTCCACTAACAGTGTATTACTGCTCACGTATTTAGAATTTCGTGTTACCCGTAAGCTTTCCTCACTTTCCTCGGAATCTGAGACCAAATCATTTGTGACTTTGTTGGACTTACATACCAAAATTCTGCTCAATTTAGCTATGGCACATAATTTCACAACTTGCTCATTTTGTTGAAACGCAGTAATTAGTCATCACACAACAGAGGCGGCGGAGGGGTTGGAGGGGTTCAGTGTAAATGAGTTATTTCTGCTTATTAGACAGATTGCGTAATCACTTTCATGAAAGGTGCCACAGAAACTCAGAGAACATACTTCCTCAATACACAAACTCAGCAAACATGCTTTCCCTCAGTTGAAGAGATCGCTGACCCATGAGCCATCAGACCTCTAATATGCCACATGAGGCCAGGCAAGAATCTGGCATCGTATTTATTGTGATATTTTGAAATGTTAGGACATTTCTATTGCTTGCATTCAGCGCCTTGTTTGGCGATAGAGCAATTGACTAAACTTCACATTAACAAGAGGAAGTTGCAGTGCCTCTCTTAATAATTAAGTTAATGTTCTCATTAATGTAGACTGCTTCATAAACGGCCAAGTCCAGCTTCACTTTTATGACAAGACAAGGAAATGTTGCACAAGTGAGTCCACTCAGTTCTCATCAGAAACAGACACAAAAGGAACTCAGGCAAACCCTTGTCTGTTCTTCTCTTCTGCAGATTTGTGAATGCCTCGTAACCGTCCTGCTTATCTTGTGAAGGAATCTACACATTACACTCTGTCATCAAGTTATCATACTATGCCAGATGATGACAACTGCGACGTACAATTGCTCATAACAGTGAACAAATCACAGTTTTGTCAACTTCTCACAGTAGTGGAGCTTTGAAATGAAAAGCATTTTGAATCTGCAATTGCTTTGCATACCTGAAAACTGACAACATGCTGAACACATGAAACATACTCACATTTTTAGCAATGGCTAGCAATGACAACATCATGAGTTTGATCCCTAGAGAGTGACAAAATGCATGCCCTGAATTCACTGTAAGTTACTTGGAATAAAAGCTAAATGTAAATATGACTTGTTAGTTGCTGCTGTAGCTTTTTGTTCCTTGCAGACCAGCTTTACACTCAGTGTGAAATGCTCCATAGGGATGCATTGTTTTCTGTTAAAGTTGTGATGTGGCAGAAACTGAGGTTAATAGGCTTCTTCAGCAATCTGGTGCTATGGCCAAACGGAAAAGGTGAGTGCTTCATCAGATAACATCAAGAACAAGATAACAAATGCATTATATTATCATTCCAGCCTGGTCTCATATACGTAGTATTAATACGTAATTTTCAAAGATAGAAAACGTACGTTTTATACGTTTGGATAGATGCTGAAACGTATGATATGGACGTATCTGCAACAATTAAACGTAACATTATTACGTTTTTACAGCTACAAAACGTTAGATATTTACGAATCTTTCATATCATTAAGATATCTGTATAATTTACCTTTTACCGTTTTATAGATAAATGGAAGATCCCTTAACCCTGCTCCCAAACCTAAACATAACGTTACCCATTTTATACAGAATATAAAAAGTATAAAACGTACAGAAATGTGTAGGGAAATGGCAATTTTATTAACAATATAGCATTAAAAGATTTTTTTAGCAGCTAATCCTACTCCTAACCCTAAACCTACCCATAACAATTTCTTAAAACTACATAGGCTACAATTATGAAGAAAAACAACATACGTGTAACTTAATCACAATAATTTATTTATTGCGAAAATGTCAAAACCGGTACCAAAAGTCGTTCACATGACGATGTGTTGCAGTCACAGTCCTCTCTTTCAGTATATAATAGTTTTGAATGAGGTATAGAGCAGAATTTAAGTTATTAATCCATGAAAATGTTAATCCGGCTTCGCTCTGTGTGAAGGCGCGCGCGCTTCTCCATTTCAAATGTAGTAGTTTACCGACTGAAATACGGCATGTCGCAATCTGTGGCGAGAGCCAATGAGCGTTTGATATCACTGCCGTAAAACATGTCGTAACGCTTCTTGAGGGCGCAATTTTTGAATTTGAATTCATCACGAGCGCGGGATGACAGTTACGGACTGCGCTGCTGTGATAGCCTGTGAAATGAAGATGAAGATCACTCACTGGATAAAGGGCTGAATTTGGATCTCTTTCTTGCAGACGTATGGATTCTAAAGATTTGGATTATATCAAGCTAATAAAATTGATGTCTTTTGTGAATTTATGTTGGGTTTTGGTGTATTATTGTTCTATTGGAGAAAACGCATTTTGTGTCTCACTGTAAATAACGTTAAACTAAATATTACAAAATGGTTAAACGATTAAATAAGGTATTTTTAAGGTTTTAAAGTGTATTCTTGTTTAACTGCATGTAGGCTAATCCTCCGAAACGAGTTTGCAGCAGAAAGCACGAACAGAGCGAAATGTTATTAGCCTATTTCTTGAGTAAACTGCATTTAATAAATGCGACTGAAAACGTAGGCTAATTGATAAGACATTTGAATGCAATAGAGTCAAAACATTAATGCCACGATTTTAATATGCATAAATAAGAATACGTACAAATATGTACGTCGGTAGAGTTGTTCATACGTAAATAATTTACGTTTTTGTGCTGTTAATACGTAAATATTTTACGTTTTAGTGCCGTAAATACGTCAGTATTATACGTTTCTGTGTGTATAAAACGTAAGTAAATGTACGTATGGTAGAATTACACTTTACGTAAAAATACACACGTATTCTCATGAGATCACGTTCTAAATGCACTGGCAACACGTTATAAGTATACAGTAAAGGCCTGTTCACACTAGGAATGATAACTACTGTATAAAGATAACTATGATGATATTAACATCTACTGCAGTGGATGATATCGCTGTGTTTATTCATGCGCTGCAGTTTTGTCGTCTGCCGCTTTAAATGCTCGAGCTCTTTAAAGCAGGATGGATTCTGATTGGCTGTCGATGTTTTTATCGTTCATCAGCTGGAAAAAATCGTGCTGAAAGTGATTCCACTAAACGTGCCGTTACCGCTATAGTTGAGGTGTGAACTCTGCTATTCTTTTATATTTAGAACGATTTGTAGAACTATATCTTTATCGTTAGCATTATAGTTATCTGTATCTTCCTTTGTGTGAACAGGCATTCAATTAGTAGCTTGTTTTCTGTGAACTTATCTAAAGTGAGAACTTTTTAATCCTAAAATTCATTAACAACTCCTTTATATTGGTTAAAAATACTGCAAAACAGATAGGTACCCTTATGAAAGTTCATTTTATAATGTTCATAAGTAATGTTCCAGTATATTTTTAGGTATAGGCCTACTTTATGCAGTAAGTATACTCATATCAATGTAGCCTACTAAAAGTAAACCTGTACTATTTCAGTACTGTTTGGGACTAAATTGGCCCACTTTTTAGTATATAAAGTGTACGTTTAAGTGTACAATAAGTGTAACAGTAGTAAACTTTGAGTACACAACTAGTTCACATTTACATTTCTCATTTGTAATGCATACTACAAATGAACTTATAAGTACACTTTAAAGTATATTCTCAGTAAACTAGTAGTTTAATACTGCAAACATACTTGTAAGTGTTCTTTAAGTGAACATAACATCATACTTATAGTTTACTATTTATATATTATTTTTTTGCACTTTAAGTATTCAATGTTCCTATTTAGGTAATTGTTTTATACTTGAAATATAACTTTCACTCTTTCCATTTTAAAAACATTTTATTGTAGCTTCATGCATCCTTTTTTAATCAGCATTTGAATGTGTGTACGTTTCATTTAAAAAAAAGCAACATTTTAAACTTTTTAAACAATTATCTCTTAAATTGTTTTATTCCGTGGCGGAAACAAGCTTCCATTGATTTATTGGTTTTTGGCACAGGCTCCGCCCTCTTCTGGAAAGGGCGGCGGGGAAAAGTTGCTCATTTACATTTAAAGACACATGCACGAAATCATGGTATAATAAATGATCTGTGGGGTATTTTGAGCTGAAACTTCACAGACACATTTTGGGGAAAAATTAGACTTATATTACATTAATAGGTCCCCTTTAATACTGTTAAAAAATTTTGATTTACCGAAAAGTAAGACTGATTACCCCTAACTAACTGATAGGCCAGACTAGTCTTAACATAATGGCTATGTTTATGCAGCTGACCCCAGGTCACTTTTTATGTGATAATTAGGGAGGGTAAAATCTAAATCAGAATCACAGTTCTGTATGTTATGTCTACTAACAAACCCCTTTATCACATCGTACAATGTTTATCTATTTATTTTCCTCCTTTATTTGCATTGGTATTTTTCAAGCTGCACGTGCTCAGGACAGAAAAACAGAACGTGTCTTGCTCTGTCTTAAATCATGTGATGACAGAGAGAGAGAGAGAGAGAGAGAGAGAGAGAGAGGGGGGAATGACAGGCTTCAGAAATGAACCTATCAATCCAGCCTGCCTATTATCTGGTGTGAGATGCATCTCCATATCAGACACCTAGTTAGTGAGACTTTTTTTTAAATGAATAAAAATGGTCGCCAAAGTGTGGCCAGGGACAGCTCTGGTTATTGATTAAGGCACGTCAGAGGAATGGAAGGCAGTGCTATTAAAAGTACAAATTATGTTCTGTGTTTAGCACAGCCTGTCATTCATGAAGATGGATATACATACAGAGATAAATAGTTTCTCTTTTACTGAAGCCTGCGCTTCTGAAGCACTCAGATTAGATTAATTCAACACATGGATTTAATTTGCATTTATTCATTATTTTTAATCTATAGGATCAGAATCTCAGTATATTTATCACCAGATTTCAATGAGTAATTATTGTTATACACAACCATTCAAAAGTATAGACAAAATAAAGTAAAAACACTACTATTGTGAAATATAATTGTATTGCTGTGATCAAAGTATTTTCAGCATCATTACTCCAGTCTTCAGTGTCACATGATCCCTCAGAAATCACTCTAATATGAGGATTTGATGCGCAAGAAACATTTATGAATATTATCAGTTGAAAACAGTTGCTGCTTAATATTTTTGTGGAAATAGTGATTCAGGTTTCAGGATTCTCTGATAAATAGAAAGTCCAAAAGAACAGTATTTATTTGAAATAGAAATCTTTTTGTAAGATTATAAATGTCTTTACTGTCACTTTTGAGACAAAAAAGAAAGAAAAAAAAACTTACTGACCCCAAATGTTTGAAAAGTAATGCATATTAATACAATAAGTGTTGGAACATTTGGCAATCTGGAATGATATATTGTGTAGCTACTACACAAAACATCATATTTTCTAATATTATAGTATTTTTTCAGTTAGGTATTTTTCCTTTGTTACAATCTCAGAATGTGTAACACTTTATTTTACAGTGTCCTTGTTACATATGTTACACGTACTTACCATAGTAATAACAGTAAAATATACATGATTACATGCAACTAACCCTCCGCCAAATCCTACCCTTACCCTATAGTAAGTACATGTAGTTCATTAATATTACTCAGTACTTAAATATATAATTACACTGTAACAATGACACCTTAGAATAAAGTGTAACCCATTATTTTAAGGTGATAGTTACATTGTACTTACTCAAATAATTACTAATAATGAACAACATGTACTTGCTATAGTTTTTTTTTAGGGTTAGTTACTTGTAATTATGCATAATTTATCTTTATTACAATAGGAAGTACATGCAGTTACATGTAACTATAAGTCACCTTAAAATAAAGTGTTACTGAAAGTATTAGTTAGACTTTATTTTAAGGTGTCATTGTTACAGTGTAATTATATATTTAAGTACTGAGTAATATTAATGAACTACATGTACTTACTATAGGGTTAGGGTAGGATTAGGATTTGGTTGAGGGTTAGTTGCATGTAATTATGCATAATTTACTGTTATTACTATGGTAAGTACACGTAACAAATACACTGTAAAATAAAGTGTTACCTTTTATTTTATTTTAATAAAAACATGTTAATGTCATTTGCAAATATGTTTAATACCGTGCCATATTAAAACAAATATTTAAAATATGATCTTTTAAAACATTCCTAGATTATAAAGTAACTTCTAAAGAAAGTTGTAGCTTCATCTTATTTCTGTGTGTTAACTGCTTGTAATTCATGGGCGCCAAGAGTTCAGCAAAACCTAAACTCTCACCCCATGTAGTTATAAGACATGTCATCATGACTGATGCCACGCCAACAAATCAGAGAAAGTGTAAATGAGTTTAAGTGTCAAAAGACACGACAGCATCTTCTGCTTAAGCAGTTTTTCCTTTACTTTAGATGCTCATTTTTTTTTATTTAATTGCTCATTTTTTTGTCTTTATTTTGTTGGAGAGACCTCATGCTCTCTGAGACACAACCACTTAATCATGTAACAAATTAAACAATATCATTCCGACAGCTCCAGATGGTCAAGTCCTGCTCCTCTTCAGCCCAGGAGAATGATTGAGAAGGAGGGAGAGAGAGGGGGGGATGAAAGAGGTAAAATTAATTTGTCAGAACAGAGGGAAATTTGCATTTGCGTGTAGTTTAGAGGAACGGCAGACATTGCAGTAAACGGGCGAGTAACAGAGTACAGACAAGTGACAAAAAAGCCTTTGGTGTGTGTGTGTGTGTGTGTTTGATGTCTGGGAACTAAAAGATGATTTTTGTTTACGAGAACTTTATTGGATGATGAGGATGCCATACGCACTCATTTCTGGTTGAGCGCACCAATCTGCGTCTGGATCCAGGACCTTCTTCACCCGCAGCTGACAGGCCATCAATTTATACATGTGTCTGGAAACAACACAACAAAAACAAAACATGAGACAGTGATGCCCAGAAGACACCTTGTGTTTTATACATATTTAATACCTTTATTTTGGTTGTCCCCATTAGACTGCAGCAATAATGAGATCCGTGTGTAACGCACACATCAAAGTCTGAAGCTCTCATGGATCGGCCCGAAACTGCAGAGAATCGGCTTTAAACGGCAGAGAATCGGCTTTAAACTGCAGAGAATCGGCCCAAAACTGCAGAGAATCGGCTTTAAACTGCAGAGAATCGGCTTTAAACTGCAGAGAATCGACTTTAGACTGCAGAGAATCAGCTTTAAACTGCAGAGAATCGACTTTAAACGGCAGAGAATCGGCTTTAGACTGCAGAGAATCGGCTTTAAACTGCAGAGAATCGACTTTAAACGGCAGAGAATCGGCTTTAAACTGCAGAGAATCGGCTTTAAACTGCAGAGAATCGGCTTTAAACTGCAGAGAATCGGCTTTAAACTGCAGAGAATCGACTTTAAACGGCAGAGAATCGGCTTTAAACTGCAGAGAATCGGCTTTAAACTGCAGAGAATCGGCTTTAAACTGCAGAGAATCGGCCCGAAACTGCAGAGAATCGGCTTTAAACTGCAGAGAATCAGCTTTAAACTGCAGAGAATCGGCTTTAAACTGCAGAGAATCGGCTTTAAACTGCAGAGAATCGACTTTAAACGGCAGAGAATCGGCTTTAAACTGCAGAGAATCGGCTTTAAACTGCAGAGAATCGGCTTTAAACTGCAGAGAATCGGCCCGAAACTGCAGAGAATCGGCCCGAAACTGCAGAGAATCGGCTTTAAACTGCAGAGAATCGGCTTTAGACTGCAGAGAATCGGCTTTAAACTGCAGAGAATCGGCTTTAGACTGCAGAGAATCGGCTTTAAACTGCAGAGAATCGGCTTTAAACTGCAGAGAATCGGCCCGAAACTGCAGAGAATCGGCTTTAAACTGCAGAGAATCGGCCCGAAACTGCAGAGAATCGGCTTTAAACTGCAGAGAATCGGCTTTAAACTGCAGAGAATCGGCCCGAAACTGCAGAGAATCGGCTTTAAACTGCAGAGAATCAGCTTTAAACTGCAGAGAATCGGCTTTAAACTGCAGAGAATCGGCTTTAAACTGCAGAGAATCGGCCCGAAACTGCAGAGAATCGGCCCGAAACTGCAGAGAATCGGCTTTAAACTGCAGAGAATCGGCTTTAGACTGCAGAGAATCGGCTTTAAACTGCAGAGAATCGGCTTTAGACTGCAGAGAATCGGCTTTAAACTGCAGAGAATCGGCTTTAAACTGCAGAGAATCGGCCCGAAACTGCAGAGAATCGGCTTTAAACTGCAGAGAATCGGCCCGAAACTGCAGAGAATCGGCTTTAAACTGCAGAGAATCGGCCCGAAACTGCAGAGAATCGGCTTTAAACTGCAGAGAATCGGCTTTAGACTGCAGAGAATCGGCTTTAGACTGCAGACAATCGGCCCGAAACTGCAGAGAATCGGCTTTAAACTGCAGAGAATCGGCTTTAAACTGCAGAGAATCGGCTTTAGACTGCAGAGAATCGGCTTTAAACTGCAGAGAATCGGCCCGAAACTGCAGAGAATCGGCTTTAAACTGCAGAGAATCGGCTTTAGACTGCAGAGAATCGGCCCGAAACTGCAGAGAATCGGCTTTAAACTGCAGAGAATCGGCTTTAGACTGCAGAGAATCGGCTTTAGACTGCAGAGAATCGGCTTTAAACTGCAGAGAATCGGCTTTAGACTGCAGAGAATCGGCTTTAAACTGCAGAGAATCGGCCCGAAACTGCAGAGAATCGGCTTTAAACTGCAGAGAATCGGCTTTAGACTGCAGAGAATCGGCCCGAAACTGCAGAGAATCGGCTTTAAACTGCAGAGAATCGGCTTTAGACTGCAGAGAATCGGCTTTAAACTGCAGAGAATCGGCTTTAAACTGCAGAGAATCGGCTTTAAACTGCAGAGAATCGGCCCGAAACTGCAGAGAATCGGCTTTAAACTGCAGAGAATCGGCTTTAGACTGCAGAGAATCGGCTTTAAAACTGCAGAGAATCGGCTTTAGACTGCAGAGAATCTGCTTTAAACTGCAGAGAATCGGCTTTAGACTGCAGAGAATCAGCTTTAAACTGCAGAGAATCGGCCCGAAACTGCAGAGAATCGGCTTTAAACTGCAGAGAATCGGCTTTAGACTGCAGAGAATCGGCCCGAAACTGCAGAGAATCGGCTTTAAACTGCAGAGAATCGGCTTTAGACTGCAGAGAATCGGCCCGAAACTGCAGAGAATCGGCTTTAAACTGCAGAGAATCGGCTTTAAACTGCAGAGAATCGGCTTTAGACTGCAGAGAATCGGCTTTAAACTGCAGAGAATCGGCTTTAGACTGCAGAGAATCTGCTTTAGACTGCAGAGAATCAGCTTTAAACTGCAGAGAATCGGCTTTAGACTGCAGAGAATCGGCCCGAAACTGCAGAGAATCGGCTTTAAACTGCAGAGAATCGGCCCGAAACTGCAGAGAATCGACTTTAAACTGCAGAGAATCGGCTTTAGACTGCAGAGAATCGGCTTTAGACTGCAGACAATCGGCCCGAAACTGCAGAGAATCGGCTTTAAACTGCAGAGAATCGGCTTTAAACTGCAGAGAATCGGCTTTAGACTGCAGAGAATCGGCTTTAAACTGCAGAGAATCGGCTTTAGACTGCAGAGAATCGGCTTTAAACTGCAGAGAATCGGCCCGAAACTGCAGAGAATCGGCTTTAAACTGCAGAGAATCGGCTTTAGACTGCAGAGAATCGGCCCGAAACTGCAGAGAATCGGCTTTAGACTGCAGAGAATCGGCTTTAGACTGCAGAGAATCGGCTTTAAACTGCAGAGAATCGGCTTTAGACTGCAGAGAATCGGCTTTAAACTGCAGAGAATCGGCCCGAAACTGCAGAGAATCGGCTTTAAACTGCAGAGAATCGGCTTTAGACTGCAGAGAATCGGCTTTAAACTGCAGAGAATCGGCTTTAGACTGCAGAGAATCGGCTTTAGACTGCAGAGAATCGGCCCGAAACTGCAGAGAATCGGCTTTAAACTGCAGAGAATCGGCTTTAGACTGCAGAGAATCGGCTTTAAACTGCAGAGAATCGGCTTTAAACTGCAGAGAATCGGCTTTAAACTGCAGAGAATCGGCTTTAGACTGCAGAGAATCGGCTTTAAACTGCAGAGAATCGGCCCGAAACTGCAGAGAATCGGCTTTAAACTGCAGAGAATCGGCTTTAGACTCCAGAGAATCGGCCCGAAACTGCAGAGAATCGGCTTTAAACTGCAGAGAATCGGCTTTAGACTGCAGAGAATCGGCTTTAAACTGCAGAGAATCGGCCCGAAACTGCAGAGAATCGGCTTTAAACTGCAGAGAATCAGCTTTAAACTGCAGAGAATCGGCTTGAAACTGCAGAGAATCGGCTTGAAACTGCAGAGAATTGGCTTGAAACTGCAGAGAATCGGCTTGAAACTGAACACACCAGATACACACTAAGGGCTGGATGACAGAAAATGTACAGTAAATGTGATAAAAAAGGATTTCATGAATGACTTTGCTAAGTAATTGTGGTGTTTGCTAGTGTTATCGCTCTTACAGTATGTAGAGTGATATGAACAAACCCTTAACCTAAACTCATGACATGAATGATTCCTTAAATCACTGTTGAGGAGAAGATAGATGTGCTGTTTCTTTTACAAGAGAGCATATTGAAACCGTTTTAATGGAAATAAACCATTATATTTACCATATATAGTTTACACTTGTATTTTTAAAGATATTAATACTTTTACTCAGCAAGAATGCATCAAATTGATCAAAAGTGATGGTAAAGACACATCATTTCTACAAAAATATGAAGCAGCACAACTATTTTCAGCATTGATAATAATAGATGTTTTTTGAGCATCACATCATCATATCAGAATGATTTCTGAAGGATCATGTGACATCATGAGTAATGATGCTGAAAATTCAGCTTTGATCACAGGAATAAATAACACTTTATAATGATTTTTCCGATAATTTGACTTTTTTAAATCATGTTAATTTCCAATCTTTTTTTTTAAAGTCTGGAAATGTCAATTCCATTATATTTCCGGGTTGTCCAGAGAAATCAACTCTCTCTCACACACACACTCACAAATACTCCACAGGTCAAAGGTCATCAGTTATGGCCATGACTTCAGTAATCTAGGAACGGTTCAGTTTGAAGAGACTAATTAAGTGTGAATGAACCAAGTTAATCAATACAGACAAAGCCAAGATTTGTTCTGCAAAGCATGTGCAAACATTTCAATGGTGCTTTGTGTGTGTGTGTGTATTCACTCATGCGGTTATGTGATACAGTGTGTCATCTGGCTCAACAGCCCCCATGTGTGACATGAGCGGCGAGGTGTGTGTGTGTGTGTGTGTGAGCGTGCAGGAGCTGAATCAGCGGGAAGCGGCTCCTAATCACCGCTGCTCATCTGTTAATGAAGTTAATGAAGAATGTGACAAAAGCCAAACGTGCTGAGATACTACAAGTTCCAGCACACTGAACTGAGCTTCTGTTTATGCTCCCTTCCCTTCATCAGCTCCTCTCTCATGAATCACCTCCCCCAAACGTACAGCAGTCTCCAGCACACTGCTTTCTCGTCCGTACTCCTTCTCTTACCCCTTTCACTCCATCATCCTGCTCTGGCCTCTGCTTGTACAGGCTGTGTGTGCTGCTGACAGCTCAAAGCGCTCGTGTTCACACACTACAGCTCACAGGAGTGAAGACCTGTTCACAGCGAGAGCAACAGCTAAATACATTTGTTTTCTTTAACAACTATTCACACCCTCTGGTGCTCTATTGGTCAAAAATGTCTGAAATATTTATAATAAATAATCCATAATCCATAGAGCACAGACTAGATCTCGTTTCAAAGATGACACTTGGCAGATTATTGTTGAAGTGAAAAACAGTTTTAAAAAGTGAACTTTAAGAACTAAAAGTTACAGAATTTTACGTTTATTGTTATGAAAAATGTGCAAGTTTTATATGAAATATATATTTTCAGAAACATGTTTTACTCTAAAACTAAAAAATTTGAGCCTGATATCTCAAAAAATTAGCTTTCAGTGAGATGTTGTTTGGCTGCAGTACCAAAAGTTTCCACTAGATGAAATTCGTCTCTGCGGTCATTTTTGACGCGAGGAGCACAATGTGACTAATTTGTACAAGACCATTTAACCTGTTCGAATCATGCTCATAATTTTCTTTAGTTTTTTTTTGTTCACATAGCAAGTGCCAAAACCTTTACAGTTTTGTACCATTCCGAAAAAAGAAAGAAAGAAAAAAAGTAAAAATTTTCGGTCAAAAATGACTGAAGAGCACCAGAGGGTTAAAATGAGATACATTTACTTGAGACATAAAATTATGCTTATTTGTCTTAGCCCACTGACAAAAGTTGTGCAAGTCTTTTCTTTCCTATTGCGACGTATATCTGATTGAAATTAATTCTCAAACAAGAACAAATGTGGGACGGGACTTGATTATGTCCATGGGGAATTCATTGGATGGTTTGCTGTTGGTGGATCTCATGTGAGTGACAGGTTGCCCCGCTCACCCACCCACCACTTTCAGAGATTTACTCGAGCAAAACTTTGTATGCAACGTTATTTTCAAAGGCCCCTTTCACACATACATTCTTTACTGGTAAATTACCGGTAACAGATCATGTGTGAACAGGACCTCTTTAAATATACCGGTAAGTTGGTTCAGGCAATTTAGTAAGGGAAGTAAGGGAAGTTGTAACATTACCAGTAAATTACCGGTATGCGCTGTATGAATGCGGAATGAAGACTACCAGTATTTTGAAAGTACGAGGTCAGATCAGCTTACATAAGAAGTGATTTGGGCCAATCAGAAGCTGTTGAAAGAGCAACGGCTCTGAGCCATTCATAAAATTATGACGCAGATGACGTGTTGTTTACTCAGAATGGTTAACAAATGTAAAGTTGACATGTACGATAAAATAACGAGCCTTCTTCAGGAACAAGGCATAAACTTCCGGTTAATGACATCATCACAGAGTTTACCGGTATTTTGGAGTTTACTGTTCTGGCTTTTTCCCGGTAACAGACCGGTAAATGACATCATCACAGAGTTTACCGGTATTTTGAAGCTGATGTGTGAATGGTCTGTTACTGGTAAAAAGCCAGATAAATGAGTAATGTTTAAAAAGTAAATGAGTAAAAAGTATACACTTTTTGAATTATACTTCCAAAAAGTAGAATCTGTGATTGCGAATGTCAGTATCCACTCATTGCTTGTGTGAACAGCACATTTTTGAATTTACCGGTATAGTCTTTCTGACAATATTACGGTAATTTACCGGGATTGCTGTGTGAAAGGGGCTAATGCATTTTCATCTCTTTCAGAAAGCTCTCAACACAAGCTCTGTACTGGCCACTGCCCATAAAGAACCCGACCCGCTCACAGCAAACATTTTTTTGTATAATGCTTTTTAGTTGAGCTATAAAGTTTTTGTATATTAAAGTTATTGATTTTAGAGCCGTTATGTCACGTCAACTTATAAAAAGGACATTCAAGGAACTTGAATGTCATGCTGAATGTCTGCTGAAAGTCCTGTGAACATCCCCATGAACGTCCTTTTAGCGTTCATTTAACCCCACACAGTGTCCATTCAGGGGACATTATGGCAACCTTTTTTTGTTTTTTGTTATCTGGGAGTACACAGATGCTTTTATAATGAAATAGAAAACAGAAAGAGTACAACTCAGATCTGCTTTAGTAAAGGGAGGAGAGAAGCATTTTAATAACTGCCACTAATAATTTTAGTTTAACCAGCTGTTTAAAATGCAAAATTTGTTTTTCAATGTCGATTCATTAAGGAAGACAAGGTTTTAATTAGCTTCCGGATTCACAAACATGTTGGAGCTAAACCAGCTGGAGCTGTATGAATGTATCACCAGTGTAATGAAAGAATAATTAAGTAGCAATGTAAACATGATTCTATTTAGTAACCGGTAAGTGATTTAATCTATTTGTTAGATTGTTTAAAATGACACAAATTAACTGTTGTACAGCAATACCATTTATTGCTTTGATATTATCAGCTAAATTTCATAAAGAAATCAAACAGTAATAATCATTATTTTTGTCTTGTTAAAAAATATATATATTTATTTTTAATGATACATTTACTTACAAAATTGCAGTATATATTAAAATACTTTTACCCATAAATTGTTTCCCTCCCTTGTTTTAAGCATTAATCTGACACAAAATAATAAATTATATTTAATACATTTTATGCTCTAAACAAGTAAAGAGAGTGTTCAATGTTTAATGAAAAAACATTTAATTCAAGATATAATATCTGAAAACGGAAAGTCTTATTATCTTACAGTGCCTTTTCAGAGAATGTGAATGTAAACATTGATACACTGATAATGAAAGATAATAAAAAGATATAATAATATAATTAATATCAATAATTTTATTCTCGAGCAGCAAATCTGTCACATGTTCACAATTCTGTCACAATTCTGTTTTGGTTTCTCTGTGTTTTTTTCATGTTTTACCTGTGTTCCCTTTGCTATATTTTTTCCATGGTAATTCATTGAGTTTGCATGTGTTCCTAAATTACGTTAATCATCACCTGTTACATAAACATTAAACAATTACATAAACAATACAGGACAAAGAACTAGAGAGTTTTCTCTAGTTCTTTGTCCTGTATTGTTTATGTAACGAGGTTGTGATACCTGTTCCCTGAGATTTCCTGTGCCATTTTGGCACAGCTGAGAACAAAGTATAATTGGCATGTTTTGACGTGATATGATAAGCAATCGTTAGATTTAATCAGCGCGCTTTACTGCAATGCTTTTTTTTCACAAAAGTGAATGTTACTTACTTGTTCAGAAAACATTTTCCGGTAAGAATTATTATGTTGGTCATACTTCCAAAAAGTAGAATCTGTGATTGCGAATGCCAGTATTCCGGCGCGGTGATTGACAGCCGCACATTCTCCTCAAAACACTGGATTCATCCGCGCTGTGCCGTGCCGAGGCACAACCCACGTAAAGCTGATAATTCCGCGAATAACTGCAATTGCAGATTTCGAACAGAGATGGCGACAAAGAGGAAAAACTCAGCTGCAGCTTTAAAGTTGGTTTGCTCTGATTATCTCGGTGATCGTGCGCCTCATTACAGCCACATATCATTGCAAAATCAGCATATTATAATTATTTCTGAAGGATCATGTGACACTGAAGACTGGAGTAATGATGCTGAAAATTCAGGTCTTTTAATATTTCACAATAGTACTGTTTTTAATGTATTTTTACTGTATGATTTCAAGACTAGACTACTGCAATGCTCTACTGGCAGGCCTTCCAGCCAGAAGCTCCTGAATGCGACAGCATGTCTGGTCTTCAATTAGCCAAAGAAAATCCATATCACACTCCTCCTGAACTTTTATCTTTTTTTTCTGCACTTCCTTCTTGCTTCCTAATCTATTAAACTTGGCATTGCATATTACGAATATTGTTGGCTCCTTGACAAATTTTTGTTTTTGTTCCTCTCCTGTAAGACACTTTGGATAAAAGCATTTGCTTGTGATGTGTGGTTGTAGTAAGCACACGAAGATGAAGAATTATGCAAAAACAAACAAATTCAAACAAGAACCAAATGACTGCAAACTACAGGCTATATAAACAGGGCAAACAAGGAAACTAAGCCTGAGGGATGAAGGACCATGGTGGAGTTGAGGGAGCGTGGAGCCTGAGGGATGAAGGACCATGGTGGAGTTGAGGGAGTGTGAAGCCTGAGGGATGAAGGACCATGGTGGAGTCGAGGGAGTGTGGAGCCTGAGGGATAAAGGACCATGGTGGAGTTGAGGGAGCGTGGAGCCTGAGGGATGAAGGACCATGGTAGAGTTGAGGGAGCGTGGAGCCTGAGGGATGAAGGACCATGGTGGAGTTGAGGGAGCGTGGAGCCTGAGGGATGAAGGACCATGGTGGAGTTGAGGGACCGTGGAGCCTGAGGGATGAAGGACCATGGTGGAGTTGAGGGAGCGTGGAGCCTGAGGGATGAAGGACCATGGTGGAGTTGAGGGAGCGTGGAGCCTGAGGGATGAAGGACCATGGTGGAGTCGAGGGAGTGTGGAGCCTGAGGGATGAAGGACTATGGTGGAGTCGAGGGAGCGTGGAGCCTGAGGGATGAAGGACCATGGTGGAGTCGAGGGAGCTTCGAGCCTGAGGGATGATGGACCATGGTGGAGTCGAGGGAGCGTAGAGCCTGAGGGATGAAGGACCATGGTGGAGTTGAGGGAGTGTGGAGCCTGAGGGATGAAGGACCATGGTGGAGTTGAGGGAGCGTAGAGCCTGAGGGATGAAGGACCATGGTGGAGTTGAGGGAGTGTGGAGCCTGAGGGATGATGGACCATGGTGGAGTTGAGGGAGCGTAGAGCCTGAGGGATGAAGGACCATGGTGGAGTTGAGGGTATGTGGAGCCTGAGAGATGACGGACCGTGGTGGATTTGAGGGAGTTTGGAGCGGAGGTGGAGTTGAGGGAGTTTGGAGCGGAAGTGGAGTTGAGGGAGTTTGGAGCGGAGGTGGAGTTGAGGGAGTTTGGAGCGGAGTAGGAGCTGACAAGCCGAGGTGAAGTCATAGGCCTGGAGGCCCGAGGTGCAGCTGGGGAATCCACATCACAGGGTTGGCTTTGGGATTACGAAGCCCTGAGAGCTAGACAGAGCCAGCAGAGAGTGCAGAGCCGAGGAGCTGAGCGGCACCAGCGGAAAACAAACAAAATGACTGATTAAGACATTTATTTGTTTTGTTCTGTAAACTAACGTGGAACCTCAGACTTTCTAAAGCATAGTTAATTATGTTCAAAAGTCTTATGTTCAAAAAGTGGGCACAAGCCCCATCTCTTTTTACTGCTTTGTATTTCATAACAGTTACTAATATTGTATCTTGAGTGTGTGTGTGTGTGTGTGTGTGTTGGCAGCCATGCCTTGGTTTCACTGTGAGTCTGGACACAGGATGTGTAGGCTGGGACTTCCTGTGGCCTCCCTGCACCCCTGTCATCAGTCTGTGCTTCTGGCTACAGTCAGACATACCCTATTCACACATCCAGTACTGCTCTGTGTGTGTGTGTGTGTGTGTGTGTGTGTGTGTGTGTGTGTTCTGGTAAACCCTGCGTTATGGGGACAAAATGTCCCCACAAAGATGACAACATCTGAAATCCTTCTCCTTGTGGGACGTTTTTTTTTTTTTTTTTGGTCCCCATGAGAAAAAACAGCTTATAAATCACACTAAGTTATGTTGTTTGAAAATGTACAAATGCAGAAAGTTTTGTGTGATGGGTAGGTTTAAGGGTAGAGTTAGTGCAAGGAGAGAGAATATACAGTTTGTACAGTACAAAAACCATTATGTCTAAGGAGAGTCCCTATAAAACATGAAAACACAACATGTGTGTGTGTGAGAGAGAAAGGCATGGTATCTAGTCCACACATGTGTGCACATCCAGGATCCACCTGCGATCTGGCCCTCTCATCCTGTGCTCTCTGCTTGCTGGAATAGTGCTATATAAGAGCCAAAGGTCATAGGTCACTAGGGTCAGAGGTGAGGGAATATTGAAACTTTTGAGAAGAGTTGACAAGCCAATTTTAGCCAATGTACTTGACAAAAGCTCAGTGAAGGGGACAGATTGTAATATCTATGTGCTACCAGATAATTACAGGAAATTCCTGTGTTCTGATATGTATTAATGGACCAGAGGTCATGGCACAATAGGTAGTTCAGAGAACATGGATTCAAGAAGCAGAATGTAGAGTCACAGATATATCTAAACAACATATGTAAACAAAACAATTTAAAGGATAGTTCATTCAAAAATATGAATTTCTGTCATAGAATTGGCTGTCATGTGACCAAATGTCAACTTGAAGAATTTCAGTGAATAACAACTTAAATTTTAGTCTGTTTATCTAAAAACATTTTGAACTACTTGCTTTGTGAATTCTGTAAGTTTTGAATATCTGATATGACAGATTTAATTATTTTTAAATGTGTAAATTATGAAATATTTGCAATTACTGGTAATATTTTGTGTTTTGTAACATTAGAACAATGATAACATTTCGGTAACACTTTACAATAAGGTTCATTAGCTAACATTAGTTAACTACCTTAGTTAACATGAACTAATGATGAACTGCACTTCTACAGCATTAATTAATCTTAGTTAATATTAATTTCAACATTTACTAACACATTATTAAAATTAAATGTTGTATTTGTTAACATCAGTTAATGCACTGTGAACTAACATGAACAAAGTTATACAAGTTAATAGTTAATAAAGTTAATAGAAACTGCAACAAATGTATTGTTCATTGTTAGTTCACATTAAATAATATTAACTAATGAACTTTATTGTAAAGTATTACCAACATTTCTTAAAGGTTTATTTTTTATATTTATTTATAGTACTGTTCTGGTCAGAGAGTTTTTGAAAGAAATGCATACGTTTATTCAGCAAGAATGTATTAAATTGATCAAAAGTGACAGTAAAGACATTTATAATATTGCAGACGTTTCTATTTCAAACAAATGCTATTCTTTTGGACTTTCTGTTTTGAATTTTCTGAATCCTGAATTTTTTTTTTTTAAATCATAGTTTCCACAAACATTTGAAGCAGCACAACTGTCGCTTAATGTTCATTGAGCATCAAATCATCATATTACATGTAGAATGATTTCTGAAGGATCATGTGACACTGAAGACTGGAGTGATGATGCTGAAAATTCAGCTTTTATCACAGGAATAAATTACATTTAAAAATATTACAATTCGTTCTCAGAGAAAATGACATCTTTTACTGTACATCTGATCAAATAAATGCCGCCTTAGTCAGACTTCTTTCAAAAATATATATATATATATAAAAATCAGACTGTCCCCAAACATTTGAACGACAGTGTATATAGTTCAGGTTGTAATCCTCCTGGCTATTTGAAACAATAGGGACATTCTTAAGGTGAGGAAAGTGAAATGTTGAAAGTTTTGGACACTTGGAGATCCTTTTGTTTAAAGCGGAGCTGGATGGAGTGAACTTGAGCTGAGCTCTTGTCCTGATAGACGTCCAGTCACCATCTGCTGTCTCAGCAGGAGCCCTGAGCTCAGCCCTCACACCCCCACCCCTCACCCCGTCACATGTTCCTGTGTAAATCATCCTCTTATCTCAGCCGTACTCCTCAGTTCTCCACAGCGATCGCACGGGAGCGATGCTTATCAGGACGCTGGTGAAAACAGAGTCATGAGGGGATGGAGATCAGGACACTTCAACGACCTTGAGAACGGGTCATGGGGGAATTTGAAGCTGACTACTGGAATTTTTCTACAAAAGATCAACAAAACAAAGAAACGCCAATCTACCGTGAAGACACATATGATGACTTTCAAGACAAATGCATGAAACAAAATAACAAATACATTATTATTTTCCCTTTACAAATGTACTTTTTTGATTTTGGATCCTGTCTTCAGTGTCATATGCTGATTTGCTCAAGAAACATTTCTAAATATTATCAATGTTGAAAACAGTTGTGCTGCTTCAGGATTCTGTGAAAACTGTGATACAAAAAAAAAAAAAAAAAGATTTATTTGAAACACAATTTTTTTTGTAACAATATCAATGTAATGTGCCCTTGCTGATGTTTCTGATCTTACTGTTTCCAGACTTTTGAATAGTAGTGTAGCAATACATTTTAAATTAATTAATAATGAATCGGTGTAATTCATTTTAATACAAATTGTGATTAATGCACAGCTCTATAAAGAAATACATCTAAAAAAACCCCTGAAAATGTGTACATAATCTCTTTACATAAATGATTTACATAAAGTTCTATAAATTAAGTCAAGTAAATTTATCTTATGTAATAAGATATTGTTACAAAAAAAAAAAAAAAAAAAAAAAAATGCTGATTAAGTTCCACCTTTTTATTGTAATGTAGGGCAATGATGACTTTGATCACCAATAGAAGTGTGTGTGTGTGTGTGTGTGTGTGCGTGTGTGTGTGTGTGTGTGTGTGTGTTCGTGTGTGTAGGCCTATGTGTGTGCGTGTGTGCTTGCGTTTTTTGTGTGTCTGTGTGTGTGCGTGCGTGCGTGCGTGTGTGTGTGCGTGCGTGCACGTGTGTGTGCATGCGTGTGTGTGTGTCTGTGTGTGTGTGTGAGTGTCTCTGAGTGTGTGTGTTTAAATGAGAGTAGAACTGGCTGACCTCCTGGTTCTGTATTTGATCTGTCTTTGTCTCTGTCCCAGGCCTCTCATAAAGGACAGGCAGGCATAAAGACTGGCGCTCTTTCCTTCCCGTCCCATTGTTAAGCCTGGATGGGGAATCCCTGCGCTCGGACGCTGAGCACTTCCCAGCTCGCGGAGCCTCTGCCTGATACAGCAGCCGCAGTCATTCCTGAGAGGAAGACACACATCTGGGTGAAGGACGACTTACACTTCCTCACTAACTGTACAGCAGTGAAAGCCCAGCCTGATACTGTATCGACACACACACACGCACGCACGCTCGCACGCACGCACACACACACACACACACACACACACACACACACACACACACACACACACACACACACACACACACACACACACACACACACACACACACACACACTCACTACCAAACAAGCTACCAAAATTATAAAACATACATTACAATTTCTATTAACATGTTATTTATTAAAACGGCAACACTTTAAAATAAAATTCAATTTTTTAGCATTAACTAAATAGGCTATAGTAGTTAAAATGATCTATTAAGTATTTATTAATCTTAGTTGATGTTAATTTGACATAGTTACATTGTACATCCTCAAATAATTACTGAGTAATATTAATTAACTACATGTTACTACAGAGTTACGGTTATTATTTAATGAATCATAATCATACACTGTTCATTCATAGGCCAGAGGAGAACTACCCCCCCCCCCCCCCCCCCACAACTTTTTATTAACACAACTTTTATGAACTCTAAAGCTTAGATACAATCTGCAGAATCGCCTTGTGTTCACCACAGACCTTATTTCAATAATTTAACCACAAACCCATTCAAAAAACCCATTGACTTCAGGACAAAAATATGTCATCCCTTCAGCACTCTGTATCAAACCTGTTTTTGATTACATGAACCCTTCTATTTTATCATAATGTTACACAACTCTAATGCATCTCTTGATCAAAAGATCAAGCGCAACAAAAATGCAGAGACATGCCACGCATTACACGCATTAAGTGTAATGACCTCCTGTGACAGTGATAGCATTACAGCAGACAGAGGTGATCTCCGCGAGCAATTAAACCTCTCGCACAATTAAAACCTCTGCGATTGAGCCTGCTGTGCGAGCTGGTAAACACCAGTAGGGTTATTGTCTGTCTGACAAATGGAGTGGAACCAGAGACATTCCTCTTTTGTTCGATACGCCAGCTTGTGTTTGGGCCGGGCTGTTCCTGAGAACTGTGTTCTGTTATAGTTACACAAAGACATTTGGAGACGCTGGGCTGTGCCACGACTGTTCCCTTAACAGCAATTCAACGTCCTTGTGTAGCAGCGGATCAGAAGTGATTCGGTCCGGATGGCTTTATGTAACTCCTCAAAGTGCTAATTTGCAGACTTTGCTTTCTCTCATTTTTGGATGTTGAAGGTAAAAAGGTTTTGCTTGTAGTTGTCTTACTGAAGTGCACTCTTGGATGACTGAGCAGTAAGCCATAAGGTTTGGTCACATTAGTTTACTTCAACCAAAGGGCTGAGTAAATATAGGACATAACACATGTTGGGTTCATTTTACCCTGCAAATTGGGTTGTTTATTTAACCCATCATACTGGGTTGAATAATTTTTTACTATAGTACTAGCTTCTTTTTATTACTTTTTTCTTTTTTTACTTCATATATGAATAAATGTTTACAGATTAACTTGAATCCACTAAACGTAAAAAAAATAAAATAATACTCCACACAACCACTGGTTTGCATGATAATTCCTTTATTTTTTATCATATTTTACAGTATAGCATATTTTATATAGTTTTGAATACATATTGCATACATTTAAGCTCGTTTAACCAATATTAGAAGTAAAAATTAAACATTTAGAAGTAATTCAAGTGTAATCGACCAGTCTCTTTTGTCCCGTTTCCACTGTAAAAGCACTGGATCTCGTGCCGAAGTTTGTGTCATGTTCAGTGGGGAAACTTCTATCTTCAGACGCTTCAAAAACTACCCAAACACTGAGTTGTTACGTCTGACCCAGGATCTGGGTAACACAAAAACTACCCAAACACTGAGTTGTTACGTCTGACCCAGGATCTGGGTAAAACAAAAACTACCCAAACACTGGGTTGTTACGTCTGACCCAGCATCTGGGTAACGCAAAAACTACCCAAACACTGAGTTGTTACGTCTGACCCAGGATCTGGGTAACACAAAAACTACCCAAACACTGAGTTGTTACGTCTGACCCAGGATCTGGGTAAAACAAAAACTACCCAAACACTGGGTTGTTACGTCTGATCCAGCATCTGGGTAACACAAAAACTACCCAAACACTGAGTTGTTACGTCTGACCCAGGATCTGGGTAAAACAAAAACTACCCAAACACTGGGTTGTTATGTCTGACCCAGTAGCTGGGTTACACAAAACTACCCAAACACTGAGTTGTTACATCTGACCCAGGATCTGCGTAACACAAAAACTACCCAAACACTAAGTTGTTACATCTGACCCAGGATCTGTGTAACACAAAAACTACCCAAACACTGAGTTGTTACATCTGACCCAGGATCTGGGTAACACAAAAACTACCCAAACACTGAGTTGTTACTTCTGACCCAGGATCTGGGTAACAAAAAAACTACCCAAACACTGGGTTGTTACGTCTGACCCAGGAGCTGGGTTACACAAAACTACCCAAACACTGGGTTGTTACGTCTGACCCAGGATCTGGGTAACACAAAACTACCCAAACACTGGGTTGTTACGTCTGACCCAGGATCTGTGTAACACAAAAACTACCCAAACACTGAGTTGTTACATCTGACCCAGGATCTGGGTAACACAAAAACTACCCAAACACTGAGTTGTTACTTCTGACCCAGGATCTGGGTAACAAAAAAACTACCCAAACACTGGGTTGTTACGTCTGACCCAGGAGCTGGGTTACACAAAACTACCCAAACACTGGGTTGTTACGTCTGACGCATGAGCTGGGTTACACAAAACTACCCAAACACTGGGTTGTTACATCTGACCCAGGATCTGGGTAACACAAAAACTACCCAAACACTAAGTTGTTACATCTGACCCAGGATCTTTGTAACACAAAAACTACCCAAACACTGAGTTGTTACATCTGACCCAGGATCTGGGTAACACAAAAACTACCCAAACACTGAGTTGTTACTTCTGACCCAGGATCTGGGTAACAAAAAAACTACCCAAACACTGGGTTGTTACGTCTGACCCAGGAGCTGGGTTACACAAAACTACCCAAACACTGGGTTGTTACGTCTGACCCAGGATCTGGGTAACACAAAAACTACCAAAACACTGGGTTGTTACATTTGACCCATGAGCTGGGTTACACAAAACGACCCACACATTGTGTTGTTATGTCTGACCTGAGAGCTGGGTAACACAAAAACTACCCAAACACTGGATTGTTACGTCTGACCCAGGATCTGGGTTACACAAAAAACTACCCAAACACTGGGTTGTTACGTCTGACGCAGGAGCTGGGTTACACAAAACTACCCAAACACTGGGTTGTTACGTCTGACCCAGGATCTGGGTAACACAAAAACTACCAAAACACTGGGTTGTTACATTTGACCCATGAGCTGGGTTACACAAAACGACCCACACATTGTGTTGTTATGTCTGACCTGAGAGCTGGGTAACACAAAAACTACCCAAACACTGGATTGTTATGTCTGACACAGGAGCTGAGTTACACAAAAACTACCCAAACACTGGATTGTTATGTCTGACACAGGAGCTGAGTTACACAAAAACTACCCAAACACTGAAAAAATAACCCAAAAAACGGACCCAAAAGGCTCAACCCAGTATTTGGGTAGAAAAAATAACCCATCTTTAAGGGCGTTTTTCCACTGGGTTCGTTTGCTGCGGTCCGAACCCGAGTGCGCTAGTTCCCGGCGCCCCCCGCAGCGTTGGTCTGGTTTCACACTCAATTAGTTGTATCGAACCCAGGTGCGTTTGCAGTGATCTTACGTCATCGCAAACGCACACGGAAAACGCATGGAGAATACAACTCGTGTGAGGAAACAATGTTATTCGACAGTGATACGCATGCGCGGGATACTATACTTCCTGAACAAGCGCGCACCCGAGTCCGTGTTGCTTGCACATTAACGCGAACCGCGCCACGGTTCGGGAGCAACCGAGCTCAGACCACCTCCTCCAGGTAGTCTCGGGTTCGGTACTCTAGTGCGCACCCGGGTCCGATGACAGCGTTCACATTAGCGATTTTTCATGCGAACCGTGCCCCGGTCCGCACTAAACTGCCAGTGTGAAAGCGCCCTTAGAGTGTAGCACTGAGATTAGCACAGGAGGTCGCATTTATCATCCGCATACGTCATTAAGGCTGTAACCATATTATTTCAAAGTCATAAAGAAATGACAACAATTTAAACGCTTCACAATGAATAACGATAAGTTTAATAAATGGTTTCTTTTCTGAAATGAGACATCCTTGATGTGTGTTATGTGGGAAGTGTTCTACCCTGTGTTTTGTTGCAGTTGTCTGGTAACCTGCATTTAACCGGTTAATTGGCGTCACCTGAAGGGAGCCATTTTAAATCCAGGACACATGCTCATTCTCTTTCTCTCTGGTCTTCTCTACAGTCCCGTTTTCCTTTTATAATCGAATAAACTTTACTTCTGATTGGCCGACGTTGGTCTTTATGTCCTCTGTGTTGCTTCCCTAGAGCCTGGGTTGTAACATAATGGGGGCTCGTCTGGGATCAACAGACCCTTTTCAGCAGCTAGCTGTAGATGCCAGTGATTTTGGTGTGGGTGCTGTACTTCTCCAAGATGACTCAGTAGGAGTTGAGCATCCTGTGTGCTATTTTTCAAAGAAATGTGAAATCCATTAGAAGCACTATTCTACAACTGAAGAGGAAGCTTTGGCCCCTATTCTTGCTCTGAATCCTTCAATGTGTGCGTTTCATTCAGTGTTCCACTTATTGTGTACTCCTTATTGTGTACTCCATAATCCTTTAGTTTGAGAAATTCCAACCAGCGTTTAATGCAAAGAGTTTGTTTTTGCGGGGTTATGATCTTAAAGTTTGTGGAAAGGATAATGTGTTGGAGATGCCTTCTCAAAGTTGTGTCTGCCTTTGTTTTCATTTTCCTGTACATGTTGGTGTTGCATTAGGTTGTCCTATAGCAACATTTTAAGGATGGGAGTGTTATGTGGGAAGTGCTCTAACCTGTGTTTTGTTGCAGTTGTCTGGTAGCCCACCTGAAATTAACCGGTTAATTGGTGTCACCTGAAGGGAGCCATTTTAAATCCAAGACACATGCTCATTCTCTCTCTCTCTGGCCATGTTTATCATGTTCCACTGTGGGTCCGGATGATTTTGTTCATGTATCTTTCTCATTCTTTGCCCTGTAATGAAAATGGCAATGGACTTGACTTCACTTAACATGACTTGAAAACTACACAACAGCAAAACGTCTATGTAGCTTATTTGCGGTAATTTGTCCAGAAGCCCCACAGGGTGTGTTGTCAGTCGGTCAGAGTGCATTTTGAGTGTGTATTGACTTACTCAGACCTGCGTGATATGGATGTGGTGTGTGTTGGGGTTGTGTGACTAATGTTAATGGTTTTTTGAAGATGTTGAGTTCGTAAAATGGCTCCTGTCAGAGATAAAGATTTAGATGGTGGAAGCATTTTCCGTAATTCCTCAAAACCGAGACCTTGAAGAGAGATGGGAACTGGGTGAATAGACGAGCGCTTTTTTTTTTTTTGGCCCTGTTTTTGTGGCAGACAGGAGCTGTCTTGAGAAATGTCCTTTTTTTTTTTTTTTTTTACTGTGCATTTAAAACATGTGCAATAATTCCTAATATGCTAGATAAGCAACAAGCTCACCAAATGTTAACAAATAAGTCTCATTCTGAAGCAAAGTTTCATTCACAGTATTCATGAGAAATCTTTCAAGATAGTTTACTTTGTAAGTTTCTGAACACCAATACATCATCTTGTGCAAAATCTGAATGTTATTGTAATGCTGGGACAGACACACAAACTAGGCACATTTCTTACTGTTGTCTCTCTCAATGAGATTGATCCAAAAGTACTGGATGGTGAAATGATATAGACGTGATAGAAGCTACAATAGACGAGGAAAGTATAATGATGGAGGATGAACAATTAGTATTTAAAATCCCTGTAGTGAAAAGGAAATCAAGACAAAGTGAAGGGGGGTCAAAATTAAAGAAACAACTAAAGAATAGCCAATAGTCAATCAAAGATGGGGAAGATAATAGTTCGGAGGACACTTCTGATCACTCATCTACTGATGCTTCTTTGGTCAGTTTTTGTGAAAAAGAGCCTTCAGATACTAGTGTCTCTGAATGAGTGTCAAGAGTCTCGAAAAGGTACAACGGTTTTTGAACATTACAAAAGGCAAACGGTAATAGAGAATGTGGTAATAGATTACTTCTTTTTTTTCGGATCGTAAAATTTTCATTGAGTCAGCACCTTTCTTAATGAGAGAAAGAGGGGAAGGAGGACTATCAAGTCAAGATTTCCACAGATTGAAGAAAATTTTACAAAAATTCCGTGCAAATTTAACTGAAATGAAAAGAAGAACTTTTTTTTCTTACATAAATTGCTTTTTTTTTTTTTTTGCAATTTATGTTTTACATTTTCTTTATAGTTGATTTGAAGTTTGCAACTTTAAATCTGAATGGAGCAAGAGATATGAAGAAAAGGAGTCAATTGTTTCAATTAATGAAAATGAAACATGTAGAGAGATTTTTTTTTTTTTGCTCAAGAAACTTATACTGACATAATAAATGAAGTGAATTGGAAAAGAGAATGGGAGGGTATGGCTATTTTTAGTCACAAAAATAGTACAAGTAGTACAAATGTTTGCCAATTTCGTATGAGGTGAAAGAAATTGTGGAAGGAAGACTTTAAAAAGTTAATGCAAAACTTGATGTTGCATCGTTTGTTTTAATAAATGTGCATGCTCCAGTTATGGCAGCTGAGAGATTGCTGTTTTTAGAAACATTGCTAAACTCTGTACAAAACTGTGATCCTGACCATTATCTCCAGATTGCAGGGGACTTTAATGGCACTGCGATGGATATAGACAGAAACCATCCAGAACCTCATACAGCTTCCAGGTTGTCGTTGAATCGTTTTATTGAAACTAATGATCTAGTGGATGTGTGGAGAAACTTGGACAGTAAAACTAAACAATACACATGGGTACAAATAAGGGGCAAGACTGGATAAGTTGTATTGTTTTAATCATCAAGTACAAATTGAAAAAAACATGTTGTATTAGTCCTGTGTGTTTTTTCTGACCATTCCATGGTGATAGAAAGTGTATTCATAAAGTTTTTGAAATTAAAAAGTGCGTATTGGATATTTAATAGTGCTTTGTTGCAAGATTTGCATTTTAAGAATTGTTTTGAGTTTTTTTTTGGAAGGAATGGAAGGATAAAAAGGCAATGTTTTCAAGTGTACGACAGTGGTGGGATTTGGGAAAGAAACAAATACAACAACTATGTGTACAATACAATTTCAATGCCACTCAGAATATGTCTGAAAAACATAGAGTTCTGGAAAATGATATTTTAGAGCTTCAAAATGAATGTGATTCTACAGGAAATCAGGTGAATTCTCTCAGTAAAGAGAGTTAAGAGATCTGAAGCACAGGGGGGCATTGATCAGGTCTCATTTTCAGAATTTTTCTGAACTGGATGCTCCATCCAAGTATCTTCATCTTGAAAAAAATAAATAATAAACTGGCTAAAGTAGAATCACTCATTGTCTTCGGTCAGCCAATGGGCAAGAGCTCAGTGAAACTGCTGATGTGCGCAGGAGGGCGTCTGACTTTTACAAAGACTTGTTCAAATGTGAGTACTCAGAGGACCAAGAGCTGGTACAAGATTTTCTCGGAGGCCTTCCTCAAGTGCAGGAGGAGGCAAAAGAAAAGTTGGTGACACAACTAACTCTGGGAGAACTGCGTACAGCTTTAATGAGCATGAAAAGTGGTCGGGCTCCAGGGTTAGATGGTCTAACGGTTGATTTCTGTAAAGCTTTCTGGGATTTGGTGGGCGATGACTTGTTGGAAGTTTTCTGTGATAGCACTGCCAGAGGACAGCTTCCTTTGAGCTGCAGGAGGGCAGTTTTGACCCTTTTACCCAAGAAAGGAGATCTCAAAGAAATCAAAAACTGGAGGCCCGTGTCCTTGCTTTGTGTTGATTTTAAGATTTTATCGAAGACTTTGGCCAACAGGTTCAGAGAAGTGATGGAGCAAATCATACATGCGGATCAGTCGTACTGTGTACCGGGCAGATCCATTACAGAAAACATTGGTTTAATTAGAGATATTTTTGATATAGCAAAAATTACAGGCCAGAAATTTGGCATGATTTCATTAGACCAAGAAAAGGCCTTTGACCGAATTGAACACCAATATTTATCAAATGTGCTTTATTTTTTTGGTTTCCTCCAATTTTTATTGAAATGGTTAAAGTATTGTACGGTGACATTGAAAGTGTAGTGAAGGTCAATGGTGGATTGAGTGCCCCTTTGAAAGTTAAAAGGGGAATTAGGCAAGGTTGTTCAATGTCAGGAATGTTGTATTCAATAGCAATTGAGCCTTTTTTATGTAAACTAAGAGACAGTTTAGAAGGGGTGTCTTTGTCTAGAGCAGTGGTTCTCAACTCCAGTCCTCGGGACCCACTGCTCTGCACATTTTGTATGTCTCTCTTATTTGACACACTCAGTTC
>CM038640.1:5217552-5450052 GCA_021554675.1 Leuciscus idus | reverse complement strand
GCGTCGAAACTGACGCTATGGGGAACGTCTATACCAACGCCTCCATAGCTACAAATGTCTGTCCTGTGTGTATCAAGTGAGCAGCACTAAGAAGACAAAACATGAGACCCTGGAGCAGAGTCTAAATCCAGAGAGTAGAACCTGACGAAGGTGTGCGGTGAGGACCAGCCTGCCGCATCACAGACGTCCTGTAACGAAACTCCTGATATAAGGGCCTTAGAGGCCGCCATACTCCTAGTAGAGTGCGACCGGACAGCCAAAGGAGAAGGCTGTCCAGCCGCCTCATAAGCAAGTGAGATAGCCTCAACCACCCACTTGCTCATCCTTTGCTTAGACACCGGACCTCCCTTGTTAGGAGACCCAAAGCACACAAATAATTGATCTCTTTTACGCCACAGGGCAGCTCTGTGGACATAAGCGTCTAACGCCCGAACTGGGCAAAGCAAATTATTAGCCTCCTGGTCCGCATTCTGAAAGGGAGGAGGACAGAAGGCCTGCAGAACAATAGGTCTAGCCACATTAGTGGGGACCTTGGGGACATAGCCCGGTCTAGGGTGAAGAAAAGCCTTGACCATACCCGGAGCAAACTCCAGGCATGACGGAGCAACCGACAATGCCTGGAGATCCCCTATTCTTTTAAGAGAAGAGATGGCGAGAAGAAACAGAGCTTTCAGAGTTAGAAACTTCTCAGGAACCTTCTCAATGGGCTCAAAGGGGGCCAGGGAAAGGCCTTGCAGCGCAACGGACAAATCCCATGGTGGCACCCTAGAGCGAACTGCAGGCCTCAGCCTCCAAGTGCCACGAAGGAAACGAGATACCAGAGGGTCTTTCCCCACAGACATTCCACCCAAAGGAATGTGGTAAGCACCTATGGCCGCCACATAAACCTTTAAAGTGGACGGGGTCAGACCTGCAGTGAACCGGTCCTGCAGGAACTCCAGAACTGTACCAATTGGGCAGTTGACTGGATCCAACCGACGGTCACTACACCAAGAAGTGAATACTCTCCACTTCAGGGCATAAAGTTTCCTCGTGGAGGGAGCTCTGGACTGTAGAATGGTCTCAACAACCTCAGTTGAGAGACCTGACTCTATGAGCTGGGCCCCCTCAGAGGCCAAGCCCACAGGTTCCACAGTTCTGGCCGAGGGTGAAATATCGAGCCCTCTGCCTGGGACAGAAGGTCCCTCCTGACGGGTAACTCCAGAGGATGCCCGTCGAGGAGGGACACAAGATCGGGAAACCATACTCTGCCCGGCCAGCGCGGGGCTATAAGAAGTAGATGGACCCGGTCCCTGCGAACTCTTTCCAGAACTCCCGGGAGCAGAGCCACTGGGGGAAAGGCGTACAGACGTAGCCTCGGCCACGTCTGTACCATAGCATCCAGTCCCAGAGGAGCTGGATGCGTGAGGGAGAACCAAAGTGGACAGTGAGACGTCTCTCGAGACGCAAACAGATCCACTTGTGCTTGGCCAAACTCCCTCCATATCAGCTCCACCACCTCGGGGTGGAGCCTCCATTCCCCGGGCCTCGGCCCCTGTCTCGACAGAGTGTCTGCTCCTATATTCTGTACCCCGGGGATGTAGGCTGCCCTGAGAGACAGCAACTTCCCCTGGGACCACAAGAGGATATGGCGTGCCAAATTGGACAATGGGCGCGAGCGCAAACCCCCTTGGTGGTTGATATAGGCGACTACCGACGTGTTGTCCGTATGTACTAACACATGGTGTCCCCTGAGATCTGTGATAAAGCTCCTCAGAGCCCGGAAGACAGCTAACATCTCTAGGCGATTGATATGCCAGGAACGATGATGGTCTTCCCACAGACCTTGAGATGAGCGACCCTCTAGGATCGCTCCCCAGCCCGTGAGGGAAGCATCCGTTGTTAGCAGTTTGCGACGACAAGGAGCTCCCAACACTGGGCCCTGGGACAGGAACCAGGGTTTCTTCCACATAACCAAGGCACGTAGGCATCGCCGCGTGACCTTGATCGTGCGAAATGGGTTGCCCCTCGGGGAAAACCCTCTGGTCCTGAGCCACCACTGCAGGGGCCTCATGTGCAGTAGTCCAAAAGGTATCACGTTGGAAGCTGCTGCCATGAGACCCAACAGTCTCTGGAACTGTTTGACAGTGAGTAGCTGGCCTAGCTTTACACTTTTCACAGCTGCAAGGATGGAATCTATCCGTGGCGGTGACAGGCGCGCCTGCATCGACACAGAATCCCAAACCACGCCTAAAAAAGTGGTCCTCTGTAGTGGAGAAAGCACACTCTTCTTGGCGTTCAGCCGTAACCCCAGCTCTTTCATGTGGGCGAGAACAACATCTCGATGTTGAACCGCCAACTGATGCGACTGAGCTAAAATCAACCAATCGTCGATGTAGTTCATGATGCGAATACCCTGGAGGCGCAGAGGCGCCAGAGCTGCATCCACGCATTTGGTGAAAGTGCGGGGTGATAAAGCCAGGCCGAATGGAAGAACTCGATATTGGTATGCTTTGCCCCCGAAAGCAAACCTCAGGAACTTCCAATGACACGGACAGATGGAAATATGGAAATATGCGTCCTTGAGATCTATCGTGACAAACCAGTCCTCGGACCTGATCTGTGGCACGATTTGTCTCAAAGTTAACATTTTGAACTTGAGCTGCATGACTGACTCGTTCAGAACTCGAAGATCTAAAATGGGACGCAATCCCCCGTCCTTTTTTGGAACTATGAAGTACCGGCTGTAAAACCCGGTTTCCCTGTTGGAGGGAGGTACATATTCTATGGCCCCTTTCTCTAACAGAGTGTTTACTTCCTGTTCCATAACCAGAACCTGCTCGGGGCCCACCACTGTGGGCAGGACCCCCATAAACCGAGGTGGGCGTTTTTTGAATTGTATCTGATACCCTTTTTCCACGGTCTGCAGGACCCAACGAGAAACATTTGACAGTAGCTTCCACGCTGTCAAAGATTCTACTAGAGGTACCAGCCTCTCGAGACTGGTTTCTGGATTTTGTTGCTGTTGAGTAGTCGGTTCGACGCCCTGTAACGGCGCACCGGCAGGGAACGACCGAACAGACTGCTCTAGCACCCTCCTCGGAGGGGGCGGGCATCCCGAGGCCACTACGTTTCCGGGTGGACCTTGAGATATGTGCTCGCCGGAGACCGCTGCGCCCTGTAACACCAGAGGTGGCAGGGTTGGCAGAACGGTCCCCTGAGGGCACCGAAGAGAGACGGGCACCGTGAAAAGAGGTGTTAACCGCTCTGCTTCGGGGGGAACTACCCTCATTTGTCCTGAGCCCTCGGACGTCAGGACCTTTTCCCAGCAGCCTTCTTGGCGGTAATAACGGTCCGCAGATCTGTTTTACCCCTCAAAGACTGCTGGGTTTGAGAGCGCCCTCCGTGTCCCCGAGATTTTTGTGGGGGAGCACGAGAGGACACATTCTGTTTTTGAGTGGCACGGTGTTCAGCGCTCTTTTTAGAGGAGTGAGGCTGCTCCCGCTCAGCAGCCTCAATGAAAGAACGGCGGGGGAGAAGTTTTTGCAATGCAGCTGCCTGTTTAGCAGCTTCCTGAGATTTAGCTACCGCACTGTTTACTGCATCACCAAATAAACCAACAGTGGAAACCGGAGCATCTAAGAGAACGTGCTTTTCTTTCTCTTTTATATCGCTCAAATTGAGCCACAGATGCCTCTCAGTGGCCACCAGGGCTGCCATAGACCGCCCGATTGATTTAGCGGTCTCCTTGGTGGCCCTGAGAGACAAATCTGTGGCTCTGCGTAGTTCAGCCACTGTATCAGGACCAATTCCCCCGCCCTCCTCTAAATCCCCCAATAATTCTGCCTGATAGGCTTGCATAATAGACATCGTATGCAGACACGCTGCAGCTTGACCAGCGGCTGCATACGATTTATGAACCAGAGATGATGTGTATTTTACTGGCTTAGAGGGAAGTGAAGGAGCTTTCAGGGAAGATGCCGTTGCTGGAGAGAGATAGCTCGCAAGCGTCTCCTCCACCTTCGGCATCTCCCCATAACCATATTCTTTATATTTCTGAATGGAAGAATAGTGGGATGTTTGTGGTGCATACACTCTGTATGAAACCGGTTTTCCCCACGATCTCGACACCTCGGTGTGGAGATCGGGGAAAAACGGAAGGCTTCTTCGCTGAGGCTGTGTACGAGATGGCAGGAAGCGTTCGTCGAGCTTACTTTTCGAACGAACGTCCTGCCTATCCTCTGGCCACTCAATAGATAATCTGTGAACTGCTCTAGTGACAACATCGAGCAATTCCTCAAAAGCGTGAGACTGAGGTGGCGAATCCTCAGACTCAGCTTCAACACTAACAACGTCCAACTCCTCAGAGCTGGACAATTGCAGTATTGGTGCCTCCATCGGGGGGGAAGAAACCGCAGCGCGTGCTTCCACACCCTGATGAGAGGCACTGGATCTATCAGAAGGATTTTGAAATAAGGCAGAGCCCGTCTCAACATCCACTGATAAATCCATTTGTGAACCCCAGGTCTGAGATCGACGCCATGCCTCGGCAGCGGCGGGACCCAAGCCCTGGGGAACGTGGTCGGGATTGAACCGAGCCAAGCGGGATCGGAGCGTACGCAATGGAAGCGCCTCGCAATGCACACAGTCACCACCCTCGAGTGCTGACTGGGCATGCTCCTCACCCAAACAAACAACACAAAGAGTGTGAGTATCACCTCCCGTTAAATAACGCGGGCAGGGATGGACACACACTCTAAACTGCTGCTTGCTCGCCATACTGAATATATATATATGATATAGACAGACAACACCAAATAACAAGGACAGATTCAACACAGAGCGCAACTGAAGACTCAGAAAGCTTTCGTTTTCTGTTTCGGGCCGGCTTTTATAGCTTCCTGGTACGTGACGTCACCCGCCTCTGACGTTCCGCCACACCATTGGACTGATTTGACATGTGCTTCAAGACGTCATCATGCAAAGCGTTCCCCATAGCGTCAGTTTCGACGCAACGGGAGTTCCCTTGAAAGGGAACCAAGAAACGTAACTTCACTCAATGTGAAGTAGAAATTATCGTTGGCGAGGTGGAAAAGAGGAGTAAAATGTTGTTTGGAGGGCACAGTGTGGGCATTACTAATGTGCGTCATGACGGCCATTGTGCATCATTACGCATTGTGATGGCATCATGGCATTTTATTACCATCTATTTGATTGCATCTGACAAGCTACAGATGTGTTATGAGGATGAATTGCATAACATGCTAATATTATTGCAGAACATATTTCACTTTTCTTTTTGCAAATATGTGTAAATTTGCATTTCTGTTTAATCTTCATTTGATTTTGTTTGTTTTACACTGCAGATCGATCAGACGGGTGTACATGTAGGCTGTTAATTGTAAGACTTGCTTTGTGAAGTCTTCATGTTATTTATGAGAGGCAGTATTGCCATTTCTTTTACATAACGGTCTACAGTTTCACACACTTTCACGTGTTTCTTCCCTCTGCCGACGGTGTCGCCATTTCTCATTTCACCCGTTTTTGTGCGTACGCCTGGGTCAGAGTTTGCGTGAAGGACCGCACATTTTCCTGTCAAGTTTGCTTTTTATTAATACCAATTATTGCGTAGAGAGCGGCGTACGCCTTCTTTTGTGCGTACGCAACGTTTATAAATGAGGCCCCAGGACCGCGATTGTTATTTGCAAAAGTTAATTTTAACGGACATCCCAGATTGGCTGACCCGGCATACACGCCCAGTCAATGGATGGACGATCTGACAGGATTAACGTTAACGCTACCTCCGGTTGAGTGGCCTGACTTCTACACCGACCTGATAGAGAAACTGAGCGTAAAGAGAAACTGAGGGCATATAAATCTTTAGATGCCTATAACTGTACTAAATGGTCACGTTACGTACACGACTTGCGTGGTAGCCTATGATCCGCAGTTCTGCCAGCGCCAGCGCCACGGCCAGACAGAAGACGACAATGTAAAGAGTGACATTAGGTGCAATTTTAACGATGTTAATATTTTCTAGAAATACAAATTCCAGATACAGCATATTCATTTTTTAACTATGTATTTGATTACCCTTTCTTACCAGGTTCTTCAAAAAGTCTAATCACAATCAATCAAAACAATGCATAAAATCATAGATGATTCACAAATAATCACAGTCATTTTGAAAACATTATGCGATAAAATTTCAAATTGGAGCCTGTACTCCATCGATTCTTGCACCCAACAACACACCAAGATGACATTTAATAACAATAATAATAATTTAAGCTCCTTATTATGTAGCCGAATCTGTGCTGGTTTGTGTTGGCCCTTTGTTTTGCCACCAGCTAACGCCGTGACGTAACTGTGTTACTGGTAATTTCCAGTTTTCCCTTTGTTTTGCCACCAGCTAACGCTGTGATGTAACTGTGACGTCGGCTCGAAATTGGTCTATAGACACTTTACTAAAACCAAGAGGCCAAGAAAGAGGATTTGTGAATGGCAGGGAAGTGACACAAATGACACTGGTAGGTCACATGACCATGACAACATTGTGTTTCAGGGTATGTTTAAACGACAACGATATGCTTTAAATGGAATAGTTTTTCCTTTGAGTTTTCCGCGTACAGACGACACCATTATTAAACCGATCCCCATTCACACGGATCCGTGAAAACAATAAAAAAAAAATGCTATTCTGCTGCCAGACCAGTAGATGGCGATGAAACACTATAGACTGAACATGTAATACGCATGTGCATGACGTCATCTGCTTCAGAGATTCACGTTTTTGTGCATCTAAACACGTCTAAAACTTGCACTTTGAAACACGTTTTCAAAAGTTTGCATTTTCAGGCACCCAAAATGCTGTCGCTGTGTTAAAGTCGGCATGAAATCAAAATTGACCCTATTTACTTTGTTAGCGCATATTACTAGTCTTGTGGTGAACAATTAATCCGTGCAAGTTAATACACAGAAAAAAATTGTTTGCCGTGGTAATCTTTAAGCAAAGTCTGAAAAGTTACTTCCGGTCTGGAATGGTGTTCCTTTTCTGATGACGTAGGCTTGACGGCTTGGGTTGAAAACCGCTTAACCACTCCCCTCAAACCGTTAGTCTGCTATGAGCAGAGATGGAGAGGAGGAGCACTAAAGTAAAACTCTGCCCTCTGTTCAATATTCCGTTTCACTTGGAAATACGTCACAACACTGGAGAAAAGTCATTTGCAACTTCCGGTTCACGCGGACTTTAATGAATGGCCAAAAACGCATAATACGTTTTTAGTTGAAAACGGTATCGTGTAAACGGCCCCTTAGTCGGCAGGACCAATTACTAAGCATGAAGTTTAGACATGGAGAGACTTGCAGACTAGCTAGAATCTTTGGCCTTTAAACATTTGCATATTGTGATTCATATGTTGTTACCCAAATAGTATATTGAGCATCTGCCAGAAGGAGCTAACTGCTAAACAATCTTCACCCATTGCTCCAGTTTTGTAATGGCATTGAGTGCTTAACATGGTCATTCTCCTCTAAATTGTCAGTGTTTTCTGCAAACATTTGCTAGACAAATCTTATATTTGTGAGAAATAGAAGCAAGTCCTGATGAACCTCAGCTTATTGATCTCACATCTCAATTGGCTGTGGTTAACTTCTTCAATGAAATGAAAATGGAAATCCAATGGGCCTCCAATGGTGGATTGCTGTGCTCCTTTTCCTCTCCATTCCTCCTCCTCCTCCTCCTCTCTGATGGTAATTAGTCTGTTGTCAATGGTAAATTAGCAGGGATCTCCCATGCTATGACTCTTATGGAGTGTACCGCAGTCCAGCAGTGTCAGTATGTGTGTGTGTGTGGGCTAGGAAACCCTACACAATGGGGACAAAATTAATTTTTTGTTCCCCATGAGGAAAAACAGTGTATAAATTATACTAAGTGAAGTATTTTTGTAAATGTAAAGATACAGAAAGTTTTGTGTGACGGGTAGGTTTAGGGGTAGGGTTAGTTTGTGTGTGTGTGTGATGGGTAGGTTTAGGGGTCGGGTTAGTGTGTGTGTGACGGGTAGGTTTAGGGGTAGGGTTAATGTAAGAGGAGAGAATGTACAGTTTGTACAGTATAAAAATCATCATGTCTATGGAGAGTCCCCATAAAACATGAAAACACAACGTGTGTGTGTGTGTGTACCTATGTAACTATATTTTGGGGACAAATATATACCCATAAGTGAAGAAATCTCCAAAAACCTCTCTTTAGGGACGTCCTCATTTGTAAATCTGGTATAAAAATAAAGTAATTAAAGTACAAATACAGAAAGTTTTGTGTGATGGGTAGGTTTAGGGGTCGGGTTAGTGTGTGTGTGTGTGTGTGTGTGTGTGTGTGTGTGTGTGTTGGGTATGGTTAGTGTAGGAGGAGAGAATATACAGTTTGTACAGAATAAAAACCATTACGCCTATGGAATGTCGCCATAAGTAAACGTGTGTGTGTGTGTGTGTGTGTGTTTGCCCAGGTGCTGAATGCTGCCCTGCAGGTGTGTGTTCCAGCGCACTCAGCTTCCAAACCCTACAGAAACATAAGCTCATTTCTGGACAAATACTGTATGTGTCAGCCTGTGAAAACAACCTTAACGTGATTTGTATGTGCTTCCACTGATTTTGGATATTCCAGGTGGCCATAATGCGATCTCGTATTCTACTCAGTGTAGTTTACTGTACATTCAGCTGTATTTTCATTCCTCAGTGTCAGTTCTGAGAGACTGAAAGAGATACATGAAGCATTTGTGGCATAATGTCGATTACCACAGAAAACAATTTTGAGTTTATAGTAATGCATTAAACATTGATTTGTGTCTCCACAATTTGAATATCGAGTGTTCACAGTAAAGAAAAGGAAAGATCTCTTGGTTTTGAACGTTTTTATGCCATTTTCAAGAAAGGAGAGTGTAGGCTACATATCTTAATATGAAGAAACAGTGGAATCATTCGGTAACACTTTATAATACTGTTCCTTCATTAATGAATAACTACACAGGAACAAATGAGTAACGCACTATTAACATTCTAACTACTATTAAATAATGAGAAACTCTGATTAACACATTAGTAAGTAATAGCGCTCAGTCTATGTGGTAGTTCACCATTAGATAATCAATAACTACTATTTTTTTCATACCTCCCAGATAACTATTATATACAGGTTCATAATTAACATGAATAATGCATAATTTATAATAAAAGGTAACAATAACCCACTAGTAATGACTCAAGTGTTACTACATCCTTCTAAAGGAACTACTAATTATTTGGATCAGTATCTAAAGTGAAAAACATGATAACTAATATTGACTGAAGTCATTGTACGCTTTTGAGTTTTTTGTAAGGTTTTGAATAGTAATTCCTTCTAATGGATTTGGAAACACTTTAGTCATTACTAGTGTGTTCCCATGATCTTCACTTTACTGATCCAAATAACTAGTAGTTCCTTTAGAAAGATGTAGTAACACTTGATTAATTACTAATGGGTTACCATTACCTTATATTATCCATTATGCATTATTAATATTATGAACCTGTATATAGTAGTTTTTCGGTGAGGTATGAAAAATAGTAGTTATTGATTAGCTAATAGTGAACTACCACATTCATCTGAGCGCTATTACTTACTATTTCATTAATCAGAGTTTCTTATTAGTTAAAGGTACAATATGTACGATTTTTGCATTAAAATATCCCAAAATCTCAAGGCCAGTGTTATATATTTTGTTAAGTTGATTACTTACAATATCCCAAATGTTTCCAACTATTTTTAAATCGTGAGAAAATTGTGATTTTAACCAAGGAAACGGGGCGTGTGAGCAGGGGTGAGCTGGGAGTCGCCAGTCAATGGCATCATATCCGCGTTACCCGTCGGTTTCCGCTCGTACTGCGTGGAGTCCTGGACAAATGCGGAAGTTGTAGTTGTAGCGTCTATCAAGCAACAAATGTTAGCTTGTTTCCTGCAGTCGTTATGGAACACAATTATTCTTCACCGATTGCAGCTGGTTCTGTTGACAAAGACAAGTCCCATCAACGTCAACGTCAACGTACGGGTATTATTGCTTTAGGTTTGTGTTTAGTTTATTGACATTGTTTATCACGTCTGGGGCCCGTTCTTCGTACGTCGCTAACTCAGTTAGCTGGATTTGATTGTTGGCGATTTGGCATGATCTTGGATTGTTTGGTTCTTCGACGCTCATCCTGGACTTGCTGTCATAGCAACAGGTGCGCAATCTTAAACCTGCTCGGCTTCATAAGCGGAGCTGATACGGGAAGTCCAGCGCAGCGCGATAGTGCACTTTCTGAGATTTATATTTTTTCTCGTGACTCGTGAGATTGTCGTTTACATTATTAATTTGTTGGAAACGCACATTTATGTTCGACTTGTTGGAGTCGGGCTTTAACTACAGCACAAACTGTTTGCATTGCCCTAAGATTATTTGCGAGTGGCTCTTTCCTTTACACTATTGGAGATGCGGAGAACTTGATGGAAAGTGCTGTCTGTCGTGTCATTCGGAGTTTACCTGGCGCTTTTAGGTTTAAAAAACAGTTTTAGGTTTTTTATGGCATTTCCAAGCCACTTAAGACCCAATGTTGTAAAGCAGTTTTTTTTAAAGCAGTTTTTTTAGGCTATCATAATTTTTTTATGAAGATCATACAATCATGACCATGCCGATTACAGTATGTGTCACTCAGGCTTCACTAACGTGATTGGTACCATAGACTATAGCTAGACCATAGACTGCCATCAAGGCCTCAATGAAGGGGATTATGTGAACAGAAAGGGGGTTCACAATGTAAATGTGCAGCCCAGTTACTATTGTGATTCTTAATATTCCAGATTAGTAATATTATATCAAATTAAAAAAAGGCAGTTGTCTAAAATCTTCCATATCACAAATGTGAAAGCAAAATGGCCAGGATCTGTGCATGACTTAAGAATTTTCAGAGTTGCATTTATGCACATTATTTGAAAGTGGTAAGGAAAGTTCCACAATTAAATATCAAGCTCACTGTATTACATACACTTATGCTGATCCTAACAGAACTGCATTTTTTCATAGGTGATTATGACATGTTCCTGCCTGCAGACAGGTGTTTTATGACCCCATTCCCTGACCCAAACCAGTTACAATGCAGCTCTAGCCAGGACAAGAGCACACAATGAAATGAACTTTGGCTAAAGGGAAGATTTCAGTGTCTGAAAAGTCTGAGGGTTGCACACCTGACAGGGCCTGTGACATTGTTGCATGTGCCATATTACACAACATTGCAAAAAAAAAAAAAAAAAAAAAAAAACACTTTTCATTAAATGTTTAATAAAAGACAAATATGCTTAGTTCCTTGAGTTTTATTTCAATTGTTCTTTGTAAAGAAAAGCCAGTGGTCAAATGCCTGCAACAACAGATATTAGACACATGCCTCATGCAACAAATAAAAAGGAAAAGTTGTCTATACACTGCCCACCTTTAGGCCTATGTCTCCTCTGTCTGTGCAGACTCTTCTGTTGGCCTTTCTGTAGATGTGGAATCCTGCAACTTATATTGCAGCCATAAAGCATACAAGTATAAATGAAGTAAAGTTATTTATGCACTTGCAGGTAGGCTAGTTCCTCCATATGACAGTTATCTGAGAGGGTTTATTCACTGTCCAGTGCAATGGAAACGGACATTACAAAGTCTTATACTTTCTTTCCTTTGGAAAGTTAGAAAATGTCCACTTACTGCACATACTGTATTTCAGCCACCACTTTCTTGGGAACAGATACAAGTGTTGGTGTATTATGTAAAAGTGCACAAAAGAGGAAAACACAATGTCATTACAATGAACTACACTCTGGAAAAATGTGATCAATAACAAAATATTTTTACATTAACATAAGTTTATCAGTTTTCACTTTCAAGTCTAAGCAATTCATCATTACTCAAGATTTAACAGTTGAAATGACTATACGGCCTTAATTTAATGCAGCAAAAATTATTTTACAGTGTAGGCTACTAAGATCTTTTCTTCTTTTTTTCTCAGCCTTTTTCTTGGTTGCTTTTATAAACAGACAACCATTTATTTAACAGTGCCTTTTATAAAAGAGACTATAATATAGGCTAACTAAAAATTACCATTATGTAGAATATTTTTGTACTTCACTTTTATTTGTTCCCATGTTCTAGTGTGGTGACTCTGACATTACAATGAACAAAGTAATTATGCAATTATTAAAATACAAATATATAGGCTATTAAGTGATAAAAACATCTAACATGGCCACTTCTAACGGATTTAAATTGTCTGCTACTTTTTGCCAGCCCTCTCTCCTGGCTTTTGTAGACTTTGAGGTGTTCCCTGGCGTTTTGATTAAACATTAAAATTCCGAATAAACTTCGACTATTAGTTCTTGCTCTGCTGAGGAGAAAAACTGTGCGCGCTCTTTGGCCACGCTGAGCAGCCAATAGCAGCGTTGCTGATCAATGTTTCTACTATCGATACATATCCCCTTTTAACCCAGCGCATGAATGCGCAATTATCTCACTAACTCAATCCAGCTATACTAATCATAACCGGCAGGTGTGTTCGAAGAACCGAGTTAGCCAGATCATGATTACCACGATGATATCATCTTTGATGTCTCATTAGATCTCGGATGTTTTAAGCAACGTACGAAGAACAAGCCCCAGGTGTTTATGGCCATGTAAATAAATATAGCATGTGTTATACATAAAGATTAATCAGTATTTTGGCAAATGATGAGGGTATGTTCGAATGTACTTTTACAACAATTGTTTAGAACACGTAAAACTGCGCCGCGTTATCACAACAATGAATTCGACAAATACAGTAACATCAGTGATAACCAATTTAGTATTAAACCTTAATTTTCTTGCGGTTAATTAATTTGAATGAAATTAAAGCATGTCATTAAACGCAACATTTATAAAAATAGAACTTTACTTCATCCATGAACATGACTGACTGATTTACATCCACGGTGGAGTTGAAAACGACAGTTCCCATCTTTCCCCGCTCCTTCACGTCATCATCAAGCTGCGCCGTTGTTGTTGTCTGGAATGTAGCGCCCTCTAGCGGCAGAACATCGTGCATATTGTACCTTTAATAGTAGTTACTAGAATGTTAATAGTGCGTTACTCATTTGTTCCTGTGTAGTTGTTCATTAATGAAGGAACAGTATTATAAAGTGTTACCAATCATTCAGTAATTCAGAAATTATAAAAACATATTTAAAAATTACATGAGCATCATTTCACTGACCTGGATGGAGTTCGTTTCACGTAATATTTCACAGATAATTCCTATAGAAGATATCCTTAAGCATATTGTACAGAAGCTATCAGGTTTATGACATTAAAGTTGAAGGATTGAATATCCTAACTAATATATTTTATCTACCTGGCTCGCTGCACTCCCATTGTAACTGTGAACACAAATGATTTTCTGTGACACAGATGCTGTCGACGAGGCTTAACTTGTGTTGAACTGGAACATTTGTTTAATGCACCTATAAATGAGCCTTCAATGCAGTTCTGCTGTTTTTGAGCACCAGATCGCGTTGTGTGTGTGTGTGTGTGTGTGTGTGTGTGTGTGTGTGTGTGTTCGCCCCCCTACTGCGCCGTGGCATTCTGTCTGCTCGTAATTATTTGTCTGGCTTGATTGGGACGCCCTGCCATGAGATTTGATATCAGTGTGTTGAAATGTGAACAGGAGTCTTGTGACGATAGGAGTGGATCAGAGAAGACCGCCTGGGGGGAACGTTAGTGCGCCGGGATCCCAGACAAGGCCACAGACACGACCTCCGTCTCTGATGCACCTGAACTGCACCATTATTGGAGCATTATCTGTCTGTTCGATTGAATAACGTGGTTGAATGTGGGTATGTAGTTGTTTTGATGAACCTGATCTCTCGGATAGTAGTAGTTTTTTTTTATACCTCCTTTCTTGCATTCCCGCTGTATTCGCTCTCTCTCACACACACGTATATATTATGCCCCAAATCTTTCCCTCTAGGTATATAAAGCCCACACGCTTCGCCCAGCCCCCATCCACTAAAAAACAGTCATTATTATTGAAGCCTGCAGGCAAAGCGCAACTAAAAAAGGTGCCAGAAATTCACTGGGCGGCTATGGAAATGAGGCCTCTCTCATAACGTTAGTCACCAATATTTCTGTTTTCCTTTCAAAGAGAGGGAAGAAAAGATCCGAGAGGGGGGAAAAGAGAGAAAGAAAGGAACAAATGTGGGACAACCATTGTTCCTTTCTCCTGGGTTTTATGAGCTATTAATTAATTATGAATGAATGAGTGAGTGACTTACAGGAAGGCAGGACGGAGGTTCTACCGGTGTTAACATAATTATAATCGCTGCTCAGTCCAGATAGCGACAAAGACCGTTTTCTTTCGCTCCTTTTATCACCTCTCATTTTGAAATGAAAGCAGATAAAGCTTTATAATGCATTAATTTGTCATTGATTTGCAGGAGACTCTGTGTAATTACTCTGTCAAAAGTGCCTGCCCCCTCCATGAACGTTACATAGAGAACCTGAGATAGAATGCATGTTTTTACATATTTTTCTATTTCATAGTTCTATATTACATATTTCTATTTTGTGGAAGTGGAGGGATCAAGTTTTTTTTATTTTTTTTTTATTTTTTTTATCATTACACTCAATTACAGGTATAACGTCATTGCGTTGTCTCTTGAATTGAGGTTCTCCCTTGAGACACACAAGTGATGCTTGGAATGAGAAGATATGAATATACATGAACGAGCCGTGTGTACACCGCAGTGGCGTCGCCTTTAATACATGTATTAATCAATATCTGTGAAGCATTGAAATGCAATTAAAATTATACTGAGTGGGACGAAAATAGGGGGGAAATTATCGAATAATTTATTTTCTAAGACCACCTCGGACAGTGTGCTGTGGCTGGTCGGGCCAGTTTCTCAGACGGATCCGACATGTCTTTCCCTCTGTTTTGAGCCACGGCCCACTAGGCCCGGTTTAACAATGCTGGTTTTAGGTTTTAGATTTTAAATGACCCCAACCGAAAATTAAAGGGTAACTCTCGCCAAATTGCAACCTAGGCTATTTTTGTTAATCTACCAGAGTCAAACATTCGTGTAAAAGCATAATTAGAATGGAAACGCCACTTTTACGTTTGACCGTATTTTCGTTTTAGGTCAAAATGCCTTTTGAATGGGAGTGCTAGGGGCACGACAATGATAGTATCAAAATCGCTGTTTTTAAAACACTAAGAAGGCTCGACACAACATAAAACTGTGCTTGAAGTATCACCAGGGGCTCTACACATGAACTCCAGCATTGACTACATTGTTTGTGTACACAGAGTTTACTAAAAATAAAGGTTTTGTACGACTCACTTTATCAGTTAGTGTTTCTGGTGGCTGGAATGTTGTCAGTCAAAAGTAGTCGATCTCCGAATGCAACGTAATGAACTGAGCTTTCCATCTTTGCTCTCCTCATGTTACGTTGCATTCGGAGATCGACTACTTTTGACTGATGTCAAGACTGATGTACAGTGATGCTATCACTTTAGTGCCCCAAGCACTCCCATTCAAAAGGCATTTGGACCGAAAACGAAAATACGGTCAATCTTAAAAGTGGCGTTTCCATTCTAATTATGCTTTTACACGAATGTTTGACTCGGGTAGATTAACAAAAATAGCCTAGGTTGCCATTTGGCGAGAGTTACCCTTTAAGATGCAACACAACAGCCAAAGACGTCCATCTGAATGTGTACAATGACCAGGGACTGTCAAGCTCCAAAAAAAACCACACCAAAGTATCATAAAAGTAGTTCATATAGCGGTGTCCTACATCCTGTCCCAAATGAAACCCTAGCCCTCGCATTCTTCTTCCAAGCCCACACTTCCGTGACGTAATAATGCTTTTAATAAAGGTAGGGACAACTATGATTAATGAAATAAAAAGAGAGAATACATGTTCATGTTTTACATTTAGTGTACATTTTAAATAATTGTTTTAATAATCTAAAAGTACACTTATAAAGATGTCCTTAAGTGGGACTGAAAAGCACTGTAAAGTTCAAATAGTTGCATTTAATAAAAATGTAACTACATTACATTTTCATTTAGGTCAAGGTCAAGGTGTATATAAAAGTATATATTTGCATAAGTACTTTTTTAAAAGTATGCTAAGTGTCCTTTTTATGAGCAACAGACCAAAATGAAGTTTCTGCAAATCTTTTTCCCATGACAAAGCTTTCAAATTGTGTTTGTATATTCAAACTTAGCACATCGATAAGCTTTACGCCAGGTTTCTCTTGAAGGACACCAGATTGGTTCATTGGTGACAGGTGTGAATGTGAATTACATTGTATAGTACTATAGGCCACGCCTTCTCTTGAATAATAATGAGGGGTTCTTAGAGACTGGTATCACATTTCTATGTCATATTCAACAATTTTTTCTGCACTAATATCAGATGATGTGGACAACCTATCCAATTGTAGACCCAACAAGAAATAATATTTATTTGTATTTTTATTGAACTTGAAGATTTTTCTTCCAAGTTCAAGTTTCAAAACATCATAATGCTATTGACATTTCTGCAATTGCTTTAGTTTATCAGAATAGGAACCATTATAGTAAATACATAAAGAAAGAAATGAAACCCTACAGCACGATGGGGGAAGCGTGTAAGTGTATGTGCGATATCATGTGAAAAACAGATGACTAGCACACAACACACGCACACACAGAAGCCACACACTCTCAAACATACACGTTTAAGGGACATGGTTCAATCGAGGTCAGTCCATAAAGGGATTAGGGGTCAAGTATTCAGTCCCTATATAGCTATTGTGTGATCAATAAAAGTGGATTTTCAATACTAGAGGAGAGAGCAGGTTCAAAGTGTGCTAATAGTATTCTCTTTATTACAAGACCTCATTATTTTACTATGTACTAAAAAAGAGTGAAGATGGACGAAGAAGGGTCAGTACTGTGTATCTCTTCTGTGGTGTTAAAGACAACAATGCTAAACATATTTGACCAAATTTATACTTTGAGTTGTTATTTAATTCTGTTATGTATCAATATTTGGTTAAAAAAGTACCTAACATAAATCACAGTAATGATTGCAGAACCTTGTCAAATAACCAATTAAAGCAGCAATTCAGCCTGACCATTACCCTACTAAGTTCCTCTTGCAGGATTTGAGAAGAGTAATGACTGGGGAGCAATTTCTGTTGCTGTGGATCATGGTGTACTGTAGTGGTTAAGTTTCCCAGTTGATTCTCAGAAGGATTCATTAGGAGTCAAGGAGTCATTAGGTCCAATCTCGCTAATGGAGGGTCACTTTCCTGCAGAGTTTAGCCCCAACATGCCTGGAAGTCTCTAGTGATCTTGAAGACATTTGCTGTGTTTGAAATCGCCCCCATATACCCTCATTCACTATTCCCTACATTACTCCACTAATATAGTCCACTTGAGTTGGGAGTGAATGAAAACGAGTGAGTGAATTCGGACACTGAGTGCGCTGGAAGGGCTGCCGCGTTTATATAGTTTGTGTTTAATAATCATCTGAAACTTAGCAAAACTGGCAGCTCCAGTAGTAATTAATAGATTTTTCTTGAACTCTGCCATGGAAACTAGCATGTATAAACCTTTGAATAATCAATTAAAAAGGAAGTTATATTTGTATGGTATTACGCTGTAGCCACATTGGACCGGCAGTTTGGAAAATGGATGATTCAGCTGTGGCGCCATCTTCTGGTCAGATGCGGGAATTCATTTGACGTGCGACTATCACAGTGCATTATGGGTGTTCTCTTGCCGTATAGCGTACATCGGTTGTACACTCGTTATTGTGGTGCATTGTGGGATTGAATGAGTGCACTCGATAATGTCCACTATGGTTTCGGACACCACTACAAATGGCTGTTTAAGGGTATAGGGGGCGATTTCGGACGCAGGCCTTGATTAGCTGGTTCAGGTGTGTTTAATTATGAGCTAAACTCTGCAGGACAGTGGCATTCCAGGAGCAGGATTGGACACCCCAGCTTTAGAGGACTTTTCTTCAGGTTGAGATGACAAATGGAAGATAGAGAGATGGAAGTAAAAGAGGTCCTCTCGCCTGGAGACTCTCTCCTTTCGTTTCCAGAGATGCTGCCACATGGCTTCGGTACTTCATCTCTCACTATACCTCTTTAGCAGTTTGATTTATTCCCTCGATGGGATCAGTGGAACAACGTGCCCGGATGAACATCTCTGCTTTGTCATCCTCATTTCAGTTGAGTATTCATTCAAGTTAATCTCTCCAGAAGGTTACTGGCCATTGCCTCTACATTAGCGACAGTTAATTCCCATCTGTTAGAGCTGGACCAGCCACTCCGCTCATTAATTCTGCACATCAAAGTTGACGCGTTAACCCTCCCTGCAGACAACCTGATCGCCACCAGTTGTCTGGATCACCCTAAGTAAAACTCCAAAGGAGCTCAGCTGCAAAGCATGCTAGCGTTTACAGTGCAAATATATTTGAATTTGCTGAGGTAATAATTAAAACAGACTTTTTCCCATTTACATTTAGTGAATTGGTTTGTTTGGATGCATATGAACCGGTTCAAACAACAGTACAATAAAGATTCACGAGTCCCTGCATAGACGTCTACAAGGCAGTTTCTTTTTTTGAAGCAATAAACACAGCTTGACTGTAGTTGATTGACTTTAAATTATGAGATGCTGTTGGGGTACAGTGCTGAAGGAAATATATATAGAGAGAAGACAAGAAAGAGCAAGTTCACTTGTCAATGCCAAGAGTAGATCGAACTCAGGTCCTGTCTGCTGTCTTCTACCTTTTGGCCGTCCTTTTTTCATTCCTTTCTTGTCTGTCCCTTCATCCCTCTCTCTTTCTGTCCCTGCCAAAGCTAGTGTTCAGGGACTAATCTATAGCCAACTTTGTGGACGTTCTTTGAAAAATCTCTCCCATGTCACCGTTAAGGTCAAAGGGCCACGACAGGCCGTAGCCATATGTGCACTTACCTTAAAAGCCCATTTATACTTAAGAGAGAAAGAGGGAGAGAGAGAAACACACACACACACAGAGAGAGAGAGCTGTCTCCTGTCACCTTGTGATATGGATCGTTTTGTTTTGTGGGGCTTGTTACTGAATATCAATGTCTGCGGATGCGACAGGTCAAGGGTATTCCACCCAACAGAAGACAGCAGCACACAGATCAAGAGTGGCATGACACACTCTTTCACTGCAGGCAACAACAAAGAACAAAGGTTGGATCACACACACCTTCACAAGAACACCAGATCGCTGAGTATTGTCAGGGTTGTGGTAAAAAACTGAGCGGAGATCTCGCATTTGCAATTCAATCGGCCCTAATATTGCTCATGATTTAAAACATGAAGATCGTCAAGCAGAGGTGGTGTGATCACTTGATCAGATTTGCTTTCATTCTACTTTTGGATGTTTTTAGGAAAAAATCGAATCAAATTTCCACCAGAATCCTCCCCCAAAATTGTAGCATGTTTTGTGTTTGAATTGCCAACTTATGTCAGTCTGAAGCAAACTCTGGTTGTATTAATGCACTCAAAATATTTTGTCTGGTCTTCAGTTTTTATCGAACGGAGTATAATATACTTGCATACGTTGATAAGTTGCGCATGAAGACCTTTGAGCCCAGAAACATACACAATTACAAAGCCATGTGATTGAAAATGTGATCAGCAACAGAGGTAATACGGTGAGGATTGATTGTAATGATTATCTTGTTTTGAAGCTGTCTCTCTTTCATTGACTTGTCTGGTCTGGCAGCGGTGGCAGACAGACGCTAGGGTCCTGAAGGGCGAGAGAAAAAGACAGGTAATCTTTTAATCTCACCTCTCCATTTCTCTGGCTCTGTTCCCACCCACTCCCCCTTTCCAAGACATTTCATATTCTAATCATTCCGTTCTCTCCCGGCGAACCGCCTCCAACCGCTGTTCACGGTCCTCCAGAGCTTTGCCGCTTTTAAACCTTCTGCTAAGTTTATTGAATATTTCCCTCCTTTTCTTTCCTCTTTTATGGAATACATTTCGTTTCTTGGAATATAAAGGAATAGCACTTTCCTCCCTAACTCACCCCTTCAATTTCTTGCCCCTCTCGTCTGCCTTGTCTTCATTCTATGCCCGAAGGTTACAACTAAATGTGCATTATTCAGCGAAAAACAAAAGACTGGGAAAATTGATTTGGTTATCAGACGCAGTAGCGCTGGGGCACTTTGATCAGGCCCTGAAAGGCAGCGCTACATGTCAGAAATGTGCAATAGCAGCTCTTTCTGAGTTTTACAATAACAACACCCTTCCAGTCGTGCAGGGTTAGGCCCTGCGGTAATTCCTGACGTGTCTCCCTCTCTTTCTGCTTCCTTCCATCTATATCCTCTTACTTTCTTTGCTTCTTCAAGAACCCAACATACCATCACAGTAGAGTCTTGCTCTGCTCTAAGTGTTTTGACCTTTCGGAGCTGTGGTGCAGTGGTTAACATGTGTTCCTGATTTTTTTTTAAGCCTTGGTGCCTATGTGGGAAACATAAGTTCGAGTCTGGCATGCGACCAGTCTTATTTGACACCTTTCTCCCTAATTATTTCTCTTTATTTAAAAGAAAATGAAAATGGACAATTTCACAAAATAATTCTGGTATGCTCCGTCTTGCACAGTTAAAGGATTAGTTCACTTCAGAATTAAAATTTCCTGATAATTTACTCACACCCACGTCATCAAAGTTATTCATGTCTTTTTTTCTTCAGTCGAAAATAAATTAACATTTTTGAAGAAAACATTCCAGGATTTTTCTCCATATAGTGATTTCAATGGGGTTCAATGGGCTGAAGGTCCAAATGTCAGTTTCAGTGCAGCTTCAAAGTCTCGACACGATCCCAGACGAGGAATCAGGGTTTTATCTAGACAAACCATCGGTCATTAAAAAAACAAAAACAAAAACAAAACATTTATATACATTTAAACCACAAATGCTCGTCTTGCACGTCCACGACTTCACGCATTACATAATCACGTTGGAAAGGGCAGGTGGTAACCTGACGAAGGCGGAAAATGTACTGATGGGCGAAAAACTCCATCTCATTTTCTCCTCCAACTTCTTCAAAATTATTTCAATTATCATTATTTTTTTGTATAGGGCTTTGACTTAGTCTTTGCACGTTCGCTTTGTGAACACTAGGTCAGTACGTCACGTATGTCATGCGTGACCTTTCAGCGTGATCACGTAATGTGTGGCGCATCACAGCTGGTGCAAGATGAGCATTTGTGGTTAAAAAGTATATACATGTTTATTTTTATAGAAAATGACAGATGGTTTGTCTATATAAGACTCTTATTCCTTGTCTGGGATCGTGTCGAGACTTTGAAGCTGCACTGAAACTCACATTTGGACCTTCAAGCCGTTGAACTCCATTGAAGTCACTATATGGAGAAAAATCCTGGAATGTTTTTCCTCAAAAACCTTAATTTCTTTTTGACTAAAGAAAGAAAGACATGAATATATTGGATGACGTGGAAGTGAGGAAATTATCAGGACATTTTAACTCTGAAGTGAACTAATCCTCTAAATGTGCAAGCCATTTAAAGTACGCTCCATTGACAATGAGCGCATATGGACACGTTCACGCTTAGAGGACCTCTGCTTTCGAGTGCTTTATCCTGCTTATTGCACAGCTACTTAGCAAAGAAATATATCAGCCGATATTGTATATACATATATAGTAGTATTGTATAATACAGTATTGTTTGTCTAAACGTTCATGCACCTCAGTTTTTCTAACTAGACAATTTTTTGAGAGTTCACATGTGTAATTCAACAAGTACATTGTCTGTTAAAAACCAGAAGTTAACCTTTGTTGGCAAACTATTTCTAAGATTTGTATTGACAGCCAGAGTTGGCCGTCTTCTCCATTGCCTGTGGTTTCTGATGCTCAGCTAACAGCCAGCATGGGCAGTTACAGGGCAGCCTGGTACTTAAAGCAAACAGCTTTTAATAAGCAATAGAGGCAGGAGTGAAACCCACAATAACAGACGGCCTACATCAATTATTGGATACATATCCATCACTGGACTGACTTATATGTGACCCTCAGCACCTGCCAGCCGGGATATTGACCGCGCGCTGCTCTCTAGCGTGCGGTGACAAGTTCCATTTGCAATCGCATTTATTAACTGGCTGTTAAAATGACTGAAAGCGCTCCCTCTTTGGCCCGCTTTTCATTAATTTGAGGTTGAGAAGAAAAAAGATAACTACAGAGGGAGAGAATGAAGTGGAGGTGTAAATGTGATTGAAGTGGAGACCTGGAGGAGGAGGGGGTCTTACCAAACCAATGTGCCTTTGACGTGCCTCTCAATTAGAAGGAGGATTTTTGTGGCTGCAATTGCAATGAAGGTCTTTTTTAATCAACAAGCTCTTTTTGTGGCTGCGCCTTTCCTTTCCCCTTTTCCTTTCCCCTTTTCCTTTCCCCTTTTCCTTTCCCCTTTTCCTTTCCTTTCCTTTCCTTTCCTTTCCTTTCCTTTCCTTTCCTTTCCTTTCCTTTCCTTTCCTTTCCTTTCCAGCATGCATGCAAGAAAATATAAGAAACTTATAATGTAGAATACACATTTTTCATGTCCAAATCCAATCTCGATGGAAAATCCCACCCTGCTTTATTTTCACTTGAATATTGTCATTTTAATCGTCACATTGCAGAAGTAGCAGTAAATGTTTTTTATTGTATTTTACTATTTGACTGTTATACGCTAGGGGCGCTATTATGCATCTTCTGAAAGAGTAGAGAATATCCGGATCAAAGCACAGGAAAAAAAGAAGCAGAAATAAGCTGGAAAAGCATTATTCACATTGTGGTCTTTGACAAAAATGTGAATTTCTCAGCTTTTTCTACAAGATGTTGTTTTTTATGAAACTTACCCATATTCAAGTGTTGATAAAAAAAAGAATGCATAAAGCTAGAATACATTTGATTTGTTTTTTTGTTTGTTTAAAAGCAGAGGCTCTGTTCTTTCTTTTAAAGGGGTGGTATAATGCCCTTTTCACAAGATGTTAAATAAGTCTCCGATGCCCCCTGAGTGTGTATGTGAAGTTTTAGCTCAAAATACCTTAAAGATATATATTTTTAAATGATGTTAAAATGGTCACTTTTTGACGGTGTGCAAAAACGCAACGTTTTTGTGTGTGTCTCTTTAAATGCAAATGAGCTTTTGCTCAGAGGCGGGGCTTCAAGGATGTGTTAGCAGCTCTGATTACTTCACACATACACACTGAAAATATCTACAACTTTTAGCCTTTAATGTTGAAACCGAAGTCGGACTCAAGAAGAAGTGAGAACATGTAGATAACATTTCTGAATGGTTAGTTGATGAATTTATGTAGCTGATGTGGAGTTAACTATCTTCTAGTCATTGATTAGCATACTGTGTCATGATAATCTACAAGCGTGCCGCACAAGCCCTGAAAAGTGAAGCCAATACGTCTCGATCGCCCCCCGGTGACTGGTCCTAGTATAGGTCATAAGCCCCGCCTCCCCGTGTTATTCAACGGGACTTGAGACCAACTAAACAATTTAATTACACTTCAAATATCTTTTTTCCGAAGGTGGTTTCTGTCATTTACTGTAGTTTTTATCACGCTGATGTAAATTCAAGTTTTTGTTTTTAAAATAAGTTTGTTTTTAGTTAGTTATTTAATGCTATAAAAACGGTGGTGTGACGTCATGATTGACAGCTGTGATTGGCAGGTTCTCTGAGCGAAGTAGTCACTGAAGCACCAACAGACTTTTTTTCGGGATCTTCTGAGGAGATTGGAACTTTAAATTTAATATCTAAATTTCTATAATTAATTATAGAAATTTAATTTAACTTTAAAGGTGATTTTCTCAATGTTTAGATTTTTTTGCACCCTCAGATTCCAGATTTTCAAATATTTGTCCATTTATGTTGGCGATTGTGCCGCATTCACTCACAAAAATAAATGTTTTTATATATTTATAGTACAAAATGTACAAAATATCTTCATGGATCATAATATTTACTTAATATCCTAATGATTTTTGACATAAAAGAAAAATCGATAATTTTGACCCATACAATGGGTATGCCACAAATATACCCGTGCGACTTATGACTGGTTTTGTGGTCCAGGGTCACAATTGGCTTCAATAATCCTAAAAAAACATTTTAAAGAGGTACAATACACTGGGACGGTCTGAGGCCCGTGTGAGGAGCAGGAGTGTGTGTGTGCTGTTCTTGAATGACAGGCCGCTCACAGGTAGATCCATTATCTAATGGCCAGTCGGTTAATTACATGCCCAGCTGACATGTTTATAAGGCTGAACTTTACAGTAGCGGTACAGCAGTGCCCGCGGTGCTGAGGCAGAGCACTGGGTCGGCCGCGGGGCAGACTTGGCCCTCGCTCGTCTCCCTGCACCCTATTATATGCTAATGACGGCCATTTGAGAAATGCAGGGTTACAAGGAGTTAATTTAGAGGGTCATTACGCCTGGCTATATTTCACCACGGCCGACCTGTGCTGGCTCTTACATGGGCTTAGCTCAGAGGTTGCCGTAAGGGGGGCTGAAGGGTGCTTTACGTCTCACCAGGGAGGAACGGAGCGGTGATGGCAGATATTTGAAATAAGGACACAGTAAAAAAAAAAAAAAACATCGCTGGCATCTCGACAGGTTAGAAGGAAGGAGACAGGCAGAGAAACAAGACAAGCTCAGTGATGAGATGCGCAGTGTGCGTCAAGCACACAGTGTATTTGTGTACGTCTGCATGTGTGTGTGTGTGTGTGTATGAGTTATGCACCGAGCAGGATTGAGCCCAGATTTATCGCTGACATTTATAAGGGTGCGGAAGTGAGTGCGCGAGTGATAAGGTGAGGTCTGAATGATGTAGGGCTCACTATCACTCAGACAAGAGTCAAGCTCCCCGCGCCCGCTGCACCCTAAAGGGCAGCCCTTTATAGCTGTCACCTGATATATGCTATTGCACTGCAGATTTAAGAGCGCCGGCGTCACCTGTGTTCCTCCGACACGGTATTTCACAGCCGTCTGTGAACATATTTACATTTTAATTTGACATCATTTGCCAACTAATTAAATTCTTTTCTTTTTTTTGTCATGTTTTATGTTGTTCTATTAATTTGTCAAAATGTAAAAAATAAATAAAACCTAAAATAAAAAAATAATCAATTTAAAATCAAATTGTTATGCTGATAACATAATATGTAATGAAAAGTAAATTAAATTAGATTTTAAAAAGCCAACCAGAAGCATTCGTACCAATGTTCTCTTGTAAATTTGGATTTATTACATTTATTACATATTACATGTTAGTGAGGTTACAATGTTATATACTCTATACAATTAATGGTAACACTACAATAAATACATTAATGTATTAACTAAGATGAACTAACAATGAGCAATACGTTTGTTACAGTATTTGTTAATCTTTGTTAATGTTAGTTAATATAAATACAGCTGTTCATTGTTTTTTTTCATGTTAGTTCACAGTGCTTTAACTAATGTTAACAAGATTTTAATAAAGTATTAGTAAATGTTGAAATGAACAACGATTAATAAATGCTGTATACGTGCAGTTCATTATTAGTTCATGTTAACTAATGTAGGTAAATAATGTTAACTAACGAACCCTATTGTAGAGTGTTCCCCAATTTATATTATAATGTCATATATTCATCATGCTATAGAATACACTGTCTTTTTATTATATATATATATATATATATATATATATATATATATATATATATCAACCACAATTATAACATTTTAAACTATTCATATAAGAATTAATATACCAGAATTTAATGCATTATATTATATTACATGATAAGCATTAACAAATATAACAGTGGCATGTCCTATAAAACATTCTAAATTTACTCATTATGTATTACAGTAAGAATATCTTTATAAGGCTTTATAAGGAAATGTTACCCAGTCTGTCAGTACCTGCTGAAATATTAACAGCGGCGCTTGTTTGGTCTCCTCGCAGGAACTCAGAGAGTCTGGATCCCGATCTCTTCTCCAACCATCCATCTGTGTGCACTGAGCCTGTTTAGAAACCGAAAGCAACCAGACAATAAATCCATCCGAACCTAGCACTGTATCGTCAATGTCCATATCCAACATGCTGGAATTTATTTAATCTTTTGAGTCACAATGTTAAAACAAATTTAGTAGATATTTACATTTCTGAATTATGCCGACTCGTAGTCTGACAACGGATGCTCAAATTATATAACAAAGACCACTGGCAATTTATGAATCAAAACAAAGCAGAAGTGCTCTGAAACAGCTTTATAATTGCATTATCATCCAACAACTTAATCGCTGATTTTCCGTTCAACAACAAACGCAGCCTGTAGCTCATCACCTAATGGATGCAGCGTCGATTGTTTGTGTAAATGGGGATTATGAGACTATTTGAGAATAGATATATTGGTCTTCCCGGCTTATGGTGAGCTATTAGACAAGCTTTTAGATTGTTTGTTATGTACATCCGAGCTTGCTGCATTCAACAAGAAACCCTGGATTCATTTCAAAAGCCATTACTAGCGATCAATGTAATTTTACTTTCGCATTCCACGACTCCCTCCTCGGATAATTCCAGTTATGTCTCGTCTGACTCGAAACCGGTGATTTCCTGAATTCTTGAATTGGACCGCCTTCAGTTTGTTGGATCACTTGTCCAAATCTCACCCTTTTGCAATGCAGTAACAAAGATCCTTCACCATCCAAAAGACTTGATCTTAATTTTTAAAGAGTGGAAGTACCGTTTTCATTTGCTCTGCCATCAGAGTTTCCATGCAGAGGGCCCTAGTAAGCTGGCCTCGGTCAGCAGTGCAGGACAGGATTTATGGTCACACTTAAGGACTGGGATCAATAGAAGATAATGCTAGTGAGGAGCAGTACGGTCCAGCGATTTCGCTTTTTAGTGCCGCAACATTTGCTAAGAAAGGCCTGTGGGGATTCAGCACCAGGGAACTAGATTCTAGCGCAATCTTGTCTCGGCACAGAAAAAAAGGAAGTGTTTTAGGCTCCATCAGGATATCTAGAGAGATTTCTGGATGAGGATCAGGCATTCGTTGGCTCATATGCCTTACGAAATTTACTCAAGAATGTTGTACTAGATTTAAACATTACTGCCTTGATGTCATTGAATTTCACAGCTGTGTGACAGTCAGTCACTGTTTGCGGATACCATAGAAATGAATGAGAAGAGCATAAACGAAGTCCTACCTGTCGTGTATTATCCGTGACTTCTCTTTTAAAACAGCATTTTTGTTGGTGTGAACTCTAAAAATAGTTAAATCCAAAACTAATGTTTAAGAGCAAATATGTTGAAGATTAGGACTGTCGATTCATTAAATGATAAGCCATTTCCTCACAAAAGCGGTTTATTCAGCGTAATGAAGCCTCTTCACTAAAAAAAAAATATAAAAAAAATACGCCGCCTTGTTTCCTTCCGGCAGCGTTAACAGGCATTGCGCTTTTCCCGACAAAGTTGGCAGACTTGCCTTCAAATGACTTTGCGAGAAACTTCCAGGCAAGTGTGTTAGGGCAAATTGGAGCTAAAATCTGCAAGATATTGGCCCTCCAGGAGCAGAATAGGGCACCCCTACTCAAACTCACAGAGTACCTGTCTTGGCGTTTCACTGGTTTGGCTAATCGGCCATCTGGTCGTCCAGCATCCCACCTTCCTCTAAAACCAGCAAAGCAGACCAGGGGTGTGTTTCCCGAAAGCATCGTTTGCCAACTATGGTCACAAGTTATCAGCAGTTCAACGAGTCTGTGTTTCCCGAAACCATCGTTCCAACGAACACTCGCAAACAGCATCGCAAAGTTGTGTGATTGTAACGACACTCTCGATCTGTGGTTAGAAGCAGAGTTTCTTGTTTGCATGACACATGAGCTAAATAAGCAAGTTGAGATTCAGTACAATCTGTGTCTTTTATTTGGAATACATACAAATGTCATTTACGTCGTTTAGTTTGTCAAGAGATTTAAAGTGTTGTTTTTGAAGAGTGCGCATGTGTGAACGAGCTCTAGTACGTAAGAACGAGCCTATGATTGAATCTGAAAATAGAGAAAAATAACTGAGAAAAATGAGAAATATTCCTCAGATGCCGTGTCCGTACTTTATAGCAAAACATCTAGCATTAATTCGATCTCAAACAGATTCATTAAAGTAGTTATTACTCACTTGCGTGACATCATTAACCAACATGGCTGAATGACCAATTTGCGACAATACGGTTTCGGGAAAAAGTCGTGACTAGCTAGTTGATTTCTTCAACGATGCATCGTATTACGGTAGTGAAGCAGCGAGTTTCGCCGCTGTAAGGGAAACGCACCTCTGATTGAGAGACCAGCTCTAAGCTGGTTTAAACTGTTTTTCTTAGCAGGGTGGAAAACTAAGAGCAAGAGAGCGACTAAGAAACCAGAGGCAGTAGAAACACTCATCATAACGTCAGTCGTGTCCTTCCTGCAACCTCTGACCTGACCGTTTTGGAGGTCAGGAATCTTACTGAACACTTAAACATTGCTCGATGATTTTGACCTGGCAGTTGACGCAGACTCCCTCTGCCTCCTTCCAGACCTCCGCCCGCCCTCTCACTGCAATTCACCCCTTCAATAATCCTCACAGCCAATCAATAGTAACCGTTCTCTCAATAATTCATAACATTAACATGCGCTCAATGGCCCAGTGGATGGATGGGCGAGACAGAGGAGGCCCATCATTCCAGTATTGATCCCCCAGAGGGAGTCGATAGCCCGGGATGTGATGGACTTATTGCCGGGCCTCTTGCAGACATCACCGCTTGTACACTTATAGAGAGTCCAGAACACCCTAAACACACTATGATATATCTAAATCATATATGCATTGGCTCTCAAATGGTTCCACTTAAAGACACAATGTACTTTTGTAATGTAATCTGTGTTGTATTTTCTTTTACCCTGGCTAGATGTTCTCGTTGGCGTTAACCTACTTTGGCTAACCTTTACCTAGTTACAGATTTTCTCCAAAATGCAGTTGAGTTTTTTTGGGGGCATACAGCCTTTGATATCAACAGCAAATGATATGGGAAATTTTCTTTTATAAGTGGATATGCATATTTGTTTTGCTGCCCTTGCTAAAAAATAAAATAAAAATAAAAAAAAACCTTAAACCAGCTTGGCTGGTCAGTTGCCTGGTTTTAGAGAGGTTTTAGGCACTTTTCAGCTGGAATCCCTCTGTCACACACAAATGAAGATCTGCTGCGAGGAGACACGTTTCTGACGCCTGTACTGAACTGTGATGGGAAACATCACGACTATGATGAGAAAAAACAGGTATTATATACTTTTTAGGGTCGCATCTTGTGACATCATGTCCTGTCTTTGGTTCATGTTGTGTTCATATTTCGTTCAAAGCACACCAGAGTACGTTTGGAAGAGTCCCATCTTTTCAGTGTCTCAGTCCACTTGTTTGGTGGCACCAGGGTTCAGATGGCAGCGTTCACACTTATTCAAATGATCCGCAATAACAGAGCAATCGCACCAGGGTTCGTTTTAATCGAAACAAACATGCCAAGTGTGAACACACCCGGGCTACACCAGCAAACCAACTGTGATTTTGAAAGTAAAATATTTTTTATGCATTTGCAGTTTCCTATCCGTGACCCAATCAGAACAGACCTGCAACAATTTTTTCAACTGACCAGTTAAAAACATGCTGGGGTCCAAAATTAAAAAATGCTCACATTTTTATCTTTTTTTTCCCCTTCCAAATTCTATTATCAGCATTGCATATTGAGAGACACTTTCTCACAAATTTACTTACAATTGATTCATGACCTAGAAAAAAAGTGCAGAATTTTAATAATATTAAGAAAACACACCTACAGTGTCTGATATCCTCACCCCCTGGAGCCCCACCAGAGCAATTAACCGCTAATTAATTAATCTAGTCCTGTAGATTAGTCACCAATCTACAGGAATATGGCAGTGTGTGAAGTTGCTGTAAAGGTTTAGGGACACACACACACACACACACACGCTCTGGTTGGTAAGTGTGTGGCGGGACGGGCGGTTGGCAGGCAGGTTTCCTCTCTAGGGAGCGCACTGAACTCAATTCCAATCGTTTCCACTTAAAGAGAGCAAAAGCGGGTGGAGGGAAGAAGAGGAGGAGGGAGAGGGAGGTGGGGGAAGGGAATGAGTTCGGCTGACAGCGAGGTCTTGAACTGATACATGGGAATGTGTGTAAGAGCGGAAGTCCCTGCATATGTGTGTGTGTGTGTGTGTGTGTCTCATTAGCATGTCAATTGACTACATCTGCTTTGCACATGAAAGGATCACGATGTGTAGGAGGACAACGGAGAAGGAGGAGTGTGTGTGTGTGTCTCCTTCCCTGTCTGTCTTCATTTTAAATCTGGACCCTCCATTTCCACCCAGTAAACATGTACACATGGTCAAATGTAGCTTATTAAGCACATTTAACTAGAAAGCAAGACAGCGGAGTGCCTCGAAACTGCATGTGTGCAAAGTGTGTAAGAAGCGAGGGCCTTTTTAGTGCGACACCTTCAAATGACATTTATGAAACTGAGAGCTATTAGACAGCGATTCGAACAATTTCACTGTGTCATACTCATTCTGTTGCATTATTTATATCATTCAGATGTCGTTCTCCTTCACACTCTCACATCAAGGTGAACCGTCAAAAGTGCAGCAGCGCTCGCAAACCACGCAGACACAAGAAGCGTGTAAAAGGTGGGGAAGAGTGCCAGTTCAGAGAGAGGCGTTTAAGTTAAGGGTATAGACCATCTCCAGCTGTTGTGAGGTAAACAAAGACAAAGGAAGAACCCTTTGGCTGGTTTCTGACAGTAGCTAGTTACAGATGAAAGTGAAGGGTGAGGACCGCTCTGGTGAGGTGAGGTGAGGAAACGGGCTGTTATTGCCACAGGCAGAAAACCACAACAACTTAATTCACCATCAAACACTTTTTGCCTTTTGGGCACCGTTAGCGTGTTGGCCGACCCTCCTCATACACGTGTGCGCTTTACAGTGCGTGTTTGACAGCTTGACTCGAGGACCACCTGCAAGCTGTCAGTCCATACAGACATGTATTACATGAGGTGTTGATCCAATGACCCTTCATCGCTGAAGAGCCACAGAGAGCGAAATCTCTGACTTCACGCTTTCAGAGTGTGTAATGAACAGACACAGAGACAGATTCTCAAAGAGAAAACCAGGATGAAGACTTAGGACCCTATCTTACACACGGTGTTTTTTTACTAGTTTCAGTCCGACGCAGTTATCATTTTCACATCCTGCGACACATTGTTTAAATAGCAAATTTAGTAAACTGCTGGTCTGAAAATGAGGTGCATTGTTGGACCGTTGCTATTTTAAGGAAACTGAAATAGACTGCACCATTGACCAACTGAAACCTGGTGTAAAGTCAATGGCGCAATATTATTTTAGTTATTTAAAGAGTGTGCTATTAATGTGCGCCTATAGGCGGGTCCACAACACACTTTGTCCCATAGATGTTCTGCTTGCGCTCGTGTTTCCTCGCTAGAGAAGCGTTCAGGTTTTCCGCTTGCAAACTCCGTCATGTAAACAGCGAATCTGCCATGGCGCGAGAGCAACTGGCTTTTAAAGGGAATGGGAGATGAGACTCAGATTGGTTTATTGCACGTTACGCCCAAAACACAACCATTACTCATTAGGAGAATAGGGACAATGCTTTTAGACCATTTTTCGCGTCGTTAAACTAGCAAAAGTGGATTCGGACACGCCCTTAGTGCACTTGCACCCTGCGTTTTAGATCCTTAAAATAAGGCCCTTTCTCCTGTTACCGCCGGCCAGTGGGTGGATCTAGGAGACTCATCAACGATGTCCACCTGTTCTTCCCTCTATAAAAGTTTAGGCTGTGTTAGTGTAGATTGACTTTGCTCCTGGTTGCTTTGTGTTAGATTTTGGCTTTCGCTTTTTTGTAGTTTAACTTGCTTTTGTTATTTGTTTTGGAGTATTTTGTTTTCTATCTTTGATACACTAACACCCATGCAGCAGACAGACATTACAGATGACATTACAGTTTTCTTGTTTTTATATATTTTTCTATTTATGTTAATAAATGTTCATTCTTGAAAACCAACTCACTATGTCCTCCATTCATTTGCCGGTTATGACAAATGTGGGGGCTCGTCCGGGATTTGAACCCGGGACAGCTATGAGCTGGTCGTGACACTCTTCATTTGATCATAGCCATCTATGACATACTATACTGTGACTATAGGCCACAACACAGGGTGGAGAATATTCACTATATTTACAATATCATAGCCTCAAGTACCTTATTGCTTCTGTGGTTACGATATAATACAAAATATTAAGGACACATCTTCAACTAAATATAATCATATAAAATGATCCCCCCAAATTAAAGTGCTGTCATTATTTAGTCATCTACATGCCATTCAAAATAATTTTGCTATTTTTTTCTTCTCTGTGGAACACAAAGATTTATGCAGCTCTTTCCATCAACTGAAAGATCATAGTGACCATACCTTCTGCGAAATAAATAAACTTGAGCATACTTTTAAAAAGAGTTGAAATATTTTACTTTAACTGAATATACTTGAATCTAATGTTGATGTACACTTAATTACATGTTATTTGCAATTAAATGAAAGCATTATAGTTTGAATTGATATCAAATTCAATTAGCTGAACATTAAGTAATTTTTTTAATAAGTAATTTCATAATTATTCATATTGTCTTTGATATTCAAAGATAAGATGATATTCAATACTGAAGCTGCACTTAAGTATGTGAAGTCATGAAATTACAGTCATGAAGATGTATTCTTTAAAGGGTAACTCTCGCCAAATTGCAACCTAGGGTCTTTTTGTTAATCTACTCGAGGCAAACTTTCGTTTAAAAGCATAATTAGAATGGAAACGCCACTTTTTAAGTTTTACCGTATTTAAAGGTTAAATTGCCAGCGATAGCATCAAAAATCGCTATTTTAAGGCTCGTCACAACATGGAACTTTGCTGGAAGTATCACCAGGGGCTCTACACATGAACTCCAGCATTGACAACATTGTTTGTGTTCAATTCACGCCGGCATTTTGTCAGGATGGATCCTCATATAAGGAACAAGACTAAAATTCAGAGTCAGTTCATTCGCATTCGGAGATCGACTATTTTTGACTGTCAAAACACCGGCGGACACAGCTACTGTGAGTTGTTCAAAATCTTTATTTTTAGTAAACTCTGTGTACACAAACAATGTTCTCAATGCTGGAGTTCATGTGTAGAGCCCCTGGTGATACTTTCAGCAAAGTTTCATGTTGTGTCGAGGCTCCTTAGTGTTTTAAAAATAGTGATTTTGATGCTATCATAGTCGTCCCCCATTCACTCCCATTCAAAAGGCATTTTGACCTAAAACAAAAATACGGTCAAACTTAAAAGTGGCGTTTCCATTCTAATTATGCTTTTACACAAATGTTTGACTCGGTTAGATTTACAAAAAGACCCTAGGATGCGTTTTGGTGATAGTTACCCTTTAAGTGGCCTCTATCTATCTATCCATCCATCCATCCATCCATCCATCCATCCATCTAAAAAGTATAGAAATCATATAAAGTGTGTGAACATCACATAAACTGCAAGAACATGTCCTATATCTATCTATCTATCTATCTATCTATCTATCTATCTATCTATCTATCTATCTATCTATCTATCTATCTATCTATCTATCTATCTATCTATCTATCTATCTATCTATCTATCTAAAACACTGTTGGCCTATATATGTACGCCAACAATGTACATTTAATACAATAAGCACACTTCTTTTTCATAAAGGATGTCAAGTTTAAAAAGGACAAAAAATAAGTGAAATATTAACGATACCAGCATACGGGTTCAGAACAACATGAGGGTAGGTAAAATAATAACAGTTTTATACAGATAGACTATAGCTGCTGCCTCATTGTTTCTTTTTAACACAACTGGAACGCTGCATTGACCAGAACTATCAGTTTTATTATTATTTTTAGTAAAAAGCAGTGAGATAACCTAATTTCTAGATAACAATGTTTACCATGTCTCTTTGTGTTTATCTCTGTTTTCAATGTGAGGGCCTGCCTTTCTTTATTTCCAAGAAATTTTAACACAAAAAAAAAAAAAAAAAAAAAAAGAGTTGAGGTGACAGAGGAGAGAGTGTGAAACACGCAGTGCAGAGATAGACAAACTACAAAAGACACTTAGATAAAGTTGTGGCGTGACTTTATCTAACTTTGTAGTACAGGGACATTGTTTGTGATTGAATGACAGATGTCTTGAATGTTTATTTCTCAGACAGTGTGTGTGTGTGTGTGTGTGTGTGTGTGTGTGTGTGTGTGTGTGTGTGTGTGTGTGTGTGTGTGTGTGTCTGCGTGAGTGTGTGTGCTGGTTGTACTCTATTAGACCCAGGACAGAACAAACTGTATTATAAAGAGTGAACAGATTAATTGCTCATCACAGTCATTCCCTGTATTGTGCTGTTAAAGTATTTACATGAAATATAATCAATGAATAACTGGACCTTATTTTATGGGAATGTTTTAATTACATAATATCTGCCTAACATCAACAAACTCAATATATAAAATAGTACTTACTGTATAATAGTAAATACTAGTCTTGTTACTGTCCAAAAATGCAACAGATGCAGAATATTTTAGCATTATAAGCTTTAACTGAATTTCAAAAATCTAAATCTGATCCAAGACATTAATATTCTCCACATTACAAAGACAAAAGTATAAAACAATTAAAATTTAAAAGTAAGTACAATTTCAGATATATCCCCAGTTCAGTCTACATATTTTAACATTTTTCATATAATACATATATTTTATAATATTTATAATGAGCTTTGAAGGTTATTAATCCATAGGTAAAATTAAATCAGTACATCTTTGTTCTGCAAAGGCTAGTTCCTCTAGGTTTATTTCTGAATGTTTCCTGGTTGCTCCATGTGAGAAGAGTGTGAAAGAACGTTGTCATCTTAGAATAGGTGTTTTCATAATCCGGTCTGAGTCAAGCATGAGAGAGACATACAGTAAGCATGACTGTCCTGTTCTCGTATTGGTCAGTGTCACGTTTGGGTTTTTTCCTGATACTGAGTGTTGCAAGGCCAAACAAACAGCCACAGACCATGATCTTCCCGCTCTCAGAGGAGGTGTTCCTCAAGCCCACACACGGGACCAGCACCTCTCGCTCCACTGGAACAGGGAGGATCTGGAGCAATGCTGACACATTATGTTTGTGTGTCTGAAATCATTTTTAGAAGATATCAAGAGATTAATTTAGACTAATAACAAATGGGTGCCAGCATACATTCATGCTTACTCACATTTCTTGAGGAAACTGTGTTTACAGAAATTAGTGATCAAATATTGTCTCAGCAGAGGTCAAGCTCTCTTTTATTATTAGCTTTATGTTGGGTTAATTATAGAACTAATAATTGCCATTTCTTTTTAACTTATATTTATTATAAATTTTACAAAATAAAGGTTAATTTAATAATTATAATTATTTTTTAATTTTCTAATTTATATATATATATATATATATATATATATATATATATATATATATATATATATATATATATATATATATATATATATATATATATATTTATATATTTAATCCCCATAAACATAAGAAGGACAGGCAGATCTAATTCCATTTCTGTTTTCGGTTTCTATTTTTGCACAGAAGGCTTACTTGGGTTCATATTTTAAAATTCAATACTTATTGTAATTAATGGGGTTATTTTTCAGTTTTTCCAGGAATTATATTTCAGACTATATTAGGGCTGTGCAATGATCTAAAATAAAAGTTTGTGTTCACATATGTGTGTACTGTGTATAATTATTTTGTATATATAAATACACACACATGCATGTATATATTTGATAAATATTTGCATGTATATACTATATATATATATATATATATATATATATATATATATATATGTATAATTTATATCAAATATTATATATATATAATTTTTTTTACATGCATTTCTGTGTGTTTATATATATATACATACATATATATATATATATATACATATACATATATTCTTACTCCAGTATGGGCCATCTTACCCCTCTTTTAATTTTTGACATCTTGTGCTATAACAACTAAATTGGCAGATGTTTCTATTTATTTCCTTTAATAACACATTGGCTGATGCATCATCATCTTCATCATCATCCTGCACATGCTGAAGTTAACAGTTTAGAAGTGAATCAATGTTGTTCTAAAAGGAAGCATCTTCCCCCATGTGAAGAGAGAGAGAGAGAGAGAGAGAGAGAGAGAGAGAGAGAGAGAGAGAGAGAGAGAAAGGAGGGATTTGAATAAGATGGCAAGACCCCCCCCCCCCCCCCCCCCCCCCCACACACACACACACACTCTTTAATATCAGAAGAGTTCCTCCTCTTCCTACACTGAGGAGGGACGTCAGCTCGTGCAGAGTTTCTAATAAACGTCTGGCCTGCGGTTATTTGTGAGCTGTGAGCCACTGGACAGACTGAATGTAGTTTGAGGTTATCAAGAGCGGATATTGTCACCGCTTCAGTGGCAGAGAAAGAGAGACAAAAACATCTGACTCCATAAATGCTGGAGACAGAGGAGAAAGAGAAAGAAAATAAGGTGTACAATGAAGAGGGATTGCCATTTTTTATATATTAATATATTATATATATATATTTTGTTGATATTATTTGCATAAATATTATTTAACTGACATATTTACCAGTATTACAAAGCAAAAAATGTTGGATAAAATCAAGTCCATCTTGTTTCACAAGGAAAAATGTCACATTATGGAAGTTGCAGACACCATTTCACTAATTCAGTTTAAAATGATAATCTTCTTCACTGTATTGCCACAGTGAATCTAGTTTAGTTGTGTAAGATGAACGTTTTATGTGCTATATGTTCCACCAATATGACATTCCACACACACTCACACATGCATTCATTTGATCTTAATAATGATGAAGGCCTAAAACAGATGAGTCCGAGCTTATTCATCAGTCTGTCATTCAACATCTCAGCTGGGATCAGCGCTGAGCGGCTCCCTCTGCAGGCGATCATATTTGTGAATGAAAAGCCCTAAGGATGGACTATAACACACTAATGGATTATGACTCATTTATAGTGTGTGAACTCTATAGCCAACAGCGGTGCTGAAACAATAGGCATTAAAACAACACAAGCCATTGCAGTGATGAGTGAGTGTGTGTGTGTGTGTGTGTGTGTGTGTGCGTGTGTGTGTGTGTGTGTGTGCGTGTGTGTGTGTGTGTGTGTGTGAGAAGGGTTAGCAGGAGGACACAGCTGCAGGGGCTTACAAGATCCACTTCTCCGTGAAAACTCAGTTTTAAACATCTGCATGGATCCATCACTCAGAAATGCAGCACAAAGCAGGACCACAACAAAACAAATACAGAGCCTGTGATCTTCAACATTAATGGGGGCGAGTGTGCTTGTGTGTATGTGGCATGGCAAGCTGGAAAATCGATAACAAACAATGCAATAAAAAGTTTTAGCACTTTTAGATCTTTTTAGGCCCAATTTTGGATCCTCTTCCCATGGAATCATTGTTGGTCCAGAAAGTATCAACATGACTTGAATGTAAAGCTACATCCTCTGCATAGCTGTTTGTGACTGCACCTGTAAGAATTGTACTGTATATGTAAATACACTCTGTTTTGATTGGATATAACATTCGTGGCACGCAATGCAAATGCAGCCCACAATATGCCGACCATATTTAAAAAATAAATGACAGTTTTACAATTTATTTTTGTTTTTAAATTGAATTAAAATGGATTAAACAAATATATGTTTGAACTATAATATTGTTGTTTTTTTGTTGTTTTTTGGTCATATACAATAAATTTGGTGATCATATATTATTTTTTAGACATGCACACACCTACTACATAGCCTAGTAATGTAGGCTAATTATGGTTAACGAACAAGCGCACGCTTTGGTAAAATTCCAATAATCAGTAGCCATTATTTTTGTAAATTTAGGAATCAAAATGGTCAAATTTGTTATTAGAGGAGAAAAACGAAATGAGGAACATACCAATGAAGGCACACATGCAAACGAGAAGAGTCGTAGCATCAGCAGCAAAGGTAGGAAAGTTCTGCAAGAATGGAAGAATCAGTTCCCTTTCAGTCGCTCACGTTCAACGTAGTCGACGTGTCGACTGATTGGGATCACGCTTAGGGAGCGGATGCTCGTACCACTTGTCTTTCGCTTCGGAGCCAATCAGTTTTCATGTCGATGTCTCTGAAGAGTGTGTTGTATTACAACGAGAGAGTGTGTCGGTGCTTCTTAAGGAAGTCTCTCCCGGTGCTGGTGGTTCTACAGCGCGAGTGCAGCGGTGGTCGCGAGCTTTCTGAGCTCTCAACTGCTGTTTTAACAGCAACACATTTCTGTTTGTGTTTGTTTGTCTGACAGCCGGTTGAGGGCGAAGAGAGTGAGTGCTTCACTGGTACATGCTGCACCATCCCTGTCAGTGTTGGTGCGTTTCTGGATGCGGCCGTTCCCTGTCCCCCTCTGACGGTCACAATTGTTGCATCACGTGTTTGGGTTCACAGCACGCTGAAGCAGCTTTTGTGGATGGTTCATGTTCCCATTGCGGTGTCTCAGTGTTGAGGTCAAGACTCACCTTGGAGTCCCCATTACCACGCCCCACCCTAGGGTGCCATGGATGGGTGATCGGAGGATAGTGATGAAATTCCCGCCCGGTAACCATTCCCTGTGGAATCCTCCAATGTGTCCCACTCAGTCTCGGTTGGATGATTGGTTTCTCAGGGCAGTCCGCACTGGTTCTCAGCCCGCCACCCCAGTGCCTTTCTTTCTCGAAGTGCATGGAAAGCTTACTAGGTCGTGGACGGCACCTTTTACTGCCACAAACTGCCTGGATAGCCCTGGAAGCGGTGAAGGGTTACGAGGCTATCCCTCCAGTGGAGGTGACCTGTGTCTGGCGGCTGCTGCATCTTGGACGGGGGATCCTCGTCTCCCCCCTCAGGCCTGTGAGTTCTCGTCTGTTCTTACAGGCAGAGCTTACAAAACCTGTGGGAAAGCCGCCTCCTCTTTGCTTGCCTTGGCGTTGCTCTAGGTCTATCAGGCCAAAGCACTAATGGACATGCACGAGAGTAGCAGCACCGCAGCAGCCTTCACCCAGGCCGCCCAGCCTGTGTCAGACGCTGCCAAGCCAGGTGGCAAGTGTAAGACAAAGCGTCCCTGACACAGGCCACCCAGGGATGGGGGGACGAGCTCTTCAGATGAATTCCCGAGTCCAGCGGTACCCGAATTGTCAAAAGAGCAAATTCCTCCATTCCTGGGTTCCAAGAGAGTCAGACTGGCAGTGTGCGACCTTGTAAAGCCTTGCTCCCCTCAGTCCCTTCTTGTGTCGCCAACCGGCAGTCGGGTGCGGTTCGAGGACCCGACTACGCCTTCTCCCGTACCCTCTGCCGACCCGTGGAGACAGGTAAGTGTTGCATCGCATACTCAGACCTCGCTTCGGGCCGCCCCTGGGCCTTCTGAGTTAGGTCCCTGTCATCCACCTCATCCACCTCGCATTTTCGAGTGCATCCGTCCCCGAGATTGGTTCGCAGCGATCGACCTGAAGGACGCGTACTTTCATGTCTCCATCCTGCGGCGACACAGGCCATTCTTGCGCTTCACGTTCTAGGGTCGAGCGTATCAGTACAAAGTCCTACCCTTCGGGCTGCCTACCCAGTTGGGTCTTCGGGTCAACTGGGAAAAGAGCAAACTCGCCCCTGTGCAGAGGATCTCTTTTCTCGGTATGGAGCTGGACTCAGTCTAACAGACGGCACACCTCACAGAGGAACGTGTCTGGTCGGTGCTGAACTGCCTGAATACTATCAAGGGCAGAACAGTGGTCCCACTGAAACTTTTTCAGAGGCTCCTGGGGCATATGGCAGCCGCAGCCGCAGTAACGCCGCTCGGCTTGCTCCATATGAGACCACTTCAGCACTGGCTTCACGGCCGAGTCCCGAGGTGGGCGTGGCAGAGCGGTATGCTCCGTGTGACAATCACCCCCCGGCCTGCCGCCAAACTCTCAACCCGTGGTCAGACCCTTCATTTCTCTGGGCTGGAGTGCCCCTAGAACAAGTGTCCAGGCATGCTGTGATCTCCACAGATGCCTCCAACACCGGCTGGAGGGCCACGTACAATGGGCATGCAGTAGCGGGGATCTGGACGGGCCCCCAACTGTATTGGCACATCAATTGCCACGAGTTGTTTGCAGACGCCTCAAAACGCCGCTGCTCGGCAAGCATGTACTGGTCCGTACGGACACCACTGTGACCGTTGCGTACATCAACCATCAAGGAGGTCTACGCTCCTGTCGCATGTAGCAACTCGCCCGCCACCTCCTCCTATGGAGTCAGAAGCATCTGAGGTCACTTCGTGCCCCTTATATTCCTGGCCTGCTCAATCGTGCCGGCGACGAGCTCTCATGACATCCTGTGGCAGCACTAGTGGCGTTTTAATAGGGATCCCAATCAGTCAGCACGTCGACTACGTCGAACGTGAGTGACTGAAAGGGAACGTCTCGGTTACATATGTAACCCTCATTCTCCTGAAGGAAGGAACGGAGACGTAGTCCCGTCGCCACTATTGCTGGACCACTGTTGACTCCGGGCTCCGCTCGGCTCCTCAGCTGAAAAGTGGTGCGTGCATCCACTTCCGTATTTATACCCGCGCTGCGGGTATTCCTTCAGGGAACGAGGGTTACATACACAACCGAGACGTTTGCTGTCAATGAGCGAGATGGGCAGTTTTTCTGTTTGCTCTGTAGTAAAGTAGCATATTTGGCATAGGCAAAACCTTCAATGTCAAAAGACATGTGAATTTGATGTGTTTGTTTGATGTACTATATGTTTGATGAAAAATAACCGTATAGGCGCATCCGCAGCTGGAATGCGGCCAATTCGGCCCGCTATATAGCGGATGCTGTGCAAGAGATTGCGACGTAACAGAACGCTTGATATCGTCAGAGACTGTAAAAACAATGCGCTCAATGTTGTCAATGTTTGTAAAAAGAGTTGAGTAACATTTGCTTATTAAGCCGTTTGTGTCCTATAACATTCTGTCATTGTTTGGTGACCGTTGAAGAGAGTTTACAGTCATAGAGAGTTAAATAACTACTTAAAGTACTTGTGCATGTTCATTGAGCAATATTATCTGATTATTGTAAATCTAATGTCAGTAAGTTCTCATTTTCTGTGACATACTGTAAATCAGGGGATTGTGTAACGTGAGTTTATTGAGCAATAGAGTTTCACTTTGATATGAAGAAGTCATACAGCCAGACCAGTCATTTCAACACTGCGAAACAAAAACAGATTTTGTTGTCGTGTTTTTTGGTTTTGCAGACAGAAATAAAATATTGTATGTGCCACCAGAAAACACCACTTTTTCTGTGTGTGTAACAGGTGTAATAATAATATTTTATCTGCTAATTCCATAACATTAAACTTGATTGGTTTGCATTAGTGACGTCATTTGTAAATGATACGCGGCCCGTGAGACTTGGACCATAGTGCGGCCCAGTGGAAAAACAGGTTGAGAATCACTGATGTACAGGCATAGATCACTGTTTACAGTTGTACAGTGAATAGGCAGTAAAAGTGGGTGGTATGTAAAAGTGCTCAAGTGATTTCTGAATGACACATTTTTACAACTCAGTTTCAATAAATGTCTTTTTTGGGGGGGCACAGGGAGCATTGCCTTATGTTTGAGTATGTCTTGGATCTGAAACAACGAACACTGCATATTGAAGGTTCCTGGTTATGACTATGAGCTACTGTAGTCTACTTAAGCATCTAAAAGTTGACAGATCCTAAAATGTGAGCAGACAGGTCCTTATTTATAAAGAGAAGTCTGGGAAAGGGGAAAAAAAGGAGAGAAGAGATTGCATTACAAATGTAGTCATCAAAAAGTGTTGGTCAGAAGTCATTCACTTAGCTCCATTGTGGAAAGAAGGTAGTGATTTTGACTGCATAAAACATGACAACTAAAGAATATTCTTCTGAACTTAAAATCAGGATCACCAAAGGCATTTTAGACTGTTCCTTTGAGCCAACACACCATCCAAAAGAAGGACATTCTTGAGAACAATTGGCATTCTTAACACAACTGGCTTGAACTTACTGACTCTGATCATAACTAATGACTAGAACAAGATGATTACAAACATTTGTAAATATCACAATAAATCACACTTTGCTCAATCTTGTTGTGAGCAACATGTTTTGGAATACGCTTTGTTGCTATGGAAAGATCAGATGGAGCCATCTGGGCCGAGCAGAGGTTTCTAGTCTAATTGTCAAAATAAAATAATCTCTTATGCAATGTCATGAAAACAAGGCCTTGGTTTTCTCAGATATGTCCAGACAAGGAGGCTGAGTCTCCTCACAGGGGAAACTCCGTAGCCAGGAGGAAACCTGAATCCATTCAAGGAACAGTCTGGATAAGCAAGAAACCATTTTCCACAACTCTCCTAAACCCTGTTGTCATTGTTTTTTGGTGGAGGGAGCTATGGAAAGTGAGATGTGCCAAATATTTTGCTGTACGTACACAAACTAGACAACATCCAAAAAGGAAAAGAGATGTATTCTACATACTAAATGAGACCTTTAATCAAGAAATAATAATAAAAAAATGGTTTAGAAGTGTATCTGTAAGGGTCAGTTTACCTATCTCAAAACCAAGGAAAACCTAGAAAAAGTTTTGTAGTGTATCATGTGTGAGAGGCTGTGTGTGTGTGACTTTTTATTAAAGAGGCCATGAACATCTGTCTTGACAATATCCCAATAAGAAACTGTTTTGTGTTGAACATTTTGCTTAAAGTTTGTAATATTTATTAGATACATCACATCTAGTAACCATAACTTTACCTATTTGACATATGAGTTGACATACAGTGTTATGGTATAAGAACCATAATAATAAGCTTTTCACAGAAAATATTATGTTTTTGCCTTGCTGACTCAAAGAGATGACTTCATCCATGGCCAGGACACTTCAAAAGCTCAGTTCAGTTCTTCTTGGCAGGAAAGGCTATGACTGGGCATAGTGGTATTAGGTTACTATGAGGTCATCCAGGCCGACACTGCAAATGTCTAGAAAGCAGGTGGGTGGCTGGAGTCAGCAAAGCTAACACACCTGGCCAGACTCTGTGTTATAGTATATTCCATGTCAAAATCTGAATTAAAAGCATCCTGATGTGTGGCAGCCGGGATCGTATTAGGGGCTTTTGGCTGAAATTAGTTTACACATTTCACAGGTGTTACAGGGGTTTACCTTCAAATAGCCCACATCGACTGGGAAGGGGAAAGAAAGAGGTGTGTCCTGTTGTGTATGTAGCTCTCATCACTTAACCACTCAGATGTTGGGAATACTTAAGAAAAAAAAAAAAAAAAAAAACAGTCTGTAGGTTTGGGATTGCTGACTCTCTTTATTTCCCCCAATGCTGAATTCACTGATGTGGTCACACTGGTCCATCTGGGAACCAAGGCTGACAGACAGAGGCAGCGAGACTCAACAGTGACTGTTGGCTTCAGGAGAGATGTTAGCAGGTGGCTCAGTGATGTGGGATTCTGGCGTCCATCAGTCCATCAGGAAGCTATTTAGCGTGGCAGATTAATCATTCTCCATACCTCTCTTTACCACTTACACAAATGTATAGTCCAATTCTGGCATCTAACAGGTTTCACGAAAGCAGTGAAAATCATGCCAGCAATGAGACTGTTCATTTATCTGTTTGCTTGAAGTAATAAGACCAATAATAGACCAATAATAGACCAGCATGAAACAAATTTGTAGCTCATTCAAATAATGGTTCCGCAGTCTCTGTGAAAAGTTGTACAGTCAACACCAAAATAAACAGTGGAAAATGAGTTTAGACGTTTGTGGTCGGAGCCTGTGGCCATGAACCTTTCAAACTTTGTGAAAAGAGAAAAGGTTAAAGGTTCAGACCCTCCAAATGGTGATCTATAAACTATAACTATTGTTCCCTTGAGAAAGTGAGTTAATCCCAGTTTGTCCCAGAGGGATTTTCCCTGTAATTAATGTACAATTTACAATGGATCAAAACGTCAGCTAAAGGACAAGTTAGTGGTTAGTAAAGCAATACAAAATAGGACTAAACCAAACTGCAGTCAACTACTCAAGTCTCTGTAGAACCAGAAGGTGCTCTTTATTTTTAAGTTTTGGGTTGTGGGTTGAATGTTCCCTTGGCAGACCTGGAACTAGATATGGTCTTTTGCAGCCACCATTTTGTTGCACCATTGTATTAAGATATGTGCAGATATTTTACACTCAGACCATTTTGGCAAACTGTTTCATACTCCCCCATTTGCTGACCTATGAAACTGATCCTGAATTTGCTCGACAATGGATTTTCAAGGTGACCCACCATAGGATGCAAGTGAGCCAAGGTTACAATTATGGAGCTTATAATATGACAAAATGATTTGAATTTGAATTGTGTAAATTTGAATTATTTGCAAGTGTAATCTAACAAAATTGAATTTTAGGTGGTAGTTTAAATAGTTCTGAATTTGATTTTTTTTTAACTAATATTGAACGTTTGAAATTTAACAAATTGAAATGTTTTTATGGCTGAATTTTATAGACATGTATTTTCAAACAGCTAGTTTTTTTGTTCTGAATTCGTATACTGCAAATATTCAGTTTAAAAAAAATACAGATTCAAGTTTCAAGATGAAGAAATTCGGAACTTCAATTCAGTTTTCTAAAATTCAATTTAAAAAAATTCAAGTTAAAAAATTCAGATCTTACAGAAAGTAGGTCACAGGTCATCCACAGGGAAGAGTAAAGGATCTCAGATAAGTCGAACAGAGCATTTTGTCTGCACTGCAGTAGTTTTCTGCCGCAAACGCGGTGGTGGTTCAAGAGAATCCGTGTATCTTCGTTCAGTCGTTTTTTCAATTAATATTAAGAGTAGAAAAATGAGAAAACAGCTTGAGTATTAGATTTCTAATATTCTAGTAATAATATAGGCCTAGTCCGCTGCAGCAGTTGCACGGAGCTTACAAAACGTGTGTATTGCGACTATAGGCTACATTTAATTTTCTCATCAAACAACTAGACTAACGAATGGCTCGGCACAACAGAAGAGCCTAGAAAGGGCTTTTTCTCTGTGTAGACCAGCAGTTGGTCTGAATTTGCTATAACTTATAGCCTATTTTCTGGACTGTATAGGCTAAGTCACGTTTTATCATGAAACACGCTGGTGATTTATTCCAAAGTGAGTCAGGCATATATAATGCATTTAACGTTAAATAATCTAAATGTTGACTTTCAAAAGTAGGCGCGCCAAGAAGGCTATTCTCTGTATTTTGGTTCATTTTTGGTGTGTGCCAGAAAGATCTAAAGAGGCCGAGACGCGCTAAAGCAGCGCATCATGTTGTTTTATTTATTTTTCAATGACATGATATTTTGTAGTCATTTTGAATGTACACAAATAAAAATATACATTTTACTGTTTCGGATGATGTCATATTATCTGTATGACTATAAATAACAGAGTATTACGTTATAATATCCCAGCAGTGGAACAAATCCAAGTGATGGCGCAGGCGCCTCGCGCTCTCCCACAACATAGTATCAGTTCTGGCGTTGCTTCATATCGCAGACTGTTCATTATCAAAATGAAACACAGTCAACCAAACATATAAAAAGTTATTCTGCCTAATTTAATTGGTCTGTTGTACAATATAAAGGGCAAGCTGTGCCGCACGCAGTCCTACTTGTTATTCCAAACATTTCCCTTGCTGTGAAGACGCTGATTTAGCTTATAGCCTACGTGTATTTTGGGACTCGACTGAAGTATGACACCTTTTTATTTGTATTATAATATAATATATTAAAATACATAATCTTCTGAGTTTTATGATGTAGGCCTTGTGTGTTTTATTAAAATGTATTATAATTTACATCTCAAAAGAATGCGCTTTGTGCATTCTCTGACATTATATTTATTTATTTCATTAATATTGAGTATCAATTGATGTTAAACAAAACGGTGTGTTATTTTCTCTGGCAACTAAACTTCCAAAAAAAAAAAAAAAACAACTTCCAAAGCAAAGCCATTGTGCGTTCTCTCCGCGCTCCGCAGCTTTTCCACACAGATTTTGAGAACTGGCCAGCTAAAAAAAAAATAGACCAAAGAAGTAGACTAACGGCTAGTGTCCGGGAAATGCGAGGTACGTTCATATTTATAAATAAACATAACTGATTTTGTCTACACCTAAATACATTTCCTAATAATAACAGTGATTAAGCCCAAATGTGGGTGGGGGTAATGAACACAATATGTTTGTTTGTTTGTTTTTTTGCCCAAATGGTCTCCACTCTATGCATTTTGTAATAATACAGCAACATTTTTTAACTGACAGTATTTGCCAGAAAATAAGTCGCATGCGAATGCGTGCAAGTCACACCGGATCATGTTGAGAGAGAAACGCGTCATACATTTTTTTTTTTTTTAATATTAGCCTATTCAGCAATAGTGTAAAAGACCTGTAAATAAAATACAACATTTACATGATAAACACTATTAACATGTAGGCTATGTGTTGCCTATTTTACTTTTATAGCCTATATTGTGCCCTTTATTACAAACAACATTTAGCCTATTTTAAACGCCAAGCCTAAACAAATTTATTTAAATCGAAACGGTCACGCATCTCTCATTCAGTCAAAAGTTTTCATATTTGCAATGTAACATGTGGATGCTAACTATTAATATAAAGAAGGCTTCATACTTCAGTCGAGTCCCAAAATAAACGTAGGCTATAAGCTAAATCAGCGTCTTCACAGCAAGGGAAATGTTTGGAATAACAAGTAGGACTGTGTGCGGCACAGCTTGCCCTTTATATTGTACAACAGACCAATTAAATTAGGCAGAATAACTTTTTATATGTTTGGTTGACTGTGTTTCATTTTGATAATGAACAGTCTGCGATATGAAGCAACGCCAGAACTGATAGCCTACTATGTTGTGTGAGAGCGCGAGGCGCCTGCGCCATCACTTGGATTTGTTCCACCACTGCTGGGATATTATAACGTAATACTCTGTTATTTATAGTCATACAGATAATATGACATCATCCGAAACAGTAAAATGTATATTTTTATTTGTGTACATTCAAAATGACTACAAAATATCATGTCATTGAAAAATAAATAAAACAACATGATGCGCTGCTTTAGCGCGTCTCGGCCTCTTTAGATCGTTCTGGCACACACCAAAATGAACCAAAATACAGAGAATAGCCTTCTTGGCGCGCCTACTTTTGAAAGTCAACATTTAGATTATTTAACGTTAAATGCATTATATATGCCTGAGTCACTTTGGAATAAATCACAGCGTGTTTCATGATAAAACGTGACTTAGCCTATACAGTCCAGAAAATAGGCTATAGGTTATAGCAAATTCAGACCAACTGCTGGTCTACACAGAGAAAAAGCCCTTTCTAGGCTCTTCTGTTGTGCCGAGCCATTCGTTAGTCTAGTTGTTTGATGAGAAAATTAAATGTAGCCTATTGCAATACACGCGTTTTGTAAGCTCCGTGCAACTGCTGCAGCAGACTATATTATTACTAGAAGACCCAAGCTGTTTTCTCATTTTTCTACTCTTAATATTAAATAAAAAAACGACTGAACGAAAGATACACGGATTCTCTTGAACCACCACCGCGTTTGTGGCAGAAAACTACTGCAGTGCAGCCAAAATGCTCTGTTCGACTTATCTGAGATCCTTTACTCTTCCCTGTGGATGACCTGTGACCTACTTTCTGTAAGATCTGAATTTTTGAACTTGAATTTTTGAGATTGAATTTTAGAAAACTGAATTTGAAGTTCTGAATTTCTTCATCTTGAAAACTTGAATCTGTATTTTTTTAAACTGAATATTTGCAGTATACGAATTCAGAACAAAAAAACTAGCTGTTTGAAAATACATGTCTATAAAATTCAGCCATAAAAACATTTCAATTTGTTAAATTTCAAACGTTCAATATTCGTTTAAAAAAAAATCAAATTCAGAACTATTTAAACTACCACCTAAAATTAAATTTTGTTAGAATACACTAATTCAAATTTACACAATTCAAATTCAAATCATTTTGTCATATTATAAGCTCCATATACAATACTTTCCACTTTATCCTGAGGAATTATTGACATTGTTTTTTCACCCTCCCAGGGGTCACACAACGAAGGAGACTGTTTTTATCAGAAAATATGAAGTGAGCAGTCAGTCTGTTTGATGCTTCACCAGTTTTGGTGTCCATGAACATGGACCTATCGACATGACTGGAGGTAACAACTTGACACTCCTGCTGTTGGGTGCCCTTCATCTGACGTCCCTCTGGGGGAACCCACTGGAGATGGAGTACATGAAGTATCCAGGACTGCTTTATGGAAAGCTGACTATAGGGCCTGCACATGAAGGAATGGACACATGAACTGCACATGAACAATAAAGTTATCAATCCCAAACACATGATTAGCCTACCACTTTACAAATGATTTCGGTTTCACTTTATTTTGATGGTCCTTTTAACACATTCTGTTGACTATAAGTAATGTTGCACATACATGTCTACTTACTCTCATTAGAGTGTTAGTAGAGTATTAGTAGACTGGTAGGGTTAGGGTTAGAATAAGTTGACATGTAGTTGCAAACGTATAGTCAGTATAATGTCTGTTGAGGAGCATCACATGAAAGAGTTAGCAGATATTAAGCAGACAGTCGACTAATGCTCAAAAGGGATCAAAATAAAGTGTTACCATGATTTATTATATTTACCCACTTTTAATGGTATCATGATAAGGTTCCGCAAAAGTTTGTAAACCATGGTACTCAAAACTTTGATGGCTTTTAAGAAATAAAATAATATTCTACCAGACAGGTTAGTTTTAGGCTATAATTGGACCCGGACCAACACTTGAAACATACTTCCAGGTGTAGACCTATTGAGTCACACACTTGGACAGGTCCATACTAGCCAGTATTGCACCCTTTAGCATGTCTCAATTGACACCATCACATCAATGCCATTACATCTATGTTGTTACAGAAAATGTGTAGAGAGTTATGATGCTGCCTTGTAAAATAGGAGATGTGCTCTACCCCACTTATACCTGAAGCTTGTGTGTGGGCCATGTGTTGTGCCCTGAGGATTTACAGTGTGTGGTAAGTAGGGCAGATGAAGGAGTGTAAGACAGCATGACGTTGGCACTTAGCTTACTGGGACTCCAACAGTTCTTTTCCTTTGTTTCTTTGATTACAAGTTTTGTGGTGCAGGTGTTGCCAGTTCTCCCCCTTCATTGGGCCAAGTGAATGTGTTGGTGTTCCGGGTGATGATGTCCCCTATCTGAAGGGCTGCCAATCCTCCTGCATGGTTCCGAGACCTGGACTCTTCAATCGCAAGATGCCAAAGATTACAGTCATTTCACATGCGCTTGCCAGAGCATCAAATCCTGCGTATTCCTTGGTTCGACCTCATAACAAATGCGGCTGCCCATGGCGTCCTAGCCTGCGTTGTTGCCCACCATACTGAAAGACACACTCCTAATGTTTGGAGAAGACCACCTGGTCGCCCATGTCGAACTGGGGGTTCAGCAAATTGGTGACGGTTCCATTTCCTCCCTTTTATATGAATGGAACCTTGCCATCGGTCACGGTCATTCATCTCACATGTTGAGATCAGCGCTACGAGCCACTGCTGCTCAGGCGACTTGATGGATGGGCTCTCAACATTTCTCATAAAATCAGAGTACGAATGATACATATAACACTTTACATAACATTATAAAACATATAGGAAACCATGGTCATGCTCAGAACTTCAGAGTTTGTGGGATATTCTCAAGCACCTCAATCTTAACCATCAGTGCAGCATAATTTACATCACTATTGCGTAATTTACAGGCTCCAATCTGGCATATATTCAGTACAGTTGATGTTGCCATACCGTTGACTGACCCCTTATTATCTCTGATTGACTCTATCACCCCAGGGTGTCCTTTCTGTGATCCCCACATGACACACAGTCTGAACCGCTGACTCCAGCTCTATAGGGTTTCGAGTGGAAAGTCCCTGGCCAGGAGAGCGGTGGATCTGTGGGCTAAATGCACACATACACACACTATCTGGGTTTGTTTTTCTCGTATCGTGGGAGGAAGTCATTGTCGAGCCTAAGCAGCCCAAAAACAGTGCCTGAATCAGGTCGGGGTAGAAAAGGAGAATAAATGATGATGAAGGGATAGAAGGTATTTACTCAGTCATGTGATAGTCCTGTTTTTGTGCGAGTTTATGAGGCGGAGGGAGAGTGGGCGGCATAGGCGGATGGTGGCACAGGTCCAGACCTCTCTGTATTTCGAACCCCCTCCTGTCTACTTCTGCCCATAAGCTCTGCTGAGTGCTTGTGACACATCAGACACACTCTCCACACCACATCATACACACGCATGGTCTACATTACGCCTATGTCTCTCTTTACCTTCCTTAGCATGACTGCTCAATAGCTATTTTTAGCTGACCCTACAGTGTGCTATTTCTCACGAGAGTAGGCAGGACTTACAGTAACTAAGCGAGCAACTATCCGTGTCTATTTGGGTCTGAATGCGGAGATTCTTCATAATGTTTTTGTTTGCGCCTTAGTTCCTCTCACTTTGCTGTTTTGGAACTTGAGCTTCTCAGAAAAGCACAAACTCAAGGCCAGTTGTTCTCCATAGTTTTAGATTGACCACAGATTCTGACATCTGTCTTGATTCCCACAGTTCTGTCACCAGCTGGTTTTTGAACACTTCATTCTAGATCAGAAATTTTCCAAAGTGAAGAATCTTACAGATCCACCCCCAAGACATCAGGAAATACATGGGCAGCCCACCAAATGTTTTACTTCTTATTTTATGATCAAACAAAGTCAAAGGCATAAATAATAATAATAATAATAATTCCGCAAAAAAAACACCTAAAATATTTCATCACTGCTTCATTGTTTTTCGTCATTTCAGAATATATAGGAAAAGATAATAAAAGATAAAAATGGATCATACTGAAATTTAAATTCTAAAATAATTCATAAAACAATGCAATGATAAAAAAAAAAAAAATGTATTGATGAAAAGTGAATGTCTCATGGTATGCAGTTTACTTCTCTTAAAGGTGCATTGCGCAAGTCTCTGAGTTTTTGTAGAACTATGCCCCCTCTGGCGGCAAGCGAAACTGCAACAACAAAAGTTTTCTTTTTTTTATCTTACGTGGAGTTTGCGTTGGTGTTTGAAATGAACTACAAGCCAGTGTCTTAGAATCCATCTTCTACGGAGAATGGCGGCGAATACACAAACCTGCCAGACATAGCCAGGTGAGCGTGCCGTGAACGCGCATGACGTCACGCCCAGTCTCAAATTCCGACCCGAATCCCTCTTATTTATTTTACTGTACAGGATTATAGAGACAATCGCAGTGATCAGAGAAGGGCTCATTCAGCCCATCAAGCAATTGTTTAAGCATGTATGGGTTAGAAAACAGGTATTTTTAACATGAAAAGTTGCGCAATGCACCTTTAAGTCATAGTGATTTGCCCTTCAGATAAAATATGTTAAACTTTCAACCCTTAACTTTCAGGGCTCAATGTATTTATTAAGGTAGTGAAATGAGAGAAAAGTAGAAGGAAGAGGGCTTGGGTGGTGTAGGTGCATGGGCAGGGGGTGCACCTTTAGCCCTCAACCTCATCTGTTCATGCCCCGACCCAGAGGGACACCTTGGTATCCTGCAGACAAGCAGCTGCTTATTGTAATAGCTCCATTTGATTGTCCTCATCTTCTCAGCCCTCTGCTGTTGGTGTCATACCTGTTTAGCCTGCATGAAGTTTGCTTGAAGAACGTCCTCTGCAACCTCTGTAAGCGGTGAGTAAAGGCAGGGATTTAAAGGCTATGACCTGTAATAATATAAAGAAAGTTCTTGTTTTTCTCCTTAGATATGCTGGAAAACTTGTTTTCTTTTTGTTCTTTGCTATAATAAGCAACTAACATACCTTCTGTCGTGTTCTATAATTGCACCGTGACCTTAGGGACATCACTCAAGAGTAAATATATTACTCAAAACACAGCGAGCTCAAGCCCATTAGCCCTGCCAAGGCGCCATTCACCAGCAGATACAAGAGGGATATGTTTTACAAATGCAGAAAGAAATCATTTAAAATAAACATTAAAAAAAAGTGTACTAATTTCGTGCACAGTCTAACACAATATGCTCTATAAGGTCAGTTTGTCTCTCTTCAAATCCTCTGAGGGTGTCTGGGCTTCTGCCCAGTTAGCTGTCAATGAAAGTGTTTCTCTAGAATTCTACATGAAAAACACAGGGTTTTTCACAGGCTTAGACACAGGCTAACACAGGCTTAGACACCTAAAGTATTCCTATATAAAATTAAAAGATATAACCTCAAGGTTAATGTTAGCTTGCCAGCTAGCTACGAAGAAACTAGATTGTGTAAACACACAAACAAACAAAAACAATTCATAAACTTTGAGAAGTTAACAGATTCTCTGATTGTGTGTGTGTGTGTGTGTGTGTGTGTCTGTCTGTGTGTAGAGTTTGGATGTGTTTCAGTTGAGGAGATAATTGTTTTTATGCTCTCTATACTTGCTACTCTCTGGTTTTTATTAAAGAGCCTGTTGCTCTGAGCTGCTTTATATCTGTCTACTATTAGTCACATGAGCCACATCACAGCTGAAGAATCTCTCTCTCTCCACACACACACGCACACACACACGCACACACACACACACACACACACACACACACACACACACACACACACACACACACACACACACACACACACACACACACACACACACACACACACACACACACACACACACACAGCCTGTTTTCAGCCAATGCACACACAACCAACATGACCCTCATGTTGTTTAAAAACTATGTGTCTCTTGCTGTATTGCTGGTAAGTAGAGATCAGGGGAGACGTTCTACCCAAAACTGTCACTTTAGGCTCATTTAAGCTTGCTCTAAAATTCCTGGTGTGTTTACAACCAATCCCAATGACTGAGAGGAGCCTGACTGGGCTCTAATTGGCCAACTTTGCTGTCTTATAGAGGATCTTACAGCTCCAGGGGGCATGATTTCCACTGGCAGTCCAAGCTTTTAAAAGCATTTAGTGAGTACATGACTCACTGAAATGGCTCTTGAGTTTAAGGCTTTTGTGCTCACAGGATGTACAGAGCATACTTGACATCACATCACAATCCTTTGATATGTCTGCAGTTCTTCCCTCAGAACTGTTTTTGCTGTACTTTTTTTTTGGTTACAGGCCCAGATAGCATTTCAGAAAGATCTACAGGATACAGAAAATAGCCCCTCGGCAATGCCATATGTGTCGCTGGTCCACAGCATGGGATGCTCAAGTTCTGGTATTCTATCAAGCTTATTGACTAGCTATCCAGTTTTCTTTGGTAAATGAATGTCACAAAAAAAAACAAAAAAAAAAAAAAAAAAACCTGTTGGCCAACCAGATTCAGCTTTCCACTGGTGAATAGCATGGGAATGCTGGTCCTTCCACTTGACACACTCCTCCAGCATGAGTCAGATCACTGCTTTACGGTGTTAAGAAAATCAATTGCCAAGCTACAACTAATCATTGATAGAAGTCAAACTGCAGTCATGCTATCATTTTGAAAAAGTCAACCAATGCTCATTGGATAACATGCCTCTACCTACCTTTTTTGTAAAAATAGTGCCTATACAATTTTATTTTACTGCACTAGTGGCAGTAAAATACCGACAGCTTGATTCCTTTTCACACAAATTATGATTATAGGGGCAGATAGTTGATTAATAAAGACTTATTTTCACACATTTCACACATTGTACAGTACTATGTTATGACGTCAAAACACTTTTCCCATAGTGCATGGCTTGCAAACTAATGCATTTTTATGTTTGCAGCACATTATCAGCTCCATATGTAGTAAACTTGCTTGGTAGCTCACCTTGTACAGCATTGCACTTGTGATGCAGAGCGTTTGGGTATGATGAGTCCCGTAAAACACGAGTCATGACACATGACAAAACAGGTGAAAGACTTGCAGACGCAGGCTAAAATGGCATAGATGCTTCAGCAAATACATTTTCATCTCACATTTTCTTTAATTATCACTATTGGTTAGGTTTAGGGTGGGTGGTACGTTATTTTTCCACATTCACGCTCATCTAAATGCACAGTATCTAAATGCTCATCTAAATGCACAGTAACCTACTGGATATTTCACTTTAAAAGTGTCACGATTGTAAGAAGCAAACTTTTGATCATTTTGCCTAAATGTCACCCCATGCACGTTTATCCAATGAGCCTGGTTGGAAACAGTACTTATACACTACTAACAAAGAGTAGTTGGCACCATGGAGTAACCCCTTGACCCCTTAATCCAGTTCTTGACTGGATGCAACGTGCAACAAGTGCACCTGAAGTCAGTGTTGCCTCGTGACTACTGCCTTTTTTTCTTACATGAAAAGCTACACTTACTTGAAAATATCAGAGCCATGCTCACGGTAGTTAAGCTAGCAGCACCACAACTTTTAGTTGCTTGTGTGTTAGTTTAGTCCCTGCTCTTCCAAGTTTCCCCCAGAGCCCATTCACGCTCATTATTTCCTTTCCTCTTTCTGCGGTAACGTATCACTTTTCTACCTAATGCAAGTCCGTTCTTTTATTTTACATCTCAATACCTCTGCGACCCTCGACCTCTCCTCTCCACCAGTCTAAGAGCCATCGGCAGGAGCATCAGAAGGTTAATGACTTCACTCCTGACAGCCCTTTGTTGGCCGAGCACCAGCGCAAATGTGGTGGTTAGGGGTTAACGCCGTGCACCCCGCTGTGGAAACAGTGCTTAATTCTGGGCAAGCAGCCATGCTGTCCTCTGCCTCTCACTCCGGATCCCCAGAGGAATGGCTGTAATACTATAACTTGTGTTTATAACGTTGATTATGTCTCAGAAAGCCTCCTGCTTGACTGCGGTAATATAATTACTATCACAATATGAACATTAAATGATGGGTTCTTTTATTTTAACATCGCAATAATGCTTATTTGGCACATTTGTTTGGGGTGGGGGCTGTATATCATTTTATGTGATCAATAGATGCACAGATTTATAAGCGAAGATTAGTATTGTGAATATCAATTAAGGAGAGGGATCGATCGTTGTCACACAAAAAATAAGTTCGTTAATACATACCTCGGCTCCTCAGGGTCCACTGGGATTTCACCACTGGAAAGATCTGCCTCAGACAGCACTGAATCCTGGGAATTAGTGAAGCTACACAGAGAGAACAAAAGATTGGCTGTGTTCTTAACTGCATACTACAAAGTAGAGACTCTATACTGTGTACTATTCTTTACATAAGTAAGCAAGGAAAACAGAATGGATTTAGCAATGGTAAACGTTTCATTATATATATAAATATAATGATATAATGACTTCTGTTTCATCCATAATACTGGGAACGGAAGATCAAGTCAAGCGCATGGCATTATGGTATTCCATACATGCACGGTTTGGCAAATCTAGAACGTTAAATAGGAAATCTGTATATTGTGGACATTATGTACATGGTTCTCTGAACATAGAGAGACAAAAGGTGTGGGTTCACACTGATTGAATACATGCCTGCTCTTTCTATTAGCGTAATTAACAGATGGTGCGTTTGATGAGGTGAAGTGTAATTTGGTGAACAGGGGTTCGTATGGTTAGTGTGAGAAAGGGTGTCATCTGTGCCACCATCACACACACAGACAAACAAGCTTTTTACAGATATAGAAGGAACAAATGACTATTTCCATTGTGAAAAAGTAGTACACTTTAGCATTCGTTTAACCCTCAAATGCATGAATGCTTTGCCAAATATTATTACATATTCTGGTCTTTAGCGACCCAGATCTATATCTGCCACAATAGTATAAAACTCTCCTGATATTTTAATAACAATACAAAATAAAAATAAAGCATATTTCGTTATTTCGTACTTGAAAGGGTTCAGTTTGAGTAGATGGTTTTTACAATCATCCCTTTCGTTGTCAGAGCTCATTTCCCCATCTGGCTCATATTCAAAATTTCAACCATATTCTCAATACTTCAACGTTTTCAACGTCTTCAGAATCAATATTTTGATTGCTGACAGCTTCTTCACCAGATCCACCATCTAGTGACAGTGACACTAATATTTGATCCATGAATATTGAAGCCATGTTCCTCCATGTTGAAAAATGCTAGTGATTGTGGGCAAACTTCATATGATTCCAAATTTGATTGGTTGATTGATTAGATTGTGATTTCTATTTCATTGCAATGGCAGGCCATTTGCCAATTTAGCAGACATTACAAACATTGCATGTCAGATATTTATGGAATATTCATGCATGTCTGACAGATTTTGATAAATGAATGGTCATTTTGCACGTGAAGGTTCACACGATGAAAGAATGTTTAGAAGTTGTGAAGAGTTTGACAGTTTCACTGAGAATCAACTCATCAGTTTTGCCAAGTGCATTTAGTTATTGTGTAAATTGTAGACAGTTGTACTTAATCCTTTACACACACGCCAAAACACATGCAATTTGCTTAAATCAATAAGACATTTAAATCTGATGTGAACAAGAAACTAAGTGTTCAGAGATCTGAACTTATCGTTTTAAGAGAAAAAAAAAATCTCATTTGAGAATTGAGCCAAATCGATTGAGAAAAACTGAAACATAATACAGGACCTATTTTTGAATTCTTAGGTCCATTTTTAAAAATTCCTCACACAGTTCTCCTTAACTTCAAACTTAGCACAGCAGTTAATTTCATATTCAATGTTTGTTCAATTCAATGTAATATGACATTCACATTCACATGCACTAAACCTACCAAACCACTTCATACATGCCTCAAATCAATAACCTATAATACTATCAAAGGTTGTCACCCAACAAACACACTTTGTAGTTGAATCATTTTGTGCCAAAGCAATGATAAATGATTCTCAGTTCAGCCATAGACTGCTGTTGTGATCGCTGTGTGAAGGGTTTTGAAAAAGTGACCTAAATATTGAGGAATTGGTCCTAGTGAATAAACTGGCAATTCACTTAAAGAAAGATGAAATTCTTATTTGTTCAAATTTTCCCATTCACAATATGACTGTTTCTTGCATAAAATCTAAAGTTGGAAAATATGGTCAGTGTGTGTAAGTATGAGTAATGGAACTTGGTTGTGTGTGTGTGTGTGTTTAAAACTGGTGTCTCATCAAAGCCTATGAATAATGCCTATGAGAGTCCAGTTGTTTTCAAACAACCTATCATTTTTAGCAGACCAGTGTATCCTCACACACTCATTCTGCCGTCGCTCCCCTACTAAGCATGACAAGGGTACAAGTCACACACATCATGTCCTCATATGAGAGCCGGTGAATCAGCCTGTACTGCTCACTAATGATTTACATACTTTCTGTCTCAAACACACAGTTGAAAACGGTCAGTATGTTCCTTTCCTACCCAGATATCTGATCCCTGGAGGGCCCGTAGAGTCACATTACTGTTCAACATCAGCACAAAGCAGATCAGATCTGTGTTAGATTCACGCCACACCTCTTCACTGTGTCATCTTACAGAATGCGTCAGCTATTTGTTCACTCTTTATCTATTTTAGGGCTGATTATTACTGAACTCTGATGCTCTGTTGGAGAGAAACACACAGTTGTGTACATGTGCTCAGGGAAAACTCTGGCTTTTTAGATTTGAAAAATCTCATACATTTCAAATTTTTTAAACCAAATTATTTAGGGGATTTTGAGGAGAAAATGGTGTGTATCCAAAAACGATTAAATGTAGTCATGTCATATACATTTTGATACTTATTTTATCCTTATAATACAATGTTAAAATTTGGATTTGGTTCACTAATAATATAGGCTATAATAATTTAATTATTCAGTTTTTTAACTCTTTCCCCGCCAGCGTTTTTGAAAAAAGTTTCCAGTCACCGCCATCATTTTTGATATTTTTTTTTTACAAAAGTTTCAAGAAAAATGAAGTAACTAGATAAGACAGTTTGGCCTGTGAGTGAGTGCAGTTTACATTGTAGAACAAAACGTCAAAGTGTCGTCAAGTAATGTTTACCACAGGCTTTCTTTTACTCATAAATAAAATAAAAACATTATGTAACCATGAAAATCTCGAAGAAACCTGCGCTGAATTAGTCTTGCGGGCTCTGACGTCATACATGCACCATTCTATTTGATGGGTACTTCTAATGAATCATTGGAAAGTAATTTATTTACTGTTTATTTGTATATGCCGTCAGACTATCTGAGACGTCCAATTGTTATATTGGAATTACTCCATAGTGATGATGATGCCCCCTTTTACATTTGAGCCCCTGCCCCTGAGAAACTCTCTGTACATCCCTGTATACATTGGATTGGTTTCAATAACTTAAATGTACTTGAAGTGTTCACCAAGCACTAGTAAAGACTCGGTGTCAGAAGATACTCAATATTCAATGACTCAGATCGGATCGGGGACACAAAAAACTTAATCGGGACATCTCAAACATATTATTATGTATTATATATAAATACTACTATATATTGTTCAAAACTGTATCTTTCATTTTATGGAACAATTCTCAGGATGCTCTAATTTAGTTTTTACTTTAAGTCTTTATTTCTTACCTCGTCATGATGAACCTCAGAGCAGGTTTACATCTACATGTTCTGTTCTTGCCCATTTTATTGTTTGTTATTAGTGTGTTGGTCTAAGGAAATTCCTCTGGTTTGCAACTTTGTTGAATTTCATTGAATGGCTATTAAGTAAATTTCTCTTCCCGCCATTTCAATTAAAATTCCTATCCAACATCCTGTGGTTCGAAACCAATTCACACTCTTGAATTGAAAGGGATTTCGAAAGTTTCCCTAGGGTTGGTCTTATCTGATCCTCAGATGACCCTCATGCTGGCTTCAAACTTCAGATGTGGAGATATCAGAGCCTCCATGTGCCCTGCCCTGTGAGCTGGTCAACCATCAATAGATTTAGTGATAGAGTGAATGAGGGCGCATAGGAGTCAATGAGGAACAGAGCTGATGTAATGGTGGCTCGGGGAATCCTGGGTAGGTGATGTGGGAATGTTCTCCAGTCCATTGTGTGTATGTAAATAGATCTGTTATGAGGATATGTGCAGGTGGGTGTTTATAGTTGAAAAGGCAAAAACTTTCAATTTCGCAGGACAGAATTGAGAAGCACGGCTGTATAGCACTTTGAACAATGCTAATTTTCTCAAAGCTTTTTCTAGGTGAAACTTGACTGAAAGATGGGACAATAAAAGACGAGAGAAACAACTGGAAGGGGTGTGTTTTTTTTTTTCTTCACTAGGTCATTTTAAAGACAAAGGCAGAGGTGCAGGTTCCCTGAGCGCTGCAGTTATTTGCTGCTTGTTGCTTCTGTCTTATTGAGAGTGACATTGACACGATTATGGTGAAACAAACCCGATTAGACACATGGCTGGAGTGCACTGGGCCTCTCCGGCTGAGAGAGGGTGTGTGTTTTGACGAAAGAGAGAGAAAGATGATCTAATCAGTTACTCTTTCATTTATCAGCGCTGCTTTCACCTCCCCGCCTTTAATGCTATTAGTATTGGTGGATGGATTTGTCTAATGAAGTCAAAGTGAAGTTTTTAAGCCACGCTCTGGCCTGGGCTCTCTTAACTATGACGAACCCGAGGAAAGCAACACTAATACACATACTCATACATTCAGGTACATGAACAAGTGCCAGAAGAAATGCTGTGTGTTCAATTTTTAGATCATTTCATTTGCGACGGCCTGGCTTTAAAATAATGTTGAGGAAAACACACATACATATCTAATTGTAATTTATGTTGTTTTTATATAAAGCTAATTATAAGTACACAACTAAAAACAAACTCCAACACTTTTCTTGAACTAGAAAAGTAATTTTTAGGTAGAGTAGGCAATTTCTGTAGTGGCTAGCAATAGCAAGTAAGCTTTGAAAGCATACGATCCTCCCTTCCCTTCAGAGCGTCACCAAAGCCCCGCCTCCTTCAAAACACATTAACACACACAGCAGAGTCTGCAGAGTGCCTGGAAGATGGCGTTAAGCTACCTCAAAGCACATGGCATTACAATAATACTGAACGTATACAACTTAAAGAGCACTGACCTGCACCTGACTGCTGCAGTTTCATTTCAGCATTGATAGTGTTGACACTGAAGCGCATAAATTCACGTCACAAACCGCTCAGAGTATAACAGGTTTCCATCTTCCAACTACTAACTGTAGTTATGGCGTAAACGCAGAATAAGCTCGTTGTTTTGGTTCAGGAGGAACTGTAAAAGGTGTTTGCTGTTTTGGTTGCGGTGCTCGGTGACTGACGTCTGATTGGACGAACATTTAATGGTCCTACGCCTTCCACAGACGATGTATACATAAGTACATTAAGGCTACGTTCACACTGCAGGCTGAAACGACCCAATTCCGATTTTTTTGCCCCTATGCGACCTGTATCTGATCTTTTCATGACAGTCTGAACGACACAGATCCGATCTTTTCAAATGCGACCCAGGCCACTTGGGTATGTGGTCCAAATCCGATACGTATCCGATCTTTTGAAATGCGACTTCAGTCTGAACGGCCAGGTCACATGTATCCGACCCGCACATCATTGATACGTGACAAACGTCATAATTCTGCGTTGAAGTAGGCGGGAATGAGAAGATAAACAACAGTAACACTCACATCAGTATCCCACCACTCCTGGCTGCGACTCCGCACCCACACGTTTCTCTGTACCAACGTTGCTACCACTGCTCCACAAAACGCCATGGCCAAAAACCTTGCTCTCCTCATTTTTAATTTTCTTCTTAAAACGAGAAGATTGTAATTGTGCTGGCTCCGTTGGGAAAATAACTTTAATATCGCTAAACGAGCTCCACTGTTGACATCCATGTTTAGCTACTTCCGCAAACAACAAGTGACGTCGTTGACCGTTGAGTTCTCTTCTGCGCATGCGGCTCACTTCTGGGTCATTTCACGTTCACACAGGAGATCACAAAAGGTCGCATTTAATTGGAAATGTGAACGGCCTTGCAAAAAAAAAAAAAAAAAAAAAAAAAATCGTAATTGAGCATTAAGCCCTGCAGTGTGAATGCAGCCTAGACCACTTCAGTTATTGATTGCTATCAATATGTGAAGAGACTTTCAACTAGCATAACAAAAATGCTTCTGGAACAAATCGCCTACCCTGCCTTATTTGTATGAATCTTTTTAAAATATTTTTATATTTATTTCGCACATTTGTTTTCAAAGTCTAGCTAAGTAAATATTCTCAAAAATGTTTCTATCATGGTGGGATTTTTCATTGACTTCTGTTGTTTCTATACAAAGTAGGGATGTCAACGATTAATCGACGATCGATTAATTGTCGATAATACATTTAATCGATACAACTTATCGATCATCGATTAAGCAGGTCTTCATGCGCGTGCACGCTGCTCAACCGCGAAACATGTAAAGCGAGCGCGCTGGAGTTATGTTTGGGACCATTTTACATCTTCATCATGACTATAAGTTTGCGTGTGCATTCGCAGCCTTTTGTTTTGTGCAAATGTAAGTTGTAATACTGTTTATTTTCTGTAGGCCTATCTACAGGTCCTTCTCAATAAATTAGCATATTGTGATAAAGTTCCTTATTTTCCCTAATGTAATGATAAAAATTAAACTTTCATATATTTTAGATTCATTGCACACCAACTGAAATATTTCAGGTCTTTTATTGTTTTAATACTGATGATTTTGGCATACAGCTCATGAAAACCCAAAATTCCTGTCTCAATAAATTAGCATATTTCATCCGACCAATAAAAGAAAAGTGTTTTTAATACAAAAAAAGTCAACCTTCAAATAATTATGTTCAGTTATGCACTCAATACTTGGTCGGGAATCCTTTTTGCAGAAATGACTGCTTCAATGCGGCGTGGCATGGCCGTAATCAGCCTGTGGCACTGCTGAGGTGTTATGGAGGCCCAGGATGCTTCGATAGCGGCCTTAAGCTCATCCAGAGTGTTGGGTCTTGCGTCTCTCAACTTTCTCTTCACAATATCCCACAGATTCTCTATGGGGTTCAGGTCAGAAGAGTTGGCAGGCCAATTGAGCACAGTAATACCATGGTCAGTAAACCATTTACCAGTGGTTTTGGCACTGTGAGCAGGTGCCAGGTCATGCTGAAGAATGAAATCTTCATCTCCATAAAGCTTTTCAGCAGATGGAAGCATGGAGTGCTCCAAAATCTCCTGATAGCTAGCTGCATTGACCCTGCCCTTGATAAAACACAGTGGACCAACACCAGCAGCTGACATGGCACCCCAGACCATCACTGACTGTGGGTACTTGACACTGGACTTCAGGCATTTTGGCATTTCCTTCTCCCCAGTCTTCCTCCAGACTCTGGCACCTTGATTTCCGAATGACATGCAAAATTTGAGCAACCACTGAGCAACAGTCCAGTGCTGCTTCTCTGTAGCCCAGGTCAGGCGCTTCTGCCGCTGTTTCTGGTTCAAAAGTGGCTTGACCTGGGGAATGCGGCACCTGTAGCCCATTTCCTGCACACGCCTGTGCACGGTGGCTCTGGATGTTTCTACTCCAGACTCAGTCCACTGCTTCCGCAGGTCCCCCAAGGTCTGGAATCGGTCCTTCTCCACAATCTTCCTCAGGGTCAGGTCACCTCTTCTCGTTGTGCAGCGTTTTTTGCCACACTTTTTCCTTCCCACAGACTTCCCACTGAGGTGCCTTGATACAGCACTCTGGGAACAGCCTATTCGTTCAGAAATTTCTTTCTGTGTCTTACCCTCTTGCTTGAGGGTGTCAATGATGGCATTCTGGTCAGCAGTCTTACCCATGATTGCGGTTTTGAGATATGAACCAGGCTGGGAGTTTTTAAAAGCCTCAGGAATCTTTTGCAGGTGTTTAGAGGTAATTAGTTGTTTCAGATGATTAGGTTAATAGCTCGTTTAGTGAACCTTTTCATGATATGCTAATTTTTTGAGACAGGAATTTTGGGTTTTCATGAGCTGTATGCCAAAATCATCAGTATTAAAACAATAAAAGACCTGAAATATTTCAGTTGGTGTGCAATGAATCTAAAATATATGAAAGTTTAATTTTTATCATTACATTATGGAAAATAATTAACTTTATCACAATATGCTAATTTATTGAGAAGGACCTGTATATCTGACTGATCTCATATTGGATGCATTTGGTTAAGAATTAACTCTGTAGTAAAGCGTCAGCTTCAGCGCGCGCAGCTCAAACGGCAGTGCACGACTAATAATGACTATTGGGACTGTAATATTACATAACATTATAAAGAGAACAATATTGTAATAAAACATTGTGAATTATTTGGGTTTAGTTGCCGTGTCGCGTTGCTCCAGGAAGACCGCGTCCACAACATGAGTAGTTCTGAATGAATGGCACGTAACTTAGTTCAAGTTCACTTGTGCATGAATTTGCGTCATTTTGTGCAGATATAATTTGTAATATTATGTTTATTTTGAATATATCTGATTCATTTCATATAGGATGCGTTTCTTTTAGATAAATAACGTGCTAGCAAAGTGCTCCAGTTTAACGGTAGCAGATTCATTCAGCGCGTGCAGTTGTTCCAGGAAGAGCGCGTCCACAACAGTCACACATTCTAACCGCATATGAGGCGGCGTTGGTTACACGTTGTATTAGTAGTTATATTTGATTATTAAATAATTAATTTAATTATCAAACACATCGAAACATTTTACAATCCTACTTGCCCTTTATTTATATTTAAAACCATTCTAATTGATTTGGTGAGGAACATAGCGTTTTGAGCAGCATTTGCAGACCCTGTCATATCGCAGTATCGCAGTATTAAGGCTAACGATTAATCGATTAATTGATCGTTAATTTAAACGACGATCGATCATGGGAATTTGTGAAAATTGACATCCCTAATACAAAGCTAAATATATTTTCTATTCACTAAACCTTTTTATATTTTTCTTTAGTTTTTATATAAAGCCGTTTCCTTGTGGCTGGTTCCCACATTGCAGGTGATTTCCTATGTTGTGTGTTCTGTGGTATAAATTCAGTTGTAATGTCATTCTTAAGGTGGAATCTGACCCTTTGTCTTCCTCACTGGCTGATTTCTGTCTTTCCCTGAGGGGCCTGAGGCCAGCTGCTGCTATATGAGTCTTACAATTCAATTGATCTTTAATATCACAAAGTGGTATTGACTCTTGAACATGCCTGTACTAAAGTACCAAATTGGTCTGCAGGCAGGGGTAGGAGAAGGTCTGGGCTACTGGGCTGTAGCCTTTTTTCAATGGTCTAAAAAAGAGAAAAGGGTGAGAGGTGTGGGGTAAACAAGGTAGGTAGAAAAGAAAATACTGGTCATAGATATTTTACTTTTGTGTAATTATCAATCAGTGTATTTTGAGCAGTTTGTGGACAGCAAAACTGTCCTGAGTACTTTGGAACACGTCAGCATGAGAAAGTCAGGATTTATGATGAATTAAGATCCATTGGTCTCTGATATAAAAAAAAGACTCAATTGACCTAAAAAACACTTAAACAGTTGATGCTAATTTTTTATGTTATTCAACAGTTAAATGCTAATATAACCAGCAGAAGACACTAGCCGTGTTAAGATACCAGTTGCATAGGTGGGGTATGTTGTAACACTGTGTTACAATAGAATTAATAGAAATTTGCTATTCTATTCTATATTTTTATAAATTCTATTGATAAACCATGAGGAAAAAAAGGTGAATAAAGACTGAGGGCCCTATTTGAAGGATCTAAGCGCATTGTCTAAAGCGCAAGGCGCAAGTTCACTTAGGGCGTGTCCGAATCCACTTTTGCTAGTTTAACGTAGCGTCAGGCACATGGTCTAAAAGCGTTGTCCCTATTCTCTTAATGAGTAATGAGTGTGTTTTGGGATTTACGTGCATTAAACCAATCTCTTCTCCCATTCCCTTTAAATGCCAGTTGTGCTCGCGCCATGGCGGATTCGCTATTTACATGACGGAATTTGATAGTGGAAAGGCAAGGCAAGGCAAGGCAAGGCAAGGCAAGTTTATTTATATAGCACATTTCATACACAATGGCAATTCAAAGTGCTTTACATAGAAGAAATTAAAATAATGAAAGGAAATAAGAATAATTAAAACAGTTTAGAAAAATAAAATAAAATACAGTACTTTTAAAAAATAAAAAAGAATATTTATTATAGATCTTTCTTTCAAAGGATTCCCTTAAGACTTAAATCTTTCAACCTTCTTTTAACCTTCAATCTTCTTACGACTTCCATCTATCAACTTTCCTTTAACTTTCTTTTCTCCCTCATTTACTCACACGTTCTTTCCACTTTCTTTAGCACTTTAGCACTGCGTTCACATTCTTTCTCAGACGAAAACTTTAATATCGTCATTTAAATACTGTTCTACTTTCAAACCCACATTAATCACTTTCACATTATCACCTTCTGAGTGGGCATTTACAGTTTCGGGCTAAATGCCCTGCTGACATAGGAGAAATTAAAATAATTAAAAGAAATAAGAATAATTAAAACAGTTTAGAAAAATAGTGTAAAATACAGTACAGTACAAACAGTCGGACGAACAGCGGCACAGTGCTCATTCAGTAAATGCACAGCTAAACAGAAGTGTTTTGAGTCTGGATTTGAATGTGACCACTGTAGGAGCACATCTGATCTCTTCTGGAAGCTGGTTCCAGCTGCGGCTGGCATAGTAGCTAAAAGCAGACTCGCCATGTTTAGAGTGAACCCTTGGTATTTCTAGCTGATATGATCCTAATGATCTGAGTGATCTGTTGGGTTTATATTCAGTGAGCATATCTGCAATGTATTGAGGTCCTAGGCCATTGAATGATTTATATACCAGTAATAATACTTTAAAATCAATCCTAAATCTAACTGGGAGCCAGTGTAAAGACCTGAGGACTGGTGTGATATGTTCATATTTTCTGGTTCTGCTCAGAATCCTAGCGGCAGCGTTCTGTATGAGCTGCAACTGTCTTATGGTCTTTTTGGGAAGGCCAGTGAGGAGTCCATTACAATAATCCACCCTGCTGGTGATGAAAGCATGCACAAGTTTCTCTAAGTCTTGTCTGGAAACAAAGCATCTAATTCTTGCAATATTTTTCAGATGATAGTATGCTGATTTAGTTATTGCTTTGACATGACTACTGAAACTAAGGTCTGACTCTAGTGTCACACCAAGATTCCTGACTTGATGTTTAGTTGTTTGACCCCTAGAGTGAAGGTATGCGTTCACTTTGAGAACTTCATCTTTGTTTCCAAACGCAATAACTTCAGTTTTGTCTTTGTTTAATTGAAGAAAGTTTTGACACATCCAACTGTTGACTTCGTCAATGCATCGGCACAGGGAGTCAATGGGGCTGTAATCGTTAGGCGATAGGGCTAAGTACAGCTGTGTGTCGTCTGCATAGCTGTGGTAAGCAATTTGGTTATTTCTCATTATTTGGCTCATTGGGAGCATATACAGGTTGAACAGGAGTGGCGCAAGAATTGAGCCTTGAGGGACTCCGCATGTCATGGATGTCCACTCAGACTTATGGTCTCCTATACTCACATAATAACCTCTCCCATCTAAGTATGACCTGAACCATTTTAGGACTATCCCAGAAAGCCCCACCCAGTTTTCCAGCCTGTCAAGAAGTATGTTATGATCGACAGTGTCAAATGCAGCACTGAGGTCGAGTAGTACCAGCACTGATAATTTGCCTGAATCAGTATTTAAGCGAATATCGTTTATTATCTTTATGAGCGCTGTCTCTGTGCTGTGGTGCGGTCGGAAACCAGATTGAAAGTTGTCAAAGTATCCATTCGAGCTTAAGAATTTGTTCAGCTGATTGAAGACAACTTTTTCAATGATCTTGCCTATGAAAGGAAGATTTGAGATCGGTCTATAGTTGCTTAATATGGTCTTATCCAGATTGCTCTTTTTCAGGAGGGGCTTGACAACTGCAGTTTTCAGGGAGTTTGGAAAACTCCCAGAGAGAAGTGAGGCATTTACCACTTCTAGAAGATCTGCTTCTAAACTGTTTAGCACAATTTTGAAGAAAGATGTGGGAAGTGTGTCAAGAGCGCATGTTGATGTTTTAAGGTGCTGTACGGTTTCTTCCAAAATTTTGCCATCAATTTCTTTGAAGTCAGACATAGTAGCTACTTTCTCAGGTGGTCTGATCTGTCTGACCCCAGTGCAACTCAAGGATGTGCTGATCACCTGTCTGATATTATTGATTTTCTCAGAGAAGAAAGAAGCAAACTCACTGCACTTGCTGTTTGAGAGCATTTCACTAGGAATCTGGCTTGGGGGGTTTGTCAGTCTCTCTACAGTAGCAAAAAGAGTGCGTGTGTTGTTTAAATTGCTGTTTATAATATTTGAGAAGAAAGTCTGTCTAGCTTTGCCTAGTTCCATATTGAAAGCATGCAGGCTGTCTTTGTAGATGTTATAATGGACTACAAGTTTTGTCTTCCGCCACATGCGCTCTGCTTTTCTGCATTGTCTTTTCATATGTTTGAAAGACCAAAGCCGTCTCCAGAGCGCAAACGGATCTGCTCGTGCGCGAGGTAAAAGTGCGCAAGCAGATCATCTACGGGACAAGGCGAATTCCACCATATCTTTATGTACACAATAATAATCTTTTACATTGTAATCCTTTTATGTAAAATATCTGGCATGTTTGTGTCCTGCTGTGCATCCCTGTGTGTGTAATAAGCAGAGTGTACGTGCGTTATGGACCCGCCTATAGGCGCACATTACTAACGCGCTCATTAAATAACAAAAAAAATAATGCGCCATTGACTTTAGACCAGGTTTCAGTTGGTCAATGGCTCAGTCTATTTCTGTTATCTCAAAATAGCAATGCTCCAACAATGCGCCAGAACACACCTCGTTTTCAGACCAGCAGCCCATGGGCGCACAAATGGGCACAAATTAATTTGCTATTTAAACAAAGTGGCGCAGGACGTGAAAATGATAACTGTGTCGGACTGAAACTAGCAATAAACACTTGCGTCGTGCTTGACGCTGCATTGCGCCGGGTGTAAGATAGGGCCCTGAGAGTCAGTATTCAGAAATGATTCATTATAAGTACGTTTTGCACTATGTTGTATAGATGTGTTTTGCAGTGTCTTTGTTGTCAAACTCAAAAATGTGTTTATTTTCATTGTTAAAAAATGCTTTATAAGAAAAAGTTACTAATTGTATTTTATTGACAAAATATTTTAGTCTTGTGTTGTGTATATATTTTTATTAGATCAGACAACATTTTAATCTGTCATATGGTCATGTTACATCATGTCCCACCTATGTCTTTCGGGGTATATCAAGAAAAAAGTATATACTGTATTAATAAAACAAAACCACATAATTGTACTAGACATGTGTGAAATTAATGTCGGAAAAAGAAATACTCTGAACCCCAAGTGGATTTATACAAACTCTGACTGAGAAAGTCAAACAGGGTTTCCTTTATAGCATATATTTAGCTTTTGACTTCTGCCGATTGTATTTAGGCTTCAAAATTCATGAACTTTGTGTTCATTTGTGAAGATTATCTTGATGAACAAATGTGTAATAATCATAACCTGGTCATAGACCATATTTTCTGCAATAATCCAAAAACCAATGTAAAAATCCTTTCAGGTTTTTGTTGAGGGAACCATGGTTATGCGAACTTACAGGCTGGCCTACAAAAACACGTCATCACTGCAGCGCTCTATTGAAGACAATGATGTGGGAAGAGGTCTTTCCATGAAAAGAATTGTGTTCCTTTGTAAATGTGTAAAGAATCACTTTGTACACATGCTTTTGACTTATGTACATATGCTTACTCATGGGAATGCATAAGAACATTTTCCTGAAATTTTGATGTTCTGAAAAGTTTTTTATTTTATTTATTTTTTTAGCACAGGATAAAATCCATGGAATATAGTGTTTTACAAATGAGGACCCAGATTCCTCTTCCACCATAGTTGTGCTACAGACATTTACAGGTTTTCCTACCAACTTCAACTTCAAAGACATTTATGATCCTTTTTGCAGTGTGATATTACAAATGTGCAGGTTTGAATATTACTTTGAAAAGTAATGCGTTACAAAATGGCATCACTTATCATAAAATGTAAATAATAAATTACTCTTACATATTGTTTTTGCATACTTTTGTCAGCTGAGACTCTTTCTTCCCTAGAGTGGAGAACTTACAGGCATTTTTATGACATTGATTATTATATTTTTTTTGGTTACACTTTATTTTGTTAGTCCACTTTAGACATTGTAATAACTATAAGCCACTTTGCTACATGTCAACTAACTCTGAGTATTAGCAGACTTTCAGGTTAGTGTTCGGGTTAGTAGAATAAGTTGATGTATTTGAAAAATAGATTATAGTCAGCAGAATGTCTGTTGAGGAGCATCAATATAAAGTGTTAGCAGATATTAAGGGTTCATTTCGACCCCGAGTCGGACATGCCTACAGTGTCAGAGAATATGGAGATAGAACAGGTATAGTTTAGTTTAATTACGGTTATAACTTATTTTTCATCTTGCTTTTATCCACTAATAGTACAAGCCTGTTGTAGCGGACCGCGTCCGAATGATGGCCAAAAATGTACTGATGAGTTTTATGAAGTCTATTGAACATCACATAAAAGATGAAGCGTCAGTTTTACTCCAGAAAATCACAGTAAGAGCTGAATAAACGCAGTATATAAAGTGCGCATTAAAGTCTTATCCATAAACTCTCTCTCTCTCCCTTTCATTATCATCAATATACACAGTGAATTAAACAGAAACACTTGTTACAACTAACGGTAAACAAATATATACACAGCTTTTCAGGGGGTGCTTAATAAACTGGTCAACTTTATATCCGTAAAACGACTCAGATGAACTGTAATAAAGTGCGCGTTCTCACTTCCATTTCTGCCGTGATCAGTAACGTTAGGCCTATCGCTCCGGAGACCGTAAGCTGGATCACGAACAGTTGGTATCCATCCTAGAGTAACAACGGGAGTAAATGAAGACTGCTCTGGCGTCGAAACAATGGCGGACTGTGTGTGTACAGCTCACTCCATTAATTAATAAATTGTAAATCCAATAAGTTAATCCACCTCGTCTTCAGCGGCTCAGATTCTGGGAGTAAATAGAGAAAGCCATGTGGATTAATACATCCAACTACACAACACCTACAACAGTGCAGCAATGGCGGATGTGTACTACTCGCTGTGAACTCGATCAGGGCGGGGTCTATGTTAAAACGGCAGTGTCTGTCAACACTCGTGGGTGGGGTCTGTTGCTGATGTGACGTCACACACAAAAACAGGTCGTTGGGAGACACTGCTTATGATTTATGGGGATAAAAAAAAAGGAGTGGGTGGATTTTTATCACTAAAGGGTCTGAGATTTCAATCACTGGAACGGATTCAGGGATTTCAGTTTTGGGAACGGACTCTGGACGTGGGGAAGATTTCTTCAGAGCCACCCAGATGGAAATAAATGCAGGATCAGCCACTTTCATTACCAGATCAGTGCATCCAGACACTGCCTTTTTGGATCTGGGTACAGCAGCCCGAATGTGAAATGATCTGGGTTTGGTTTAGGCCTCAAGTGGACGCTCATCTTGAGTAAGCAGGATGAGCCGAAAGCACCGCTGCCAAGTCCTCAACTTGGTGGTTTGCAGGGCCAAGAGTTCCTGCTGAGTCCATGAGAAATTCTTTCCTTTTGATGACAATGAGAAAGGTAGCTATTCAAATAGTCGAGTAAAGATGCGAAGCGAAACCACAGTGTTAATACACAAACAATACCCAGACAAAAAAGTGAGGGGACTGAGGTCACTATAAACACAAGATAACAAACTCAAATACAACCAGGTGTGATCTAACTAATGAAACAATGAATCGCTATAGCAACAAATGATGAGTGGGAACACAGGACAAAGGGAAAACACAGAGAAGCAATCGAAGTGTCCTTAAAAACTAAACGAAAACCAAAGTACAATAAAAATGTGACATTAGTATTTGACAAAATATTTTAAAACATAAATCTCTGGGCGGGCTGAAAGACAACTGAGAAGCTTGAAACACTCTATAACTACCATACAATGACAGCTAAACCTTCAGCCATTTCTCTCAGCATGGAGAATGAAGCTTTATAAGTGTATATCAGTAAATGAATCATTTAAGTAGAAAAAAAACTAACATTTTAATTTAACAAGTAACTGTTAATGTAAAGCATTACTCCAACACTGTTTATGAATAGCAAGTATTGAGCTGGAAGGTTTGATTGCAGTTCTCTCTTTCTCTTTCGCTCTCTCTCTCTGTGTGTGTGTGTGTGTGTGTGTGTGTGTGTTTACTCTTGTATCTTACTGTTCCTTGGCTCTCTCTCATTATATTTGTCTCAAGGGGGAAGTAGTACATGTGTCCATCTCTAGATCTCCTTTGAAAATATAATTGGACTGAATGTAATTCTCTAGTGGCGTTTAATTAAGGCAAGGTGATGAAGTAGAACATAACTGAACTTAAGAGCTTCTAAGTGTAAATGTCTACATAAGAGCGAGAGAAAGCGTATGCATCTGTTTAATGTTTATTATATATTTTTTAAAACATACCTGGAGGTGTGTCATTTATTTTGTTCATGATATGTGGGTACTGTGAAATGTTCAAAAATGTAATTCCCACCTGACACACGGCGTGTGTCTTGTTGCTGTAAACATTTGAACTTTGTTGGTTCTTCAGATCTTTTCATTGATGTGTGTTTTCTCTCTCTCTCTCTCTCTCTCTCTCTCTCTCTCATGTGTAGCCGTTCCACAATGGAAGCTCGCTACTCGTCAGATTTTCCCACGCACTACCAATATACCTCTAAGAAATCTAATTCTAGAGGATACTGTAAAGCTTTAGTTATCTCCTGGATGTCTTTGACAGTGTTGGTCAATCTGGACTTCTACTAAATTCTACTGACTATACGTAAATTTACAACTACATGTCAACTTATTCTAACCCCAACCCTACCAGTCTACTAATACTCTACTAACACCAGTGAGAGTTAGTAGGCATGTAGGTGCAGAGTTATTTATAGTCAACAGAATGTGCTAAAGGGACCATCAAAATAAAGTGAAACCATAATTTGTGTAGATGGCATTTGTGACAAGCAGGACGAGGCTGAGGGCCGTGAGAACGGGTTGAGGCCTCGTATCTCTCATGAAGGAGCTTCAGAAGCATAAAAGGAGAAGCAACAACAGTGAAGGACGAGAGAGGGACCTCTCTCGTCCTTCACTGTCGTTTACATTGTACATTACAATACATATACACACCCGCACACACATTACAATCAATCCGGACACATAGTCACATTATCCAAAATACATGTTAAATAGATATGTTTTAAGCCGAGTCTTGAATGTAGCCACAGATGAGATATTGTGAAGTGTAAGAGGTAGTGAATTCCATAATTTAGGAGCATTAACACTAAATGACCTTCCACCTACAGTAGACAACCTGAAATGAGAGATGGACAATAAACCAAGTTCAGCTGATCTAAGGGACCGGGCAGGGCGGTAAGAGTAAAGTAGATCAGACAGATATGGAGCTGCAAGACCATTTAATGCCTTAAATGTTAGAAGTAATACCTTAAAGTGAATACGTGCCACGGGTAGCCAGTGAAGGTCATGAAGCAGAGGAATAATGTGAGCAGAACGCCGGGTGGAGGAGAGAACTCTTGCTGCTGAGTTTTAAACATACTGTAATCTTGCAATACGTTTTTTTGGGCAGACCAAGAAATAGAGCATTGCAATAATCCAGACGTGTTGTGATTAATGCATGAATTAAGGTTTCAGCATCAGCTAAAGTGAGAGAAGATCGAAGACGTGCAATATTACGAAGATGGAAAAAAGAGTTTTTTAACAAGAGAAGAAATATGAGAGCCAAAAGATAGAGTTGAGTCGATTAAGACACCAAGGTTACGAATAGATGACGAAGGCTTAACATGAACTCCATCAATATCAAAGGGCAGGTCCAATCCTTTTGACTGAGGCAGCAGAGCCAATCACCAATATCTCAGTTTTTTTTATTATTTAATTTGAGGAAATTCAGGGACATCCAATGCTTGATGCATTTTTCTATTTGCAGTGGAAAAATGCAAGTTTTTCTGCAAGTTTTTTTGGATGATTCAGGGACATCCAATGCTTTATGCAGTTTTCTATTTGCAGTGGAAAAATGGAAACCTAAAAATAGATCTAAATTAATCTAAATCAACTGGGTTTAATTCATACCAACAAAACTTATTTCTAGGGATTAAACAGGAAGAAATAGCTTGTTAAGGTAATTGGCAGTTCCCTTTCATGGTCACTACGAGTTACGTTGTGACGATGAATGGGGTTTCTCTTAGAAAGCCTCTCACCTTCGAGTATTACAAAACGAGCCAATGGCAAGGAAATGCCATGGTTCTGCGGAATTTGCATAGCGTAACTCCGCCCCACCTCATGGGTATATAAGGAAGTACGCTGGCAACATGCAGATATGTTTTCGCTTCGGAGCCAAGATAATTCTTCACTCCACAAGCCATCCTGAGATCTTCATTCTCTTCACTCTTCGAGACGAGCTTCTCTCCAGGTGTTGGTGTGACGGCGATTTCCAGCGAGTGCACATGATCTGTGCAGTGATCTGTCAGTGTGTGTTTCTCTCTGGTCGCTTCAACACTCTGCAGAGTTTTTCCTCTCACAAAAGAGCTTGCGCGTGGCACGTCTTTTTAAAGCTGTCTCGCCCGTGCACTTCTGGTTGCGGTCGGACAGTTTCCGAGTTTCCAAAATCTTACGTGTTTGGGCGTAGATAACGCTACGGCAGGCTTTATGGATGAATGCCGAGCGAATCCGCTTCCTCGACACTCCCATATCCCAGGCTGGACAGGACAGGACCCCAGCGCCTTTGGCATGTCAATTGCCTTGAGTTGCTGGCGGTACGTTTGGCTCTGCACCGCTTCTGTGCATTGCTCAAGAACCAGAGTCCGCTCAGACAATACCGCGATGTAGCGTACATCAACCGACAAGGTGGTCTACGCTCCCGCCGTATGTCGCAACTCGCCCGCCACCTCCGTACTTCCTTATATACTCACGAGGTGGGGCGGAGTTACGCTATGCAAATTCCGCAGACCCATGGCATTTCCTTGCCATTGGCTCGTTTTGTAATACTCGAAGGTGAGAGGCTTTCTAAGAGAAACCCCATTCGTCGTCACAACGTAACGTCTCCGTTCCCTACTCAGGGAACGAGGGTTATATACTAAACCGAGATGTTATCTCTTTCTACAGTGTAGATTTAGTCACAATTTGTTTCCATGCTTGTGTTTATGACTTATTTTGCATTGTAGCCTAGCATGCATGTTAGCTAGGTTACTGCTAATGTTCATATTACATTATGTACTGTATGTAACAGTGCAGAGTAAACAGCAATCAAACTGTAATTGCCATTTAAACTATATGGCCATATAACTAAAGCATTATGCCCATTGAAACGGAGCAGGCACGCGAAAGTTTGAAACTTTGAATTGTTTGCTGTTCAAAGTGCCCAATTATGCACACCGAGACAGCAACATAGTGTTGGCCCAGATCCGAGCCACATCTGGTACATATGGATTCCACCCGTACCAGATGTGGGCCGGATCTGGGCGACACTGTGTTGCTTTCTGGGGATTTCAGGTTTGTTTTGACTAATTTATGATCAGAGTGAATTTGTTGAAATTCATACTTCCCACAATTAATATTAGTCTACAAAACTACTTTACACATTTAAAGATCACATTCAGTACAAATTCAGTCAAGTGTGTGAAGTGTTTACTACTTCTTCATATTGACAGCATACAGTAAAGCTCTTTGTAGATGTTGAGTAGATGGCAGGACATTTTACTGTAGCACTCTCATGAATGCCTGTTCAATCTGTTCATTCAGACTAATTTCCTTTTCCTATCTCATTCACTTGCATTCACTTATTGATCTATTCAATCATTGATCAGAAACATTGATCCACCCACTGATCCTTCCAGCCATCCGTCAGCTGCTGACAGGCTTTTAATTGATGAGAAAGCGGGTCAAATTAAGCAATTAGGCCAAACAGGGAAAAACAGACAGATAACTACACCCTGACCAGGTGGAGACACACAGCCAGAGCAATGATAGGGAGATGCAGAGTGTTTACGCTTTTTCATTTCGCAACGTCAATGAATTTTTCATTGCGATTCATAAAATATCCATCACTATTTTACCTGAGGAGAGAATAAAACAGAGGACAAAGAGAAAGAGGGCCCTTATGAATCAAGAGTTCATTGAAGATGCTGATGGTGGGAGGTGTATGGGGGGTGAAACGACAAAACCAAACACCTGACAGACAGGGTGGGGGTTGGGGGTAATATCTGGGTGAAAATCAGAAGAGGAGGTGTGGGGAAAGATGGGCCGCTTGGGGAGGGGTGGCGGAGGCAAAGATAGCGCCACCAACAATAACACCAACAACAGCGAGCGTGATTGGGCGATGCTCATTTTCACTCTGTCAGGAGACGATAGATGATGCCAACCGCTGTCATAGCATCACTCCACACATTAGAGGAAATCTATTGTTCAAAACCAAGACAGGTCTCTTGTAGAATTCAGTTTATTCCCACTTACGACAGCTGCCAAACAGAAGCAGAAACATCTGATTTTACAGTCTCAGAACCTTCTTAAATTTCCTAAAGAACTTTTGGTCCCACTTTATATGTTAAGTGTCTTTAACTATGTACTAACATTTCGATTATTCATTTATGCAATATACTCATTGAGTACATACGTGTTTTAACATTGTACTTATGTTTATAAAAAAAAATCTGTAATTCATTTCTGTAATGACATCTGTTGAACCTTTCCTTACACCTTAACCCACCCTTAAACCGACCCATACCACCACACCTGACTCTAGACTTACCCATATCCACCTCAATAGCAGCACAATAATCTGCAATACAACAAGAAGTACATTGTATCTAACAATTTTTATTTTATTTTATTTTATTTAAGACCATAGTAGTTAAAGACGCTTAATATAAAGTGTGATCAACGATTGTAATAATGATTGCACAATTTTATTTTATTTTTTTATAATATTGCTGCCGTACCCTATTAGTTCCTGTTCTTTAATTGTATAATTTATATACTTAGGCTAATTAGATAAATCTTAGCATTATGCAATTCTTGTGTGTTTTTTTACACCACCTTTGAGCAGCATTAAACAGTCCGTGTAAATACAATGTCAGATGCAGCTTCTGATGAACCTTTGCCATGTTAAGTTGACTTTTGTTGATGTTGATCAAATTTGATTGGTAATAGGCTGAAGTATTCTGATTAATTGAATTACATTTAAATGTTTAACAAAAAAAAAAAAGAAAAAAAAAAGATAATTTAACAAGGTGATTATAAAAATGACCCTTACAAAGGTAAAAAATGCCAGAGGAAATCTCTTCCAGGGGGCAGACATTGCAGCTTATTGGGAAAAGTGAGTTTCTGACCCTGGTGCTTACACACGACAGGAGAGATTCTCAACTGGTGGGATGTATCCCAAAAATGGGCTGCAGCTCTTTTAGGGTCAAATATAATGAAATGCAACCAATCATGACTTGGACTGGCTTGGCAAAATGTACAAAATGGAAAGCAAGGCACACGATACATTATCATACTATAGCAGTTAAGCAGTTTTCAGACTGGAATCTCTCAGATTTTGAAGAGTGTGTCAGGACACACAAGCGCAGTCATGACCCCAGTATAGCCTTATCTTGGCCTGTGACCTGTGAACTGCTTTGCTAAATCCACCCCTGCTCAGCCAGAACACTGTCCCATTTGCATGAATTTATGCATGCAATGGATGCCATCATCCGTCTGCAGATAGTCAATTAAATATCTAATTAACTCAGGCGAAGATTTAAATAATTCAGATGTATTGACTGGCCTCTGGGAGAGCAGATTCGCCACTAAATCATGTCAGTGCTGTGAGTCTTAGCTAGCCCTGCCGCGATCATAAAATAGACCCAAATGATTCCTTCTCTGCTTTAGACGTCCAGCAGAAAATATGCATTTGCAGGTTCAGACCAGCTACTTTCTGGTCTTGATTTAACTACTACAAAAGCTGTTAACGGCAAAGACAAAGTTATGAACAAAATAGCAATATTTTTTTTTTTTATATTATTTATATTGTGAAATAATCAATTTGTTAGGAACTAAGTAAATTACGGTCTTTGGGAAACCAGAGTTGTTGATGATATTCCATGTCTGCTTAAAAGCAATGATCACTGTACGGGACTGCTTTTTTCAGGTACTGCATAGTTCAGAAAAATGTTTTCCAGAGTGTAAATTCTAAATAGAAATGAATTGGTGGCACTTTATTTAAAAGTACCGGTATGTGCTATAACTATTACAGTATACCTACCAAAGAAAGTACAGCGTGAAATAAGGTAACTACATGGGTTAAGGTTCAGTTTAGGAGTTACTAAAGTTACTACTGGTAATAGTTACTACCCAGTCATTGAATTACTGTATACATGCGGAACAGGACTGTAAAGTACAATCTACAGATTTACTATTTTATTTCATTTCATTTCATATCGTATCATATTTCATGTCATTTAGTTTCACATTTTATTTTATTTTATTTTATTTTATTTTATTTTATTTTATTTTATTTTATTTTTATTTTTATTTTTTTAGTTTAGTTTAGTTTAGTTTAATTGTATCAGTAGTAGATCTAGAGGAGACCAGAACCAATGTAGAGGAAAATAGAAAGAATGACTACATGTATGAGGAAAAGACAGGGCAAGTCACATTTACTTAAGGGGTTCTGCTTTATGCGGGACGGTTCAGGGAATTCAGCATGGTGGAAAATGTAGGGTCTTTTGGATGATTCCCAACACAGCACCTGCTATGAGTCACAGTCTTGAACACACACACACACACACACACACACACACACACACACACACACACACACACACACACACACACACACACACACACACACACACACACACACAGAGAGAGGCGTTAGGTCATTCTGTACTGTGAAACACTTCTGAAGGGTTTCTCAGTGCCAGGAGTTCATTTCCTCACCCGCCAGTGAATGTGTGTGGGGGGAAAGAAAAAAACCATGTGTGGAATATCTGGATGTACAATTCTTTTTTGCTTTTCTGAAACTCTTAATGGTTAAGAAATAGTATTAGGTGTGTTTTAAATAGTATTAGGAGTGCTTTTAATGAAGCATAGTACCATATGTTTTTTTTTTTTAAATGCCAACAACTGCAATATGATAAAATAATATTGTCTTGGACTGGTTCTTAAAAAAACCCCAAAAAAACACTTGATGTTGCACAATGTTGCACTTGAAGGCAGCATTAAATACACACGCAAATTAAAAACATAACAAGATACAGGTGATCTGAATGGGAAATAATAGAAACCACAGCAACTAACACAAAAACAGGAAACCGGAACTTAACCGGAAATGTGCACACAGAAACAGAAATAGAGTATCAAAAACAGTGAAACAGTGAACAGTGTCTGTGAGAAACTGAATCGTGAAACATATCTAAAATAATGCAAACACAGTAACGTTCGACGTTATGTCAGACGTGATCTGACGAATTGGTATCCCTACCAAAGCGCCACTATTGCTGCCCTTCCAGCGCTCTGTTTAAGCCTACTGATCCCCCTGCACCTACTGGGGCGGAAGATGGGACAGTAGGTCAGGCCTAACACTCGTAAGTATGCCCAATGGTTGACCCCTGTGCTAGGCTAGGTGCCATATGTTGTGATCCCTATGGTGATAACTATGTGTATTCTTCCACTTCCATTCTTCTTTCCCTTGGCAGAGTCTGCTCTGCTGTCCCTGCCAGTGTTGACACCCCCTAACTACGTTGGACTAGAGAAATTATCTTTATAATCTTGAATGGGAGCTTGTGAAAGGCCCGGTTCAAAACTTGCAGGTCCAAGATTGGCTGTAACCCACCACCTTTCTTGGGTACAATGAAGTAGGGGCTGTAAAATCTTGACCTCATATCGGCTGGAGGGACTCTATCGCGTCCTTCGCCAGTAGGACTGCGATCTCTGACCGTAAGACAGGAGCATCGCTGGCCAGCACGGAGGTGAACTGGATGCCCCTGAAGCTGGGGGGATGCCGGGTGAACTGAATCGCAGGGACCCGACTCGGTAGGCATAGCGTTCCGAAAGTAGTTGAAGTGTGCGGTGCACACTTACCTGGCTCCACAGTTGGGCAGGGGGCGAGTGAGAAGGCATAGCATCCTCGAACCGCACACTGCAGTCCACTTGAAACAGGAGAGGGGGACGAGGATGGCAAGGCGTAGCGTCGCACACCGCCATCAGCGCCATTTAGGGACCCAAAAATAGAGGAAACTGCTCTTTAGGGCGGAACAGAAACAAAACTGAACAAAATATTTTCCACCCGGCCCTTATCCGGGGGAGGGAGAGATCCGGTTTCGTGGAGAAAAAGGTGCCGTCCATGATTTAGTAACCTCGTCATACACTTCCGGAAAGAATGGCACTGGGATGGGGTGCTGAGAACCAGCGCAGGCCGCCCCGAGATACCAATCGCCCAACCTTTGAGGGCTCGGGACACGGTAGAGGCCTCCACTCGAGCTTGACTCTCTCGGCGGCCTGGGAAAGCATAGACGTCAGCTCTGGGTCAGGCTCGGGCAACGCTACTCTCCCCAAAGTGGGCAACACAGACGAGTCTTCATCCCCAGAGGAAACAACCGGTCCCACATGAGAAGGATCACGCCTCCGCCTGGAAGCTCCACAGCTTGTGGTGTACTAGAAGAGTGGGGGACCCATGGAGACCCCCACTGTGTTAGCCCTTCAGGTCACCTTGACTATTCACAGAAGTAGTCCTCTTCCTTTCAGAATAGGAGTTAGATTGGGTATTAGGCAAGGGGACCTTGTCTGAGGTACTCAAGTCTTGACCGTTATACAGTGAAGTTCATCTCCCGCAGTGGGTACATGACTCATGAGCCAATGATCATGACTGTCAGCCGGCGCCAGGTAACGACCGCATCCAGAAACACACGGTGAAATTACATCTTTAAAAAGATGCAGTGTCACACCCTTGTTTGCTCTTTCAGGGAAATTTAGCTCTCTTATAGTGCTCTAGCACACAGGAGAAATGGCCGCAGCACAGCTTGCAGGGAATAGTGCAGCCTACAGTGTGCACAATGCTCTTTTAGGGCTGTAATAAACAGCAGAAAAATGCTCTGGAGATCGCGACCACCCCTGAATCTCCGTCACACCAATACCGGATAGCAGAGGCCTCTTCCCAAAGAGCACTCGCAGTCTTCAAGCTTGCGTGACTGGATAGAGCAGGAACAGAAGAACCACTCGGCTACGAAGCGAAAAGCTGAATGTGCGTTGCTGGAGCGGCTGAGAAGTGTGCGCAGTCATTACACAGTACGAGCGCGCTGAGAAGAGACTGCTGGCATTGTACAGAGCGAGAGCGGCCTCTATAGAGGACAAATAACAAACTATCACTGGCTGAGTTGTTTATGTTAACACGTGAGGCAGCGCGCAGCACGGAGATCACACTTCACGGAGAGCGCTGACACTTCAGATGCACATTTAAAACACTGACAGCGAAACGGTATGAATACAGAACACTAAAGTACATATTGCCATATCATTATAAAGTAATTAATTTGGTGACTAGATGCTGCATTAGCAGAGAAAGAACAGAAGTATGTTTGCCTTTGAGTCTGAGTGGAATAACATTAGTAACGGTTACCTCAAGCGATTAAAGCAATGTGACAAAAACACACGCCGACCTGACCCAAATGTTTTATGTCGCAATTGTTACCATCTATTTCCATTAGTTTATACCCAGCTGGTCACTTTTATGCATTCATTAGCCGGCGAAGTTCAGTTGTTGACGTAATTGCTCTCTCAACATTGGTATATGTTCATGTAGCCGACAGAAACAGAAACAAATCAGAAACGCAATCGATTTCAGTTATATTTTATCCAGGGCTCCAGACTAACTTTTTGCCTTGGTTGCACTGGTGCGCCTAACTTATTTTATTTAGGTGCACCAGCACAAAATTTGGGTGCACCCAAATTTTTCCTCGGCTCGCGTCACCTTTAACGCCACAATTTCAAGGTCACCTTTTTATCACGCTCTATATACATTCATAATATGTAAATGATTTTAAACAAGAATAAGGTGTAGGTAAATACTTTTTTTATTTGAAGCACAATTTTACGTTTTTTTTAAATAAAAAATGTTTAAAGTGTTTCACTGAGCTGCCAAACAAACTATTTTGAGTATCTAACTCAGGCGCGGTATAGGCTCTACCTCCGTCTCTGAGTCGGATGCCATCTCCGACGAAGGACCAGGGCTTGGCATCTTACCAGGGACTGGGGGAGAATGGTGGCTGAAGTAGCTCCATGTCTGGGCTGTTGTCGGAGCATTGATCGTGGAGTAAAGGTTTTTAACGGTATTCCTCTTACCGATACTGCTTATCGATCCGGTACTTTAACTGTATTCTTATCGGTTCTTTTTGTTTTATATATATATATTAAACAAAGATAAACAATAGATAAACAAAAGATAAACAATTCAACAAACATACACATTATATAGGCCTACACAGTGCTTTAATTTCAGTAAGGTCTACTAACCTTACTCTTCAGGTATGGTCTAAAAAGAAATCTAATAAAGTAATCAAATGTAAAATAACACTGCGTAATTTTTCATAAATAGATTAATGCTTAATAATTGATTTTAATCAATTAATGATTTTTCTCTTGTTGTTTGATTCGCAGTAATGGCGCAATCGTCCGCATGTTTACTAGACTGCGGCCCCTTTAAGACCGAGTGTAGATCTGCTACTGATCGATGCACCACATTCTCCCAACTATTTCCATAACCACGTCCGTTTAAGACATAAACTGTTTTTAGTGAATCTCCAAGCCGGTCATTTTGACATACTTTTGTGTACATTTGATCGTTTAGACGCGCACATGAAACCCAAAGTAGGCTATAATTTGCTTGTCTCGGTTTCGGAGCGCGCGCCGCCTTGCGAACATCTCTTATGCAGATTTTTGTGCTTTTAATAGCTCTTTTAATTATTTAACGCGTCCCGCAAGTTAGCAACAGTAGCTAGACTGCATTTTACAACAATCACCGATCGTGCTGATTCTGTCGTTAGGTTTGAGTTTTAGGGAGAAACTAGATAGAATGCGGCTATAGTTTTTAATGGTTTTACCTTAATATATTATTTTTTATAATCTTTGGAAGCCGAAATCTAAAATAAAATCACACTAATATCACAGACCTTAAGTGTAACCAGGCTACGTTTGAATGTTTAATTCTGTCCTCCGTCATCACTCATTAAGCGTGAGAGAAGAGTGTGAGTTCCAATGAGTGTGAGTTCCGTCAAAGGAGAACAAACGATTAGTTCGTGGAGAGGCAGCGGATGCGAGGACGTTAGGTGCACCGGTGCGACCTAGGAAAAATAATCGCACCCTTACAAAATTTGGTCGCACTCTAGAGCCCTGTTATCACTAGAATACATATTGTTATTTTGATCAGATAATCATCAAGTGTTCGTAAATAGAAGTAAATAAAGTGAGAGACTGTACATGTAGGTCTACATTTATGTAATTTTAATGCTCTGGCCTTTGCAGATAGTTAAATATGATAGTAAAGCATGAATCATATGAAATGGTAACACTTTACAATAAGATTACAATTTTAGCATTAACTAATGTTAATAAATGTTGCAGAAGTATCATTCATTGTTAGTTTGTTATTTTTCACATTTACTTATACATTTTAAATTGAGTTAAAATTTGTATTTTATCTGTTATTACCTTGGTTAATGTACTATGAACTGACATGAATGATCAAGGTACAATTGTATTGCTCAAATATAATTGCATGCAGTAAAAACATATATTGCATAATGCATATAGTTCATGAAAGCTAGCTAATACATCCTTGTTAACAAATGGGACTTGCAAAGTGTTACCTATGAAATTTACATAGGCTATGTTTCTAGGTTATAGCTTAAAAAACCCACACATTTGACCTGTAATATTTAAATGTTTAAATGATTTTTGTAGAGTTCCTTCTGTACAACTTCTCATTTTAATATATTCATATTTATATATTTATTTCATTTAGCACATTTCAGTTCAGCACTGTTTTACTTGGAGTGTTATGTTTGTTTTTAATCCCAGAATCCATAAAAAAAAAATATCGGTTGATAATCGGTTATCAAGTCAAGTCAAGTATATTTGTATAGCGCTTTTCACAATACAGATTGTATCAAAGCAGCTTCACAGTATTAAATTAAAATAATACAACAAGGTTTGTTTCTAGTGGAATTTATTGATTGATAAAATTAAATTAAATATCCCCAAAATATCCCCAACTGAGCAAGCCAAAGGCAACAGTGGCAAGGAACCGAAAAACTCCATCAAGTGACCTAATGGTGTCCTAAAACTCCATCAGGTGACCTAATGGAGAAAAAAAAAAATCTTGGGAGAACCCAGGCTCAGTCGGGGGCCAGTTCTCCTCTGGCATTTATGAGCTAGAGGCCGGATTGTAGTTTGAACTGTAAGATTAAAAATATTATATGAATGCCTGGCTGAAGAGATGCGACTTTAATCTAGTTTTAAACTGGGAGAGCGAGTCTGAGCAACGAACAGTATCAGGAAGACTATTCCAGAGTTTTGGAGCCAAATGTGAAAATGCTCTCCCTCCTTTGGTGGTTCTGGATATCCTAGGTATGACCAAAAGCCTTGAATTTAGTGATCTTAAAGAGCGCGATGGATTATAGGGCGATAGAAGATCCGTTAAATAGACTGGAGCTAAGCCGTTTAGGGCTTTATAAGTCAGTAGCAATACCTTGTAATTAATACGGAACTTTATAGGTAACCAATGCAGTGATGATAAAATCGGTGTTATATGATCATATTTTCTTGATCTAGTAAGAACTCTAGCGGCGGCATTTTGGACTAACTGTAGCTTGTTTATTGAGGATGCAGGACAACCAGCTAATAAAGCATTACAGTAATCCAGTCTCGAGGTCATGAATGCATGAACTAACTTTTCTGCATCAGAAACTGATAGCATATTACGTAGCTTAGCAATGTTTCTAAGGTGGAAAAAGGCTGTTTTTGTAACATATGAAATATGATTTTCAAAAGACAGGTTGCAATCGATTATAACACCCAGGTCTTTTACTGTAGAGGATAAAGTAACAGGACATCCTATGATGTTAAAGTTGTATTGTGCGAGGTTTTGTGGGCGTTTTTTTGAACCGATAAGTATTACCTCTGTCTTGTCTGGATTTAATAAAAGAAAATGACGCGTCATCCAATCTTTTATATCTTTAACACATTCTGTCAATTTGGAAAATTTTGCGTTTTCATCTGGCCGTGATGAAATATATATTTGAGTGTCATCAGCATAACAATGGAAACTAATTCCATGTTTCCTTATAATATTTCCAAGTGGCATCATATATATTGAGAATAACAGAGGGCCTAACACAGATCCCTGCGGCACTCCATAGTTTACTGAAGTTATGATCGATTTTTCTCCATTTAAATAGACAAAATGGTAGCGGTCAGATAGGTATGATTTGAACCAGCTTAATGCTTGTCCTTGAACACCAGTATAATTTTGTAGTCGATCTAAGAGTATTGTGTGATCTATAGTATCGAACGCAGCACTAAGATCAAGTAAAACTAGTATTGAGATACAGCCTTGGTCAGAAGCTAAAAGTAAATCATTTGTGATTTTAACGAGCGCAGTTTCAGTGCTATGGTGCGGTCTGAATCCAGAATCCAGAATCCTGAATCCATTGGCATGTGCGGTCAAACCTAAATATCGGTAGCGGTCAAATCCACTATCGGTCGACCTCTAGTCTGAAGTAACATCGAACGTGACTGACTGATAGGGAACAAGTATTTATAAATCCATAATCTGCCTCTGTAATCATAATTGTGTGTGAAAACGATTAAAAGTGTTTGCTGTTTTACTGCCTCTAGTGTTCATTTCTGCTAGAAACTGCATTGAAATGTACATATTGGTACGTATTTTGCTTTTTGGAAAATGTTGCCACAAGTATGTTTTTCCAATGAGCCTGTGTTGGAAAAGACTGCTGCATTCAAATCATGTACTTTATTTCATCCTTTTTAAACCTAAAAGTGACAAATAATGGCCAAGTGAGGATAAGATGAGGTGAGCTGGTTAGATCTTGCTTTTAATACATTGTGTCATTAATCTATAATCAACTAAGTGTCTGCAGGTGTATGTGTTTTCTCGGTTATACAATGGCTTGAACTGCATCTAATCAGATTCCAAAGCTATCTGTCTATCTGTTTTATGATTAAGATCATATAACTGTTTTGTGAATCCAATGTATTGCATTCATGCAGCCATATGCATTTTAGTTTTCCGTTGAGGTAAGCTAAATATTTCCCACGAGAACAATGAAACTGGTTAGTCGAGAGAAACCGACCCAATGAGAATGACCAACAGGTCAGCGGTTTCTGATGATGAGGGTTACATCAGATGATAGCGCTAGTTTCAAATTACGGTACTATTTTCCCATCATGCTGTAGGTTAACGTATGCACACTTTGTCAAATGACCATGACAGAACTTTTAGCAGTACATGAGAATCTCAAAAGGTACAAAAATAAAATAAAATTAAATTAAATAAAATTAAATTTAAATTTAAATTTAAATATAAATAAATAAATAAAATAAAAATTAACATGGAAAAAATGTAAATGTAGAAGTAAAACTAGGCGCAGGAATTTATTGGCTGGGCACACATTCAGCATTGTTCAAGCAACAATTAATTTTAATAGATGGCAAACAATGTTAGTGGTGTAAAACAGAATACTTCACCTCGTGTGAACTCAAACTGGGCCTCAGAAGAGAGCATGAGTGCCAGCAGAGGAAATATTTGCATGCTATCTATAGACAATGATTTATGAGCCCATGCAATAATGAGTCCTTGGTGAGTATCCTAAACCAGAAAATACTTCACAGATTATAATGTCTCTTACTATCACAATCTCTCCGAGCTGAAAAGCATTCGGCGCTCTGAATGGGATCTGCGCTTGAAAATTAACGTTACTGCATCTGAAATGAGACCAAAACCACAAACTGCTCAGACCACAACCCTGCCAATCCTGCATTCTTGTTCTCCTGGGTTTGGATGTAGTTTATGCTTATCAGTTTTTTTTTTTTTTTTTGTCTCAGCAATTAAAGGAGGTTTATTTAATTGCTTATTTTGTCGCCATCTTTTGAAGCACATCATAGAGGAGAGAGAGACCAAAGTCTTGGCATGAGAAACGCCCATGAGCCGCAGCGAGCGAAGAGGCAGATTTCTAATCATGTTCTTCTGTGGGGTCCTGTGGAGGCCAGTGCGTTTTTATAATTACCTTATTAAGTGTATCATATATCAAATAATTACATTTAACCAATTGCTTCAATCTATCAGAAAGTAGATCCAAACCCATAAGATTGTTCATCTTCAAAACCCAAACGAAGATATTTTAATATTCTCTCATCACTTTTGTCCATCCATTGAAAGTCCAAGCAATCAACAAACCTCACTGACTCTCGTGTCAAGCAAGCATGCTTGAGATTCAGTTTACCATATTTGATGTGCTCTATGTATGTGCATTTATATGTGAAAAAATCTACATTAAATCTGTTAATCATATAAAGTGAAACAACTTGTTTCTTTTGGATTTCTTTTACAATGACTTTTTGTACTTTTTCAGTAAAATTATGGTTGCATAGACTTTAAGGGCCCTATCTTGCACCCAGCGCAATTTACTTTGTACACCGACGCATGTATCATTCCTATTTTGCACCCGCGCACAGCGGACTTTTCCCTCCACAGACGCACGTCGGTAAATTAGGGAATGAACTTGCGCTCCCGGGGGCGGTTCAGCGAAAAGAGGAGGCGTGTTCCCGGCGCAAACGTTCCCTGGTGCTATTTTGCAGTTTAGAAAACAATTCCGCCACTGACCAGGAAAAACCTAGTCTAAAGTCAGTGGCACGTTGCGCATGTTATTCAGATGCTATTTTAAGGGCGCATGCTTGGCCATAATCAATGTAGCGTGTGCACAACGCTCATACACTTTGCTTCTCTCATCTACACAGAAGCAGCAGTTTTCATTTTTGCAAATCATACATAATTACAAGGAAAAATATTAACACACGAGGGAAATCATTGTTGTGTCCATGAAGATGTGAAAAATAGGCATAAATCTAGCTTACACATTTACCCAAATTATCATACGCCTGTTTAACCGAAGCTAATTTGGGTGTGTTTCTCCATCCCCAATGTCACTTCTCTGTGTTTTACGGCCCTGACGAGAACGTCGGTCTCCTCGGCTGTGAACCGCTCCTGGCGCGCGTCTGGCAACTCCGCCGTTATAATAGGAATCCGCTATAGAACAAGCGCGCCTGCTCTTAAAGGGAATGTGAGATGACGCTCTGATTGGTTTATTTCACGTTACGCCCCAAAACACACCTATGAATAATGAAGCTACTTCAGACCAACCCATTTTAGATTTGCGTCGGGCGCAAGAGTCATTTATCCCGCCGGTATAATAGCAACAGCGCCCGAGATCTGCCCACAAAGTTACTTGCATTTCGCGCTTGATACTTGCGTTTCAGATCGTTAAAATAGGGCCCCAAATGTCTTCTGAGGATGAACAAAAGTCTTAAGGCCCGGGGATATACTTCATTTTCCTCGTTCCGCTCCGTCTCGCGCACAGTCGTCAACCGCGGATGAGCGGAGATGGACGAGTTCGACACATGCAGTAAAATTGCTTTTTATACTCTACCAGACATTAAAGGGCAGCATTGAGTCGTGTCATTTACAGAACATTCACTCTGAAGGACAGAAGAAGAAAAGTAGCGGATACGCCATTGCATGCAAAGGTTAAAACAAGAAAACAAAAACTATTAAGAACGATATGCTGCTTTGATAACTGTTCTTGGAACAGCCTGTTGTTTTGTTTCACTCTTTCCGTACTCTTTTTCAACTTCCTGCACAGTACATCACAACTGTGCATATTGCCACCTAGTGGACTCTGCTGTCTCAACATTTACCTTGTGTGTGCGGATGTGTACTTTGGGCTTTATGGGCAGTGGTGGAAAGAGTACTAAAAAACTGTACTTAAGTAAAAGTATTGCTACTTAAGTAATAATTTACTTGAGTACAAGTAGAAGTACTGAAAAATAATATGACTCAAGTAAGAGTAAATAAGTAGTTTGCTTAAAAACTCAAGTAACTACGTTACAAAGTACTTTAGTATTATTTTTCTATTTGTACCCAAAATGGGGAGATGATAGCGATATGGAGCGCTAAACACTCTCATGTCAATTCTGTTTCATTTATACTGGAAGCCCAGTACATACTGATTCATACCTCGCGCAGAAAGTCCACAAGTGAGATTCATAGAAGAGATTAACTTATGATGTTTCAGGAAATGCCAATATGGATATAATAACATGCAAATAGAGATGAAACTGAAGACAAACACATGATAGCAATAATATACCTGTGTTCATCAAGCTATCTCAGGTATTTTCATAAGAATGATGTATGTCTTTAAAGGGATAGTTCACCCAAAAAGGAAAATTATCCCCAGATTTATTCACCCTCAAGTCATCCTAGGTGTATATGACATTCTTCTTTCAGACGAACACAATCAGAGTTATATTAAAAAAATGTATACAAGCTTTATAATGGCAGTGAATGGCTGGAGAAAATTTGAAGCCCAAAAAAGTGCATCCATCCATGATAAATGTGCTCCACTTTTACTCCAGGGGGTTAATAAAGGCCTTCTGAAGTGAAGCCATGTGTTTGTGTAAGGAAAATACCCATATTTAAAACTTTATAAACTATAATCACTAGCTTCCGCCAGACGACCATACGCATCGATTTACGGTGGAAGACTAACCCCTGACCCGACACACAATGTATATATATTATAGAAGAGCAGCTTCAATTTGTTGCACAGCCCTATTTGTTTGAGCCGTGAGAGGCGTCTAAGTTCACGATACTCCTACAGTACATCCTACGTCATACATGTGTCACAGTATGTGTCACCGCACTCTTTTGGCGCAAGTCAATTTGCGTAGGATGCATCTGGCGGAAGCTAGTTATTTTAGATTATAAAGTTATAAATATGGGTATTTTTCAAAAACCCATGGCTTCGCTTCCGAAGGCCTTTATTAACCCACGGGAGCCGTGTGGAGTATTTTTTTTTTTTATCATGAATGGATGCACTTTTTGGGGTTTTACATTTTTTCCAGCCATTCACTCCCATTATAAAGCCTAGAGGAGCCAGGACATTTATATTAATTAATATAACTATTCGTCTGAAAGAAGAATGTCAAATACACCATGACTTGAGAGTAAATCATGGGCTAATTTTCATTTTTGGGTGAACTAACCCATTAATGCAATGCTAATCAACATAGCCTGTATTATAGAATTTTATAAAATTATATATTCTCCAACATGAAACCACAAAAGTGATTTCAAGTAATTTTGATTTCGAAGCAAAACATGATATTAAACTCATAAATTGTAGTTTTTGATGGTATGTTATGCAAACATACTAGCTTTCCCTGTTGTCAAGAGCAAATGTTTTATTACTAATCTTTAAAAGTAAGTCCAGGTAAGATCATTTGAATCATTTCATAATTGAAAGCAAAGAAGGTTAAGTGAAAGGTCTGATAAAAAAAGAGAGATGTAGTATGAATGAAAAAAATAAAATAAAAAATAAGTGGGGTATGGTTAACATGTAAAATTAAATGCTCTTTTTTTTCCGTTCTACCGAAAATGTGCTGGGAGCCGACTATTGCTATAGTAACGAACTACACTTATACATGCATCTGATTGACAGATAAATCATGCAATCTCATTTCACTGTTGTTGAGGGTTTTCAGCTTTGTACAAAGTTTGCTTCGTACATTTAGTTTAATTGTATTGTTAAAGAGGGCGAGCTTTACCTTTCAAATGAACTGTGTTAATGTTTTCAAGGCACTTACATTGTTCTTGCTCCGTCCATGCAATAACGGTGTCCATGTTATGAGCTGAGTTTTTTATTTACTTCAAATGCTCAGTGCTCTGGTAATATCAATGGGATGACCCATTTCAGGATTTGCCATAATTACATTTTAAAATCAGAATATGAGCATAGCTCACACTTACATTCACTAAAATATGGAAACGTTAGCGATACAGATTCTAAACACGAGCGCCAGTGATTGAATGTCAAAGCGCGGTTTGAACGCCCCGCCCCCCAGCTGAACTGGAAGTTTTGATTGGTTTTGCACCCGAGTCAGACCTGTCTGTTATTGGCTGAAGCGCTTTCAGAACTGTCTGTTATTGGCTGAAGCGCAGGGCTGAGGGCTCAGCCTCCACCGCACGCAGTAGTTTGAAAAGTGTTTTGTGAAATGTTAGCTCGCCCTGTAGCTCCGTCTGCATCAAAGTACTCTGTACTTTTGGTGAAAAATAAATGTAGCGAAGTTGAATACTTTATTTTTATTCTTCTCAAGTAAAAGTAAAAGTACCACAATTTAATTATACTCAAGAAAGTAGAAAAAATCGAAAAATCTACTCAAGTACTGTAACGAAAGTATTTGTAGGCTAATTAGTTACTTTCCACCACTGTTTATGGGTGACTAAATGATGACATCATTTTCCTTTTTGGGTGAACAGATATGACAGATGATGTAAAGAATATGTGTTTTCATTGTGTAGAAATGTTATGACGTTGTTAACATTTCAGACACCTCATTACTGTATCCAATCTAGTACTATATAGGCTTACCTATATTACAACTATTAGTTACTCAATTAAAGAAACTCTGGATTAAAAATGTCCTAGGCTACATGTAAATCTGAATAAGCAGCAGTACCAGCGTTCAAGTAATATTTTCAGGTGATCTACAAATGTGTCGTGTGTCATACTTCTAAGGGTACTTTTACACGACAATGATGTACTAAAAACGGTAACGTTGTTCCTTTGCGTTTTCGTGCGCTGACGACAACTTTGTCACACGGATCCACAAAAAGGACTAAAAACGCTGTATTTTTCATTCCAGGTCAGTAGTTGGCGAGTTAGTTAGTTAGTTCACTTTGTAAAGAAACACTACACGCCTATAGACTGAACACATAATTCGAATGTGCATGACGTCACTCTTTTCACAAAATCACGTTTTTGTGGTTTACGCAGAGACGATAACAGTATCATTTTCAAAAACCCATTCTCAAAAGTTTGCATTTTGAGGCCCCCAAAACACCGTTGTCGTGTAAATTAATGACCAAACCACATAATAATTTTTAGTTGTGCAAACGGCCCCTTAGTTTACGTGTTTTAGTTCATGTTTCCTTTGTCCCTGTTCTTTGGTTGCTATGGTTATTCATTTGTTGAATGATTCACCGCACCTGTATCTTGATTTCTCCCTTTACTCAGTCTGTGTATAAGTAGCCTTCAGTTTCAGTTGACTTTGTCTTTCCTTGTCATTATTATGTTGGTTTGCTGTATATTCTGCGTTTGCCTGTTTCTCATACGTTTTTGGTTTACTGTAAATAAAGGTGTCTGCTACAAATATATATTGCTTCAACTCTTCTTGCTGCAAGCAGTACTGACAGAATGTTATGATGATGACATTACTCTCATATGTTTCCATAACTTTTTTTAAATTCACTAACCATGGGCTGAAGAACATCAGTTTAAAAAATTAAATTAAATTAAATAAAATTTAAATCACACACACACACACACACACACGCACACACGCAGACACACACACACACACACAGACACACACTCACTCACTCACTCACTCACTCACTCACTCTCTCACACACACACACACACACACACACACACACACACACACACACACACACACACACACACACACACACACACACACACACACACACACGCACAGACACACAGACACACACACAAACAATGTAAGCCATGCTAACATCGTCTTCCAGTTCTTCTCATAAGTGTGTTGTGGGAAAACATTATATTCACAAGCATTATGAAGATTTCACAGCTGTTTTCCCGTGGTGTTCACACCCACTGTAAGTATGGGTCATTGAATTAAACTAAAGATGTAATGAATTTATTACTCATAGTCATATTTGTGGTTCTCTGCCTTATACTTTGAAGATGCAATGCACTTGCATTGTACTTAAAAGTATATTTTTTAATCTTAAAAGTAAAAAAAAATTAAAAAAATACTATAATGTAATGTAATATTAATGAAATAAAAGGCCACTTAAGTGCACTTAAAGCGAGCACACTTTCATGACACTTTCAAGTGCAATTTTCAATAATGTCAAATAAATAGTTTTACAATAAAGTAAGTTTTAAATCATGTTTATAATTTTGACTGTTTTTTCTTTTTTCTTTTACATTAAGTTAATATTTAAATGTACTAAACTGCACTTAATCATAATAAATGTGTTTCACAAGGAGCAGTCTTTTTAAATGCTGCTCAATTCCATTTAGTGAAACTAGACACAGGAATCACAAACTTCACCATTAAGTCAACTGTTCTCTCTCTCTCTCTCTCTCTCTCTCTCTCTCTCTCTCTCTCTCTCTCTCTCTCTCTCTCTCTCTCTCTCTCTCTCCCTCAGTTTAGCAGGCACTGACTCTCAACATATGTCTGTCTCCACTGGCCTGTACATCCAGCCGGTTCGCCTCAGTAACGCTCCATTCTCTCCCTGTCTCTCTTTCTCCTCCAGCGGGACAGCACCAGGGGAGAGACTGTCCGATTAAATCAGCCTCTGTTCCTTGCCACTGAGCGCTGGGATCCAGGGGAGGGTCTTTGCCTAACACTCCATGAAAACACTCCATTCAGAAGCCATTAAAGTATATGCCTGTGTTAAACTCCTCCACCAGAGAACAGCAAGTTAAAGGGAAGGGAGGAGCCGATTATCACAGAGAAGGCATTTGTTACACGTATATCAGCGCTTGCCTTAGAGGCCAATGAGAATAACAGTTGGATTAAAGCACATGAATGTCAAAAGCAAACATAAATCTTGTTGCTAACTTAGACTTTTTTTTTGAAAAAATGACTGTTAAAGACCCCATGAAATGTCTTGAACAAGCACTATTTTCTATCCTGTGTTGAAACATGATTTGGTACTTGCTAGTCGTTGCAGATTATATTAGGGGAGGGACAATCTCATTCATAAAAAAATATCGTTGTCACGATACTGGATTTGTCTAATTTCGATACGATACCTTTAAAAATATTGATATTCAATACCATTTTTGATACTATGTGGAAAGGCCCATATGCATATACCGTATAAATGGATTAGCTATAGATAGAATTTATTATCTCATTTTTTTTATATATATATATATATATACATAATTTGGTTGCTATAGCTTTCACACAGCACAGGGAGTCTTTAATTGAAACTTTTAATGACATTTGCAAAAAAAAAGAAAAAAAAAGAAAAAAAAAAGAAGAGAGACAAGAACCATTCAGTAATAAAAAAAGAACAAATAAACAAACGATAGCACAAATACATAGAACAGAATAAAGAGACAAATAGTAGTATTCAGGTATTAAACAAAGTCTTCATTGTAAAACTTAAATACAAATAAATCTTTACAATTAAAGTTACAAAAGTCATTCAGTCAAGAACACAGTGATTTTCTCTTTGTCTTTTGTTGTTTGATTAACGTTAATGCCACATACAGCAGCAGGTTTATTAGGCTACTGTCACTTTAAGACTGAATGCACAGATCCAATATACTGATACATGTGTATTTTTATCTCAAATGTTTACGCTCCCTTAAGACAAAACTCACTGTGTTTACCTGAGTACTTGCTAAGACAGGCATTTTGACATTATATTGTGTGTATTTGACCATTTAAGTGCAATAAGCCATGAAAAAGAGCTCAACCTGGATTTTTTTATGCTCTTCCCTCACTAATGCTGGGTACACACCAAAAGATTTTTTACATCTTATAAGATTTTCAAAATGTGACAGACCACAAACATGAGGACAAAAAATCCTAGATTTAAGTGTTTTGCTCCTATAGTGTGTGGTGTGCCATGATGTGACAAAGACAGCACACCACACACAAACAGATTTTCAACCAGAGTCTCGACTATGAACACAGGAAATCTCGCAAAATATCGTGAGACTTCAGAATAAGCATGACGGACGATATGCAGGAAGAAATTGCGATAGTGTTTGGAATGATTTTCACAGAAAATTCACGTGAAAAAACCATTGTACCTACCATTATATATAACCTTTTATACGGAAATATATTCATTCTTTATTGTCTTTATTTATTCTTTATTGGATTTATTGTCTCTTTAGAAAAAGTTATTTAATCCCTCTAGTCTATAGAACCTCACTGAACCCTTAACACTCAGCTTCTTTTTTTTTTTTTAATCTTTTTTTTTTTTATTGATTTTAAGAATTATACAATTACAGTCAGGGGGGTACAAAGAGTAAAGCCGATAAACAAACATAAAAATACATATACATAAACAGTGACAAACTTAAAATTTAAACAAAAATTTTTTGTAAACATTGTATTTGTTTATTGTAAAATTGTAAAATTTCTGCTCTTAAAATGAAAAACAAAGGCTTGTTTCCTCGAAATTTACACTTATGAATACTAAATCTTAACATTAAGCTTCCTGCAAGTGTGTGTGTGTGTGTGTGTGTGTGTGTGTGTGTGTGTGTGTGTGTGTGTGTGTGTGTGAGAATGACCGTGTCTTCCATCATCTCGCTTTCTGATTGGATATTGTTTCGTTTCACGTGATAATCTCCAGAGCGTGCGCGTGTTTGTCCTCGGAGTTCCCCCCACACATCAGGATTTCTGATCGTAAATATTAAACATGTTTAATATTTACGATTCGCGATCGGAGCGGCTCCGACGTTCTTCCGAGCAGGTTCGGACACTCTTAACACACCTCACACCAAGGGAAAATCTGATAAAATAATCTGTTAAACCATCAAGATAATCGGGACATAGCTAGGATTGTCGGAAGGGGAGAAATCGGCCCAAAATCAGCCCGATTATCTTTTGGTGTGTACCCAGCATAACTTTCACTCGGATGTACGTCATTGCTTACGTTGTACAAGTGCCCACTATTGGCAGAACCCTTGAAATGTGTTTAAATTGAACACTTGATTCGCTCTTGATCACTGGAATCCACTGCCGATGTATTATGCTAAGTGACATGGAAGTCATGGAGTCTGTATCTTAAAGGTAATGTTTGCTTCAATATGTTAGGCTCGGGTTTATCACTACTCATATTCTGATGTTCCCTGATATCTACCCTACCCTACTGCTCTCTAACATTTATTCATTTCAATGCTGAAGGTCCTGGGAGATTCTTAGTGTCAACCGTTATCAGATGGTAAAATTATAGCATATTATGATTTATACCAGGAATGCACTTCAGCCCAACATATGCAAATATTTTAATATCAGACAATTAAATGGAGTTGATGGAGGCGGGTATGTACTGGCCCCTCAGATCCCACACCCCTGCCTCCAAATTATTGCTACGGCCCATAACCTTGAAAACTCCTATTTGGAACATTTTCACTCCCATTTTTTTTCAATCGCTGTTTGTGTTGACAGCCACTTGGCACCACGGATCATTCAATCTATCAAAGCCTGTTTTTCCTTTCCCTCTTCTAGTTTTAAAAGAGCACCTCAATGGCTCCCGGAGAAATAAAAAACAAGAGTGGGAAGCTTTAAAGATGAATGAAATAGTATTGCTTTTGAACTGTGAAAGCTCTATCTTTCACTCTGTACCTGCAGAACCCCGTCAGCATTTATTATTAATGTTTGTTCCTGAACAGGTTTGTAATAAAGAATAGGTGCAGTAAGTAGTATAAAATATTGATTTTATACATTTCCTTATGAATTTTTGTTCTCTGGCATGATTAAATTTTTCATATTTGCTGCACTTTAGAGTATTCCTGAGGAATCCACCCCTGTTATGTGTGTGCGCGCCACTTATGTTCTCAATTTTAGGACATGAATTATTTAGCTCTGTGTATATTTGTATGCTTCATTTTATAAGCGAGTAGGTAATGTTTAGATGTACATGTATAAAATTGAGAGACTAGTTGGCATGCTCTTTTAAAATATAATGTAGACGAACCATTTCTTATGTTGCAAGTACAAGGCATTCAGAAATGCTCACAATTATGACATTGTAACTATGAGCTCATTAACATGTATCTGCCCACATTTACAAATTAACATGTATTCCCTATTCGTCATGTTAATCAATCATAACAGAGGTCATTTGAATACAGAAGTCTTAAAGGGGTACTTTACTGCTGGCAAAATGGGCTTTCAATAAAACTCGTCTGTAAAACAAAAGGCTGTTGTCTTCCCTTTTGCCAAAGGTAGGAAAACTTCAACACCCATAATGCACTGGGCATGTTGCCGTCCAAGGCCACTCCCACCTGTCTGCTCTGGAAATACGCTTATCAGAGTCAAATACTGCCATGCCGAAAGATGACCAATCATGAAGATTTCTGTAGTTGTGGCTCCTAAACGGTGGTCCTACGTCGTACAGTGAGAGAGGTTTAAAGGGATAGTTCACCCAAAAATGAATGAATTATGCCATGATTTACTCGCCCTCAAGTTATCCTAGGTGTACAGTATATGACATTCTTCTATCAGACGAATACAGTCGGAGTTATTTAAAAAATGTCCTGGCTCTTACAAGCTTTATAATGGCAGTGAATGGTTGTATATTTTATGTCCATCAAAGAGCATCCATCCATTAAAATATTTTTTTTTCCACATGTCTCTGGGGTTTAATAAAGGCCTTCTGAAGTGAAGCGATGCGTTCGTGTGAGAAAATATCCATATTTAAAACTTTATTGGCTAAAATTACTATCTTCCGGCAAAACGGCCGTACGCATCGATTTACGGCGAAAGAGTGACCCCTGACTCGACGCACAACGTAATGACGAACGCGGTTGACCAGCCCTGTTGCTTACGCTACTCCTACATCCTACGTCATACATCGGCATCAAGTGTTTGTCGACCTGCGTAGGGTTGTCTGTCGGAAGCTAGTTATTTTAGTCGATAAAGTTTTATATATGTATATTCACATACGGAGATACGCCGCGACAGAAAACCTTAAAAGATTAGTTCACTTCAGAATTAAAATTTTCTGATAGTTTACTCACCCCCACGTCATCCAAGATATTCTTATCTTTCTTTTTTCAGTCGAAAAAAAAATTAAGGTTTTTGAGGAAAACATTCCAGGATTTTTCTCCATATAGTGACTTCAATGGGGTCCAACTGGTTGAAGGTCCAAATGTCAGTTTCAGTGCAGCTTCAAAGTCTCGACACGATCCCAGACGAGAGATTAAGAGTCTTATCTAGTGAAATCATCTGTAATTTTCAAAAAAAAACAAAAAACATTTATATCCTCCTGAGACCCAGAAAAAAAAAGTTTTTTGAATTTAGTTTTTTTTTCATGTCATCACATTGTTTAGAGCATAAGAAACAAATGGTAAAAAAAAAAAAAACATTTTTGAAAAATAATATTTTATTCATACGTTATGCTATGTCCTCTGTAGTGGACACCAGGACGAAGTTGTTTAAAAAATAGAATGACATGAAATTATATGTATAGGCAAAAACAATGGGATTTTTTTTCAATCACCAATAAATTTTGGGGTTTCAGGATTTTTTTTAAACAAAATTTGTATAACGATAATTCTCAACTATGTTATGAAAGATATAACGGAATTAATTGATACACCATTTTACTTTATGCAATATGTGGGTAAAATGGCCATAAATTTATATTCCCATTGAATGCAATGTATCTATAAACTGTATCTAATGTGCACATTAATGTGTTCTTGGTGCAACATTTAATGAAAAAAGAAGTGTAATAATTGGAGTAATAATTAGCAACATTTTAATAATAATATCTAATATTTCATAGGAATATTGATGTATAATTTATTTCCATATTCACTTGTTGTGTCTCCCAAAATGCCTGATAAACACGATTTAAGTCCTGATGTCTCTACAGTGGACACACGTATGAAATCAATGCCCTGTTCTGGAACAGAAAGTAATTTTTTTTTTGAAACCCCATAACGTTTTCCTGAGATGTTGGTTTATGAAATACAATTTGAAAAGTAGTCCAATTTAAATTATAATTACAATATATCATCATATTTCCATACATGTGCTACATTTGATCACTAAATCAATGTCAGACATTTTTAAAGACCAAGGATAAGTTGTTTTCATGGTGAAACCTCCAAACATTTGGTATCTCTGAAAAGCCCTGAATGTGCTCTTTACAGGACACCCAGGTTGTGACATGTGACATGTATGATGTCAGAGAAATTCACAAAAAAATTATGTCCACTACAGTAGACAAAAGTCTATTCCTGGGTCCCAGGAGGATATACTTTTTAACCACAAATGCTTGTTGAGGCCAAACGGAGGGGAAAAACTGAAAGAAACGGCTGTTCTGTCAGTTCCGACTGAAGTAAAACGCCATCGCCTGGTAAGAAAGCCGTTACCATAGTCCTCCATTTTTACCTTAATGCTGTTTAAAGAGTAGACAAAGTACAATACCATTTTCAGTGATAAACCTACTCTTAAAATAACTGTTTTGTTAATAACCTTCTGCTGATCCGACTGCCCGTGGTGGGGATACAAATGCTGTACAATCTTTCTGTTAAATTTTATTAAAACCCACATGTCATAAAGTCTACTTGTAGATAATCAACTTCAAATCTCCAAAAAAGGTTATAAAGGTTACAAAGGTTATAAATATGTACTTTTGGCATGCCTTGATGAAACAAATTATTTACTGATGAAATAAAGAATAAGCTGGTTTGATTGACTGGTGTACAGTATGATATGGCGCTATAAAGGTAACAAAACGACTAAAGTTTCATAACTAAATGTTGTTATATTGTGAAAGATGCAATTAGCATGATGTGTCCCCATGATTAGAGAGCCTGTGAGAAGCTGAAGGTGTGAATGGAGAGACACTGGAGGAGACCTTGAGCGCTGCTCTGAATGGAATCGATACGGGTTGGGGAAGCCGATGTCTATCAGCAGGGATCGATTTACTGTGGCGGTGCATCCTGCTAACATCCAAAGCTGCTGAAATAGCCTTTATGAATATTAAACCTGCCGAGGGTCGATAGCGGGCCACAGTTCCACACGCAGGCAGACAGGTCACACTCACTGTTTGAGCACAGGAGACAACGAAATACATGTCTTACACAATCTCTCATGGACCAATCTCATGAAACTTGTCAAAAACATTTCTGGGTCATATTTTACCCCCAAATGAAAAGAAAGAAATAAGAGAATAGTTGTTTCGCCAATATTGTCACCAAGCGAAATTGGTTTCTCAAAAAACTGTCTGTCATTGGTAGAACAAACTGATAAATCCTCCTTAAAAAAAGGGGGCCGTTCACACAGAATGTGATTTTGCGTAAGGCACACACTAAAAAAAGTGAAATGTCTGTGCCATTTATCGCATTTTCATATAGATCTGATCAAAGGTAATGATTTCCGGTTGCGTTTAGTTTGTCTAAAAGCAAATAACACCCACATTATTGTTTTTAGTACATAACAATGTGGTGCATATTTTAAAAAGACATTACAATTTATTCAAAGCAGCTTTACAGAAAGTTCACATTACAATTTAGAGTGATCTGTTATCAGAGGTAAATATTTCAGAAGTGTACAAATGCAAATCACAGTAAGCAAAAAATGTATCAGTTTAAACAATGTAATAATTTAAGGCAGAGACAATGAGCTCATTGAATTAATGCTTACTTTTTTGTTAACAAATGAGTATGACATTTAGAAAATTGTTGCATTGGTGCATTACATCACAGTAAACAAACAAACACAAAACAAACAGACATTAAGGTCTTTAGAAAAGATTATTCCTGTCTTTATTTATACCAAGGAAAGTCAATTAAATATTGCCTAACAAAATGTTCTTAGTTTTATCTTAAGTGAAAATTCATTTTATAGATAATTCAACAGTTTTATGGTGAAGTCAAGTTGTAAAAAGCCAAAGAAAGCTTGCATCTAAAGAAATATATATGTATTAAGTATTGTATGGGTCTTTATAATAACTAATCTTTTTATTTTATATGAATGTTTTTGTCTTTGCAAATTGTTTTTTATTTATTTATTAATATTAAAAATCAAAAATGTTTTGAGATGTTTATTTTAAAAGTCGAACTTTTAAACTGAGTGCAGAGTAAAATAATATTAAAAAAACCCAGTAAATAAAGTAATAAAATGCAAAATGTTTGACTAAAAACAAATTAAATACTAGTAATATATATATACACACACACACACACACACACACACACACACACATAGATAGATAGATAGATAGATAGATAGATAGATAGATAGATAGATAGATAGATAGATAGATAGATAGATAGATAGATAGATAGATAGATAGATAGATAGATAGATAGATAGATATCATTCATTTATTTATTATTATTTGATGATTATAATAATATTTAAATCGGACCTGGGGCCTATACCATGAAGCCGGTTTAGGTGGCTAGCCAGCTATGTTTCAGCTTAGTTTCCGCCAACCCTGGGTTTTAGGTACTATGAAAGTAGCTCGGCTTAAATCGGAGTTCGTTGCCATGGTATCTTACGCTGCACGGCTAACCTGCTCTGGGGCAGGTTATGTTCTGGATTCAAGATCTCAGACTGAAGTTTGACCAATCAGCTGTGAGCAAAGAAACATAAAGGTGACGTAACTAATTCCCAGCGTCTGTTCTCTGTTGCAATGGCTTCACCTTTTCTCCCAAATCCGGTGGACATTTCCGCGCAAATTGTTAGACGAGCACTTCGTAGAGAAAGAGTTTTTAGGGACAGACAAAATCCATTTGACTTTCCTGATGCTTACTTGTATGAGAGATACAGATTTTCCGCGGAAGGAATGTCTTATCTTTGTGAACTTCTTGAGCCGCACATAACAAATGTGACTCGTCGAAGCCATGCCCTTACTGTACCGCAAATGGTATGTATTGCGTTGCGTTTTTTTGCAAGTGGTACATACTTGTATGCGGTCGGGGATGCAGAGAATCTAGGGAAAAACACGGTCTGTCGAACCATTCGCAAGGTGGTCCTCGCTCTGCAGGGGTACATAAATAGCTTCATTGTGTTCCCTGGACATTTATCGACCATGTCCATAAAAGAGGGCTTTTATAAAATTGCCGGTAAGATATCTTGATAGGGTGACATCACATGAACAAATTTAACATTTCACACTCATTTTTTTTCTTCTTCAAAAAAGCATATTTCACACTTAGAAATCTATTATACAATAGTCTGCAGTAGCTACCTGTTAAGAATGATTTTAAATATATATTTTTAATTCCTATGATAGGATTCCCTAGAGTCATAGGAGCAATAGACTGCACACATGTTGCAATCTCCACAGCTCTCGGAGAACATGAGGCAGATTATGTGAACAGAAAGTCCTTTCACAGCCTTAATGTTCAGGTAGGGCTACTATATAGCCTATGTGAAGTGATTTTTATTTGCATTGAGATCAATCTTTAAATAAATAGTAACTAACAGGATAATTATTTACTGTACATTTTATCTGCAGATGACTTGTGATCATGAATGCATGATCACAAGTTTGGATGCCAAATGGCCTGGCTCAGTGCATGACTCACGAATTTTCCGTGAGTCTATTTTGTGTCAGCGCTTTGAGGAAGGCAAGTTCAATTTGATACAGTACACTTTAAAGTTTTAATTTTAATAGCAAAACTTACACAATTTTCCCCTTTTCTGTTCTATGACAGGGCTTTTTGATGGCCTGTTGGTAGGAGATCGAGGATATGCATGCCAGAGGTTTTTGCTAACCCCCTATCCTGACCCTCAGACAGGGCCACAAAACCGCTTTGATGTGGCCCTCAGTAAAACCAGGGTCAAGATCGAGATGACCTTTGGCATCCTAAAGGCACGTTTCAACTGCCTTAGGCGTTTAAGAGTGTCACCAGAGCGGGCATCACAGATAGTGGCTGCATGTGCCATTCTGCATAATATAGCCACTATCAGAAAGGAGCGATTACCACCACAAAACCAGCTTCTCCCTGATGAAACTGACCCCATCACACTTGACCACCCAGCTGGTGCAGCTGTCAGAGAAGCAATCACAACACAATATTTTACTTAATAAAAGCACACTGACACTGCAGATATGTCTCAAACTGTTTTATTGGTCATCATGTGGCTAGGGGGGAAGAAAGAGAGCAAGAAAAATTACATTAATAAACATTCATAGTGTTCATACTAAAGGGTTACTTGGTTAAAAAAAGTTCACATACTGAGATCTGTTTTTTCCAGCTGTTTGATCTCCAATTTAATTTTTTTAATTTGGAGCCTCCTCAGCTCACAGTCCAGCTCCTTCAGTGTGCAGTCTAGTTCGAGGCTCCTTTTGTACAAGGCCCTGACTGAGTCTGTTTCCACCTGAAACAATTCCACCACAAACAATCATTACACATTTTCTGGAGGTTGATCAAATCACAAAAAGTGGCATGACTTTCTACAAACACAGGACTGACTGTAAATTATGTCAAGGGTTTAAAGCATTACCTTGTTCACATTTCTTCTGAAGCCCATTGAGGTAGAGGCTTCAGTTTCTGGGGCAGGTTGTGAAAAATCCTACAAAAGAGATGTGTAAGGACCAGTCACTTAATTATGACATTCAAATGTGTGCCATAATAAAAAGCTCAGTGCATTCACCTCAGCAACTGTCTCAGAACACACAGACAGAGTGTCTTCATCGTTTGGTTCACCCTAATAAATAAAAGGCCAATGTAAAGCATAACTGTTATAAAGCAGGTTATGTTTGGTGTTCTGTCTGCTGCATACTGACCTCTGTGTGGGAGACTGTGTGCATGTGTGCTGGCTTCAACAGGGACACTGTATTTCCCTCTACTGCAGAACATACAGTCAGCCATATTTAACTTTGTTTAAAAACATTAGTAATGCATTGCACACACATACCCAGTGTCACTTGCTTAGAGGAGCCAGCACCAGGGTCAGACTGTACAGCACATGCAATCCCATCCATAATCGGCCGCCCCTTATTGTTGCTCAGAGCCAACTCCTCCGCCACAGTGTAATCTTGAGGAGGTGGCCCTCCCCCAGTTTTCCTCATGTCACATTTTTTTCTGTTTGCTGCAAACAAGTGTTTGTGATTAAATGTTCAAAAAAATAATAAAAGGTTATGGTAAATAGAAATACTCACCACTTTGAATTATATTTTTATATTTTGTCTTGATCTGCTGCCAAGAACGTTTGGAGTTGGGGTTGCATCTAAAAATCAATGAATATCAATCTTTCTTAGGATGTAATAGCCTATACATTCACATTTTACATACATCTACACACACATATGTATGTATGTATATGTATATGTGTATATGTGTGTATATATATATATATATATATATATATATATATCAACACAAATACATTTTCATTTTGGCATTTAATACATTTTTAATATGATTAGCCTACATAAATGTACATTAATTGTTTAACCTACGCATTAACGCAATCAGCAATCTTCCTCCAAGATTGTTCTCTTGCTTTGGCAGCAGATACAGTGTTACTGCGTGCTTGAAAAATACTTCGATATTCTTCATATTTGTGAAGAATTATCTCTTGCTCCTCCGCTGAAAAGTATATAGCTCTCGCTCTATCCATATCGAACGCGATTGGTTGTTCAGTGTCGACGTCACTCTTTTATGTGCACGCGCGCGTGGATTAATCATAGCTTAAGGATCAAAGCCTGAGTTGACAGAGAAAGTTGATGAGCTGCATCATGGTACCAATAAAGCCTGATTGCATCGGTTTGGTTTTGTCAACTCAAAACCAATCCTGTAACCCCGAGTTTGTTCAGCTACCTTCATGGTACAGGCCCCTGGATTTTTCCAATGATGTGTATACTTCAGAATTATAAAGATTTAAGCAAACGCCCCAAGTGTGATCTTAGCCATTCCTGACTCATTCGCAGTCTCAATTTTCAGACTATTGTTCCTCCACACACACCCTTTAGACGTGGTAAATATGCTAATAAATAAATAAACAGGTAAATAACTCAGGAGGACAGCATGCGTGACCTCTCTCTGAAAGCGCTCCGTCAGCCCACAGCTCAAGGGTAGACTGGAATAATGTGGCATGTATTAGGCAAGCAAATAGGGCTGTAGCCTCGGCCTGTCTGCTGTGTGCGCTTCTCACTAATGAGTTTTGACATGTTCCTTTGGACATGTGTATGTGTGGATAAAGAGATTTGAAAGGGCTGTTCTCATCCTGTACTGTACCTGCAGCTTAAAGATTTCTGTGTTCAAATGTCATTGACCTGTAACTGTAAAAGTGATCCGGTGTAAGTCAAAATATGTTAACCATATTCAATCACTGCTGACCTGTAACCCCCACACTCACTATTTACTGCTGCAGTGACATCAACATGTTTTGAACCACTGCAACTGATTTAAATGGATAGTTCACCCAAAAATGAAAATTAGCCCTTGATATTACTCACCCTCAAGTTATCCTAGGTGAATATGACATTCTTCTTTCAGACGAATACAATCAGAGTTATATTAAAAAATGTCCTGGCTCTTCCAAGCTTTATAATGGCAGTGAATTGCTGTTTCTGTTTTGAAGTCCATAAAAGTGCATCTATCCATCATAAAAGTGCATCTATCCATCATAAAAGTGCTCCACAGACTCTGGGTGGTTAAAGGAGAACTCCGGTCAATTTTAACATTGAGCTCATTTTTTTGTAAATTTGGAGTGCTGTCAATACAGAGAACAACGACAAAAATCGGTGTTGCCTACACCGTGTTATCCTCTTTTTAAAATTTGCACTCTGTTGACTTCAATGGGGCATATTTTAAACCTGCTTTTACCCTCTTAACATCCTTGATGTGTCATTACAAGTGCCCAGCCAATGTGAGTGATTCCTTTAGAGTTAATACGGGTGAATCTGACTGCAGTAGATGTGAAAGATATGAAGAAAAATGAAGTTAATTCGGCCAGCGCTCATACCTGTATTTACATCCTGTTTTCGGTTGAAGTCCAAAGTAGTCGATTGTCGAGTTCACGCGCATATGTTTAGTTACCTATGATCACGCGCGTGAACTCGACAATCGACTACTTTGGACTTCAACCGAAAACAGGGTGTAAATACAGGTATGAGCGCTGGCCGAATTAACTTCATTTTTCTTCATATCTTTCACATCTACTGCAGTCAGATTCACCCGTGTTAACTCTAAAGGAATCACTCACATTGGCTGGGCACTTGTAATGACACATCAAGGATGTTAAGAGGGTAAAAGCAGGTTTAAAATATGCCCCATTGAAGTCAACAGGGTGCAAATTTTAAAAAGGATAACACGGTGTAGGCAACACCGATTTTTGTTGTTGTTCTCTGTATTGACAGCACTTCAAATTTACAAAAAAAAATGAGCTCAATGTTAAAATTGACCGGAGTTCTCCTTTAATAAAGGCCTTCTGAAGCTAAGCGATGAGTTTGTGAAAAATAACCCATTAACACTCTTTTCAGTTTTCAAATTTTCCAATAAATTTATGTCAATAATTTCAGTTGGGTTTCATACTATGAAACTGATTTAAAACAAATGTTTGTGAAATTTCAAATGATACCATCTCAACAAATTGTAAATATTTGTAACAGTTTAATATTTGTGGCACTTTTGGGTTTATGCTTTAATAATGGTAACAGCTTTAACCAAGAACAAACATAAGGAATCATAAGATAATGTGAAACATTAACCATTTTACTTGAAGAGGTACAGTAATGCATTGATTGCATTCTAATTATGACATTATTTTGTTATTTTTTCCCCATGATTTGAATAGTCTTACTTTAATATGAGAAACGATATGGTGCTTGATGCAATTTCCAGGTCTCAATTTTAACATTAAATAATAATGTCTAAAATAAATGAGCTCATAGGCGGAGGGTGAACCAACTCTAGGCTAAGGCTAGAGGGGATTCCTCAAGGGAGGGAGGAGCCATAGTGTAAATCTCCTCGATGACGCCATGGGGATGATTGATGGAGACGGAGCCGGAGCCGGTGGAGAAGGAGCCCAGAGCGCAGACGGAGAGCGGATGGCCAGGAATGACACCGCAGGCTCCGGTGGCTGCAACGGAGGCGACGATTTCCCGAGGTGGAACCAGGGTAACGGAGGTCTGAGGTGGAGCCGGAGCGACTGAGGGCCGATGCGGAGCCGGAGGGAGGGCGGAGCCAGACGGAGCCGTAGGGGTGGAGAGACGGCGCGCAGCAAATGGCTCGCAAGTCCGTGGTGTAGGCGTGGTGACGTCCGACCGAGGTGGAGCTGGAGGGTTGAGGAAGCCCAGTGAAACCGAATGGCCGATGGTCCCAGGTGGAGCTGAGGAGCCAGGGCAGAAGAGTCTGGACGCCGGGCCACGGCGGAGTGAAAGGATCAGTGGCTGGAGGTGGAGCCAGGGGTTTCGAACATCCAGATGGCCTGAGGTGTAACCACACCACAGAGGGCTGGTGGAGGAGGAACTGAGGGGCTGACGGGAGACAGCAGCGAATGGGAAGAGGAACTGGTGGGGATCTGAAGAGGAGGCGGGAGAGGAAGGCTGGGAGGGCATACTGGAAGCACAGGAGAAGTTTTGCTGGACGGAACCAGCTGAGACTCAGAACTATAGTTGGGTGGGATCAGTGGGGGGAGGGGATCATTCTCGTCAAAACAAAATAAATAGTCCAGCAGCATCTCACCCTCTGTGGCGGGAGTATGGGCGGGGCTCCACTCCATTCCCTTGAACTCTAAGAGGACTCCCTCGACGGCGCACGGTGTTGCCGGCTCACACACCTGTTCAGACGCTCGTTGTGGCTCCGGCTCTGGGGCGATGGAAAGCTCGGTCCTTTTCGTCAGTTCCGGCTCATTCCTTGCGGCAGGTTGAATATCTCCGTCTGCGGTGGGCGCCGGCTTATTGTCCGTGCAGCTGGGTGAGGGTAGGCTGGGCTCTGGATAAGGAGCGGGGCTGGTGACTTCCTCCTCAGCGTGGCCGATGGTTAATGGCGAATTTCACCAGCACCTACTCCACGTCCTCTGCGAAATTCCCCCGAGGACCCACACCGGGCAGGCGTGCCTTTGTATCAGCGCTGAGGCTTGTATGGAAAAAGACACTCAGCGCTTCATCAGGGAAGTTGGTGTGGCACGCCAGATCTAGAAATCCACGGGTGTGGGTCTCGAGGGCTTGCTGCTCCTGGTCGAGGCATAACAGCTGGACAGCCGGTAAGTCCATTTTCGGTTAGGTCCGTTCTTGTCACGTAACGTGGTAGCAAGCACACTATTAAAAGGATCTTTTAATAACAAAAACTCAGGAAACATAACATAGACGAGAACAGACAAAGAATGAGGGAGAACACAGGGTATAAATGCAAGGGCAAACAAAGGAACTTATCAGGTAATTAACTGGACACAGGTGAATGAAATGACTAATTACACTGACTGGGGAAAACTAGGTCACAGGGACTCAACCAAAACACAATGAAGGGGGAAACACAGAACATACATGTTACAATAGTATGTGTTGCTTATCAACAACCTACACATCCCAGCATAAACGCTCTCGCTATTAAAGGGACTGGTCACACACCACTATAATTTAAACAGGCAAGTGCCACAATCGACACTTTTCATTTAATTGTAATTTTCACTTTATTATTAGATTTAGTTTAAATATGCAGGCGCATTTTTGGCCCAAGCCCCTGTTAATGTTTGACCCATGGTCTTACACACGCTTCGCCTATGCATTAGCTTTTAGCAGGGCTCTACAATAATGACACACAGTAAACAACGCTCAGGACAGTATACAGAACTGTCACATGCTCGATCATCACGAAAGTTTATCATTTGCGCATGTTTTCATGGACTGGCTGTTAAGTTTTGTGTGCAGTGCACACACATCTGAATCGCGCACCCAGAAAGCCGGTTTAATGTGTTTTTACCGGTCATTTACACAACAACAGCAATTTTAGGGGCCTGAAAACTTTTTGTAGAAAACGATACCATTATTGTCTCTGTGTAAACTATAAAAACACAATTTTTTTTTAAATGGTGACGTCATGCGCATGCGTATTACGTTCAGTCTATAGGCGCAAAGTGTTTCTTTTCAAAGTGACATCGCCACCTACTGGCCTGGCATGAATAATACAGAGTTTTGAATTGTTTTCACTGATCCGTGTGAACGGAGATCGTTTTGACAACTTTGTTTTCTGTACGTGAAAAACGCAAAGGGAAACCTTTTATTTTATTAGTACAAAGCCCCTTTCACACAGAGATTCCGGAAAATACACGGATAAAGTGACACGGGATTTGACCCAGTTCGTTTGATTTTGGTTCATTCACACTGCCAGTGATTTTCCGGAATCAGAGATTCACACACAACCCGTAAAAATCCCGTAAAGACACGTGACATCGACGTGACACGTAATGTCTCAGCAGCGTCTTAAGTTTGCTTATGAGCTGCGATTTCTTTCTCGAGAAACCACGCTTGTGCATTTTTTTCTCGGATTCGATCATAAACTTGCGCATTACGTACCGTTTCACAGCTGGCGAACGATCCCGGCTTCAGCGGCATCACTACGACACGCCATTATTACGGCTTTTGTTCACACAGCACGCGTTCCGGGACTGAACACGGCAATGTTACTAGGTCCCCAACCCGGCATCGATGCCGGCATCAGTCCCGGGTCGTGTTTGCATTCACACAGAAGGCGTTCTGGCAATTTGCCGGGATCATCGTGTGAAAGGGGCTCAACATTGTTGTGAAAACATACCATCGGCGCGCAAGTACTGAATTGAATCGTCTTTCATGACATATTTACACAAAATGCCCGTCTTTGCGAGTATCGCCGTAAACACAGTCAGTGTGATAGTTTGCCCTAGGCGCTTGACTAGCTAAACCAGCAGGACTTTCTTTATCAAACAACTTGACCATCTAAGTTTTGATGGTGAACAGCATGCCATGGAAATTTATGATGGTCCAAACTGGTATTTTCAGCAGGACCTTTAGGCGTGTTTGAAAGACATTCAACATTATATTGTATTTGTCTGGTCATGTTCTCCTGGAGTGAATATCTGTAACACAAGCAGCCGATTAGGGCAACAGCATGACCACACACACAAAGAAAGCATCTCAATCTTCTCTCTTCCCCCACCGCTCTCTCCTCTGCAGGTTTCCTCTTCAAATCATCCCTCCATCTCAACTTTATTTCCTTCTGCAGCTTTCTCTCTTGGCTGTAGCCCATGGCGAGTAGTCATTAAGTTAATTAGCAGGGAAGAGCGAGTGCAGAGCTCCTTTAATGACTGCCGTTTGCATTAGTGTTCTTCTCTGGCCTCCGTTTCAACACACAAGCCCTGAAAACCTGAACTTAATTGAAATGCTGGAGATCTTGCTGAGGGTAATGATTGCCTATCATCACCACCATGTGCTGCTGTTTTCTGTTTCCCAACGACTCATCCTGGAGAGTGTGGCTTTTATTTTGTTCCTTGTGTGCATTTTGGATTCCTGCACGCAGAATTACTTCAAAAATGATTTCAAAATCCATCCGTTTAATGAAGGTTAAATTGCAGGTTTATTTTTTTTATATATATATATATATATTTTATTGGTAATTTTAGAACTTTAGTATTAAAAGTTATTTCAGTTAATCATCTAGTTCTTTGTTTCTTTGTAGCTTGATTGAAGCTTGCGCCAATGAGTTTATACTGTATAAAAATAATTTGGACAATGGAAAGTCCCCATAAAACATGGAAACCCAATGTGTGTGTGTGTGTGTGTGTGTGTGTGTGTACCTACTTAACTAAATTTTGGGGACAAATTTGTACCCAAAAGTGACCAAAACCTGACAAAATCTCCAAAAACCTCTCTTTAGGGACGTCCTCATTTGTAAATCTGTTTTTTTTATTTTTTATTTAAAAATGCAGAACGTTTTCTGTGATGGTTAGGTTTCAGGGTAGGGTCAGTGTAAGAGGAGAGAATATACAGTTTGTACTGTATAAAAACCATTACGTCTATGAAATGTCCCCATTTAGATAGCTAAATAAACGTGTGTGTGTGTGTGTGTGTGTGTGTGTGTGTGTGTGTGTGTGTGTGTGTGTGTGTGCATTAGGCCCTATCCAAAGTCTCCCTTGGCTCTTGTGGTCATTCTGTGAGTACACACTTGGGTGATGTAATGCCCCATGACTGTCCGTTGTGAAGTCTGCACCTGTGCTAAAGGCTACATCAAAGGGCACTCGCTGGCCACAAAGAGGGTGGGAACTTCACTGACACAAGTAAGCAAAGGTCACGAGTCCACATCAAGTGCTCCGTTTGTGTCAGGGTCATTGAATGGTCAGTGAATGGTCCGTGGGCTGAGGTTAGGGTTCTCAGTTACTCTGTCCGCACTGGTTTGTAAATGCAGCTTTGGTTGTGTTCTAGAATATCCAACCCTGTCTCTTTGGCCCAAGCACTTAGGCTCATGTCCTGCTCATAATTTCACCTATTCAGGATTTCGGCCAAGCCATAATCCAGGGAATTGCAATTCATTAGACGAGAGGAGCAAAAAGTGATGTGGAAGCCAACCTCAACTGTCTCTTTCCTTGTACGCTCTAAAAAAATTATAATTTTGTAGGTGGGAGTCCGCCAACGAAAGGCTTATCATTTGAACACATGAACTGTTAATAATACTGGAAAGTTGCTTCACATGAGGAGCACTAATTGTATGGCCAATGTTGAGCGCTTCAAATCAGTTACTCACGAGTTTCAGTTTTGGTTAAGTTGTTGCTGAGAATGTAGAGCTCACTCAAGGCAGCTCACTAAGGTATGGACCAGATGTTTAGTGTGTCACAGAAACTGCATATTCGTGAAATTGTGTTTATTCAAGAATGTCCAGATGTATGAAAAAAAAAAAATTACACAGTTATGGATTTAAATATTTATTCAAAAACTGCACACACATATGCTCATTGATTTACTTATTAACAAATCAGCAAATACTTTTAATTGCAATCACTGTCAACATGTATGTATGCACATTCACCCACTGGAGTGCCTCAAGGTTCAGTGCTTGGCCCTCAACTTTTCTACAAAATACTCAACTTCACTGGGTATGATCATAAAGCGACATGGCTCCTCTTGTATTGATATTCCATATCAATATACCATATACCGCTATCTCACGACCAATTTGTACTAATTTGTACGAGTGAGTAAAAGGTGGCCAATTCGTACAAAATCGTACAGCCTCACTCATAAGATTTCATATGATTTGTCTAAACCTCAGTGATGGGTAGGTTTAGGGGCGGGGTCAGGGGTAGGTCATTCGTACGAATTCATAAGAGTTTGGCAACTCGTAAAATAAATACGGATTGCTGTGAGATTGGGTTGGATATTCAGATATGCAGCTCTATCCATTGTTTCAATCTTATCACCTCAACTGTTTTGTGTGAAGTATGCATTAGACAGTATGCATGCGAGATCTGGGTGATTCGTCTGATATGGAAGGTTGTACAAGTCATTGTTGGAATGGTCATATTTGTTAGATGGGTGCACATGAGGAGCACCATAATGTCATCATTACTAGTGGGAAACTCCCCGACTCATCAACCCTTGACTTTTTGAGTTGAGGGTGTGCCAATTAAGGAATAATAGAGGAAACAAATTGGTATTGGTCATAATTAAGTTTTCATTGTGAATGTTGACTACACAATTTGTACACCTTTTGTGTTCTGTTGATGAAGAATAGTGTTGAAGCTTGCCAGACCATATTACTTATGTTTATGAGGTGACAGGCCTGCATTTCCCATCACTCTCTGAGGCAGCATAAGAATAATAATACTTCAATAACACACCCAATGCATGTTATTGTACGAATGCTAAAAACAATCTTAAATTAAGAAAATTCAACTTCCAAACTTAAGTTTCGAACCTGAACTTCCCAAAAGGCATGTTCACCCATTCATAAATAAGCGAACAAGTCACACTTTTTCCTAATGTTTATCACTGCATTGCAATAAATTTACCACATACGTGGAATAGTTAACATGGACTTGTGTTCTGTTTTGTGACATTATTTATAGATATGTGGGTCCATCAGAGGCTGGTTAGTGCTGTTTAGATGGATGGGCGGCTCTGAGCGGCACCGGTGATGGGATGATGGGACCAAGGCCGGCGGGGTGGAGCGAAAGATCAATCGTACGTTGACAGAGAAAGAGAGGGAGATGGGGCAAGCTGTCAGCTCTGAATTAGATGTTAAATCTTTTGGACAAAACGCATTGTGTTAAGAATTTCTCATGTGCTGTTTCCTCACTGATGATGTATGGAGCAGATTTGGCGAGAGAGCCGCAGTCCGAATGTGCTGTTTCAGGGCTAAAGTGGCTGTCAGGCCTGCACAAGATGGATTTTTATGGGCGCATCTTCAATCTCTCTCTACCTCCAACTCTCTTCCTCTTCCTTTTTCTCCATTAGAAGTCTCTCTCGCTCTGTTTGTCTCTGGACTCTATCTGAGTGGCTCATTGGTGTTTCCTCAGGCATGCCACCCAACTTGTGAGGTTTTTGTACTCATGTGAGTGCTTTATTCCCTCTCCTTTACATCATCCTTTTTTATTTATTTGTTTGTTTCTTTGTTTTTTGCTGAAGTAATAGTATTGAACGTCTCCTGCATTATATTCTTCTGCAATCCAAAATGAAAGGACAGCTGAAAGGTTTGTTGAGCTGCGCCCTCTGTTGTACAGGCCTGAATTGACATTACTTTCCATAAAAAGTAACTACAGTAAGTAACACAAGGCGCGTTTCCATTACAGATTTGCGCAAAAGTTTTGCGATTTTTTTCTAAATGTCGACAAAAAACTATTTCGAAATGACGCCGTTTCCATTAACCGATGTAATGCGACTAAAACTTCAATTTTTCCTCTCGCGATCAGTAAAATCATTCCAAAAACCATGGCAACGGACATTGGAAGGTGTGTGTACTATATCCCAGCCACTGCACTGGCCATTATTATTAATCGAAGGAGATTTATGTGTGTTTTCCAAGCATTAATGGTAAGGAACGACCCTTATTATACCTGTGAGCGACACATATGAGGTGTTTCTGGGTGTTTCTCCCTCATATCTGCTTCGAGGTCTTGATTGTGGCATTTATTTGAGGTTTAGAATCCATTATTCCTGTAATTCTTTTGTCTTTTATGAATTTAATAAAGAACTCTACGTCAGCTGACCTGTAAATGCGCAAAAACTGTTTCCATTGCAGTTTTGCGAAATATTTCTTTTTCAAATTGCCTGAAAAACCACCTCATGCGAGCGGAAAAACTTTTTTGCGATAAATGCGAGTTTTGGGGAAATTGACGTGTTTCCATTGGGCGTATTTTCAATTCGCAATTTAAATTTGCGCAATTTGAAGGGTAATGGAAACGCGGCTACAGTTACTTTTTTATGGAGTAACACAATATTGTTACAGATTACATTTAAAAGTAACTTTCCCCTACACTATTTACTCTTAAATTCCTCTGCCTTTGCACGACTTCTGATTTCTCCTAGTCAGTTACTTCTCAAAGCAATACTCAACTCGTGATTAATGTTACCATTTTAAAAAAAGAGATAAAAAAGAATAGTTTGTGTCAACAAGTGATTATTAATTGGCAGCTGTTACGATTCTTATATGTATTGTAAAAAATAAAAAATAAAATAAAATAAAAAACATTAAAATATAATGTTTAATTTTGTATTTAACAAGCAAAATGTTACATTTTCCGTCATGTGCATATACGTGGCTACATCACAGAAATCAAATATGGCAACACAAACCTCAAACATCAACTAAAGATATATATATGCATTTATGGATGTTCGAGAGTTAATAAAGGTTCGTAGAAATATGTCACCTCAACATTAATGTTAATAATTTTAATTGACATTATTTGATCATCAGAACACAAAATACAATATTTTGTCAATATAAAATATCTGTACATGTAAAATGTGTTTGTGCTGTCTAAGAGAGAGGGAGAAAGCACATGACCCCTAAATGAACCTCAGCACACTTAAAAGTGCAGTGGGGCGGCAGTAGAGAAACTCACGACTCAAGTGTAATCAGTTCTCTCTGCACATTAACAAACACACACATGCCATCAGTGCAGATTCCAGGGTAGGAGCTGGAGAAGAAGGTAACATCAAGCTCATCAGCGCCTTTGTGGAGTCTATTAAAACTGAGAAGTGGAAAACAACCAGTGCAATGTGGATGTGTGTTTAGGTTCTGTGGTATTTCCCTGTCAGCAGAAACAAAACCTTCAGCTTTTATGCCGTCTGAGAAATGCATGCGCTAAAAACAGCACACCAACAAACTGCTGTTTACCCAGACGCTGAGTGGATGAGAGAGAGAGACATGGTGTAGGAAATCCCCGGGGGGCTCATCCTTTAAATGTATTTAAATGTATTCTGGTAATTACAAATCTTTACACACACATACAAGAGCGCTCTGATGTCTGGGAGATGTCTGTTATGGATGCTTCTTTGTTGTGGGGAGTTTGTGAGATGGGAGGGTTAACTAAGGTAAACCGGTTTTAGCGGTTACAAAGTACTTTAGTATTTTTTAAACACTGTATTACAGAGTACACATGTACACATGTTTTTAATTAAGCATAGTTAAAACAAGGACAGTGCCATTAAGAAAATTAAGGAATCTCACGACTTTGCTTGTCATGTATTTTATATTTTATTAAAAAATAAATAAATAATGGTTTGATGAGATGGACCTACTCGTAACCTCTCTGTATAATTTCTACACAAATTTTTTTAAACGAAGATCCAAACAAATTTTGGCAGAGAATTTTTGTTTCATAATGCAAATCATCAATGCAAAAGATAAAATATAAACAGCTGTGTATCTCATTCCAACAATCCTTCCACTTTTTTATTTATCACTTTCATAAATTATGAACTTGCTGACCTACAGTATATTTAATATTCCCTAGAAGTATAAATCTCATTAATTCATTAATTAATCAAAGAGCGTGAACTATCATTCAAATGTTTGGGGTCAGTAAGATTTCTTATTTTCTTTTTTCTTCTTAAAAAAAAAATAAATCAATCAAAATAAATCAAAATACTTTATTCAGCAGAGACATTTATTTAATTGATCAAAAGTGACAGTAAAGACTATAGAGGATCAAACCTGCAGACAATCAATCAATCAATCAATCAATACATTTAGATAATTAGTATATATATGTTTTATTATTTTAACTTCTATTTATTCATTAATTAATTAATTAATTAATTTTTTTATTTTGTATTTATTTATATTTATTCATCCCTGCATGTTTTTGTTTCCAGATTTATTTATTTACTCATTTATTTGTTTTTATTTTTCGTACATGCAACATGTAAATGAGGGAGGCGGTCCATGTGTAGTACCAGTGCATCATTGGTTGAGAGCTTTGCTTCAGGATGTTTATTTATTTATGTCAGTGAGGTTGTATATGATACATCGTTTATTTTATTTGCCTAAATTCAAGCTTGTTTAAAAAAAAAAAAAAAAAAAATAGATGATAGAATTTTTATATATACCCATCAAGTGTCAGAGCTGAACACACACACACTCTCAGAAAAAAAGGTACAAAAGCTGTCACTGGGACAGTACCCTTCAAAAGGGTTCTAATATGTACCATTTAGGTACTAAAATGTGCACTTTTGGTACCAATTTGTACCTTTGAGGGACTAATATGCACTCTTTAGGTACAAAGGTGTACCTTTTGAAAAGGTATCACCACACTGTAAAAAATTTCTAACCTCTCCAAGTCAAACTTTTCTAGTGACTGGTCACATCAAAATGTTTTAATTGGCCCAAGTGCAATTCTTGTTGCAATAGTCTGTTAACATTGGCTCAATGAGAAATAATACATCCGACTAATTGAAATTTTTTTATGTTATCAGTCACTAGAAATTTTTGACTTGGGGATGTATTTTTTTTTTTACAGTGCACAGTGACAGCTTTTGTACCTTTTTTTCTGAGAGTGCACACACACACAAATGTTTTGTTTATCTTGAGAAAAAACAGCAGAAGGAGTGTGTGTGCCCGCAAACTAACCCGAATAGAGATAGAACAGTGTTTGTCTTGGGGGTGGATATGCGAAACTCCATGTTTAAGAAAATATTTGATATAGTGCAGAACATTCCAGTGTATAAAGTGGACTAGAACAGCACTGGAGCAGAGGCTGGTGTGTGTACTTTTCAGTTCAGATTTGATCCTACCCCACCTTAATCATTAGTCCAGTTATTCCTTCGCTCGACGGGACACACACTGCATGTACACCCCATCCACACACACAGATTGTGATTATCACCATGTTCGGTAATGAATCCCACAGTTTTGTAACATACACATCCTGTTCCCTCCCTGCTGTATGCCACACACACACACACACACACACACTGTTGGTAAGCGTGATGAGGGAAATGGTTAACTGAGGTGTGGAGTTTGGACTGCATCTGAGCCTGGAGTCACATTTATTTTTGTTAGTTTTATGGCTGCAGCTGAACTCTACTGGCTCACTGCCACCCACCTTTATTCCAGATGTTACCAGAGAGACAGAGAGAGATAGAGAGAGAGAGAGAGAGAGAGAGAGAGAGAGAGAGAGAGAGAGAGAGAGAGAGAGAGAGAGAGAGAGAGAGAGAGAGAGAGACGAAGAATGAGGGACACAGGGAGAAAGAAAATATGTGAGTGTATTTGGGTTGAGAGAAAAAGAGAGTAAATACACTGCTGAAGGAAAGAGACACCAGAACTTTTCCAAACTACAGCTCTGTCCTGGGAGAGGAGTTCACATCAAGACAAACACTATTGCTATTTGAACAAACCCCTGACCTATTCAACTTTTTACTAAAGAAAATCCACCCAGGCTCATTGGAAAAACGTGCCTGTGGCGGCATTTCTGCAAAATGATATTATGTTACTTCTTACATGTTTCGTGACACTTTCCAAGTGAAATGTCCAGTGAGTGGCGCTAAAAGCATGTTCAGTTTGATCAGTTTTATTAACAGATGAAAGCAAATCTAGCAATGTTTTATTATGCATCGCGGCAGTTCGGAAATGAAATGTCCGATGAGTTGCGCTAAAATATTAATGCTCTATCGCATATGAAAATAACGTACCAACTTAGCCCTTTTGCACACAAAAAACATATTTATGCTGAAAAACTATTATTTGTTTGTATCCTCTCTGTCTGAAATGACCCGTTTTTAAGAGGAGGCTCCCTTAAGGTTTGTCAGCAAAACGGCCAGTTATGATTGGCTAACGTCATTGCATAGGAAACAGTATCAACGCCCACTCACTATTACACATGAGTAAGTGTTTTAAAAACATTCTCCATATAAAACCAATGTTTACAGACAAAGCATTATGAAAGCGTTTACTTACGGACTGTGATGCTGCAGCTGTCAGATCCAGAACAGTTGCTGCTTCATCTGTCAACAAAAGTGTCTCTATTACAAAACAAAATGCTCCGAACAAACATATAATCCTCCTGCGAGATCCAGGACGGCGTTAAAATAAACCATTCACTTGTTTCCGACGCTGGGGATCTTCTGAAGTCTCTACAGAGACGCAATCGAGCTGTTTAAACTGGACACGTCAAAGCAAACGTTCTTTCAAATCACTCTTCCATTTGTCCTGTTGTCGATAGACTCAAGTGTGTGGAGTGTCAGAAACTGAACGCACATCTGTATACTGTAGACAGCGTCAGTCATTATAATGCCTTCTATTTGCTTTTGACACGATGTTCACATAGCCTGACTACGTCAGACTTCGTACTTCCGCTCAATTTCATTTCGCTTCTGTACTCAGTCTGAGACCGCGTCATAGCTTTCCGTTTTCCTCCGGCCTGAAAACAGCCGGCCAATCAACGAACAGAGGGCGGGCTGAGAGCCGTGACGTAGACGCTGATTGTACCGTGGATACGTAGATTTACTTCACATAATCTGCAAAAGTCGTTCACAGCCATGTTCACTCCGGTATTTCGCTCGATGGTTTTGTTTTCGCATCATACATGTGTTTACAGTGGAAGTTAGATGCGGCTGAGCATGCGCATAACACACGCCATAACCAAACGTTATGTGATAGGCTTACGGGTAACCAATGATTTTAAGCTTCAGACTAGCGCCCCCAGGCGGTAAAGAAAACATTTTTCTATTACGGAACTCCAGACTCTCTCTACGAAGCAAAGCGAAGTAGCAGAGTCTGGTATTACCAGGCTAATGTTCACATCCAGTGTAAGCAAATGTCAGTCGTTAAGTGTCTAAATGCAAGTGGGCGGGGCCTATAACGCGATGATGTATTACTATTTGTCAGTGTCTTGCTCTGGAGGCAGTCATTTGCATATATATTTGCATGTGTGACATCAAAAGTGCCATACTATCAAAATGAGTCATTTTTGGAGCTTGATTAAATAAATGCTTTGTTTATAATGAGGAAGGCGTTTTAAGCTATGGAATTTGCAGGATATCTTAATGGTACAAAGACCTCTTATATGTCAAAAGATCAAGGCAAATTTTATTTCCCATGCCATGACCCCTTTAAGACATTTTAACATTTTAAATTAGCTGGTTAGATCATTTTAGAACATTAAAGATGAGTGTTTTAATTGCACTAGGGTGCCATTTCCTGTACCTGACATGGGTACAATTAGAAAAAAAGTACTTCTTGTCTTTATGACGTAACTGTGGAAAATATGGACTATTTATAGTCCTATATTATTTTATTTATAAAAACAAAAACAGCAATCTAGAAGGCAAAAGTCAAAGTAGCAGCTTCACTAATGCAAAGACAAGACAGGACATTCATTCCTAAATGAGGAACCGAACAAGACACAGGTAAACATAATCAATTAACCAATGAGTAACCATAGAAACAAACTAGTAATGAGAACAAATGGAGCAGGAACTAAATACAGGAATGAAACATGAGGAAACACAACATAAAAGTCCACAAACAGAACATAAAATACAATAGATATTAATGATTGTAATTTCCTTGGTAGTCAAATAAAATAAATATAAGTTTTAATTACTAGTTTTTGTGTGATAATGTAAAAAGCAAAAAAGTGTTCAAACTGTAAACTAATCTAGGATAATACGTATAGAGGAACAAGAAGCTATGTTGCAGAAAATAGGACTTTTTTTTATGATTTTTGTCTGACAAATGATAATGTCAGCCAAAAAATGTTGGGAGGGGAGGGTCAGAGAGGGTGGACTCTTTTGACTTTAGGCCAGGAAGCAACCACCTAGCAACACCTAGGATCATGGCAGTCACTTTTGCACAGACAAGCACTACTCACATTTACTTCAGAAAATGTAAAAAATCTAGCTAGATAATATTGTATTTTCTTGCTCACAAAGCCTTGGTTACATCAGCAAAAAAGTAGTTTCAGAGGCATAGAGAGTTATTACATTTCATATAAGATTTATTTTTCTTTTGAATAAAGTGCACTCATGAACTGTGCACAGAAAGGTCAGGAACATTTATTTAGAAATTAAAAAGATAAAATAAGTCTAATTGCTCAGCATTGAGGATACAGTACAGAGGGAAAGTCCTGGACTAAGTTGACAGACATGTGCAGATGGAGAATGATGGATGGGTCTATTTATGGCCAGACAGACTGATGGGCTTATTGCCTTTAGAATAATCATGATCATAATTATCGTTATAAATAATCATCTCTCACTTCAGGAGGTGGCAGGGTAAGAAGGCTCTACTGACTAATCACAGGCACTCTCAGTTTTGATGGTTGTTCCTGAGGATAGACATTTGTGTGTGATGGTGCTAAATGCTGTTCGGATGGTCTTTTCAACGGGGGAAGAGTCTCCTGATAGTCCTCTAATTTCTAATATTACAGTTAGTTTAATTTGGGTCAAAAATTAACCCAATGCAGGTTGGAACCCAGAAAGTGATCCCATCATCCAGGGCTGAGAAACGTGTACTCAAAGGAGCCTGTGTTGTTGCTGAGGCTGCAGGGAAATAATAAATGCAGGTGAAATAATAAAGCCCTGACCACAATGTTCTACAAGGGGTTTTCCAGTGATCTAAAGAATGAGTCAGTTGTGGAGCTGACATCAACAGGGCAAGTGGTAAGAAAATACAGGTCAACCCTCCTCATAAACTGGGTCTACACTGGCACCCTGAGCAGCTAGTGTATCAACTGAGGATACTAATAAGTCAACTAACTAGATCAACTATTAGGCACAGATTATGTGGGAAAACACAAGAAATTCTCCATTTATATATATATATATATATATATATATATATATATATATATATATATATATATAACGACACACTTAAAGCTGTAGTCCGGAGTTTTTCCTCTTTGTCGCCATCTCTGTTTGAAATCTGCAATTGCAGTTATTCGCGGAATTATCACCTTTACGTGGGTTGTGCCTCAGCATTATCAATCCAATGTTTTGAGAGGAACATACGGCTGTCAGTCGCCGCTGGTGTGGTTACTGGCATTCGCAATCACAGATTATACTTTTTGGAAGTATGACCAACATAAGAATTTTCACCGGAAAATGTAATCTGAACAAGTAAGTAACATCCACTTTTGTTTGCATGGGCCGGTTGCAGTCTCTTTTTTTCTGTAGCCACTCCGAAGTCCGTTTTACAACGGGTGAATCTCTAGGTGTCACTGGTGATTGTCGTATTAACCTTTCTGGATCCGCCATCAAATTGAAAAATTTTATCATATCAAGTGCTGTGAGAAAAGGCTATAAATCTCCACCTCCAACATCCTCACACACATAGCCTACTAGCCGAGACTCTTCTTTATGTGGACAGATCTGACGTAATGTGGACAGATGTGACGTAATGACGCAAAGACATGCTCAAATTTCCCACGGAAATCCACCAGTACCACTGGAGTTAAAAACATTATTACAAGCTTACCGTTTTGAATCGAGCTACGGCAAGCAGAGAGTTTTGAACACTGGCTGGTTATGTACTCGCTCAAAAAAATATTTTGGATCATTTTTAACCCAAAAAAGTTACGGACTGCAGCTTCAACAACAGTTGTAAATTCTAAATCTTAAACACCTTAAAGACATCTTCTAAATGTATATATGACATCTAATAGGAAACATCCTGACGTATTGCAGATGAGCAAACACTCTAAACAATACATCTTGCAGACATCAAATAGACGTCTCCATGATGTACTTGTGCTTTCAGGGGTGCTTTATTTAATGTTAAAGCGTGTAATATGACTCTGACTATCATTTAATGCTCCAGCTTTGTAGCCGTATTAAAAGTAACAATGGATAATTCACCTCAGATCTGGAAATTAAACAAATGGAAGCAAGAACATTCAAACTGTGAACAAACAAGTGTATTATTTGACAAAGATTGTTTTAGTAGCTCAGAATGTATTTTTAATAATGTTTAGTGTATTATTTGTGAATTTGATTTTGTACTTATCCATTTCCTTGCGAGTGTCGTCAAGATGAATCTCTGGTGCAGCGAGAGCCCGCCCACACGCTGTTCTGATTGGCTGTGGTTTTTGATTGGTTGAATTTTAGTGTTACAAATGAGGACAATCTTTGTAGGATGAACACAAATGTTTTTGGTCAAAATAATATTTAAATTGGATAATATTCAGACTTTTGAGCTTTGAAATGCTGGAAAAATGTGTGTAAAGAAAGGGGGACTGCCACGTTGAGGGAGTGAGATTGTATGAAGTCATCAGGGTCTGCCATACCTTGGCTATTGGTGAATTGATGAAACTGGGATAGGGTTCTGGATGCTTGCAATCCAATATATAGGATTTTAGATGGATAAAAATGTGGTTTGCTCTTCATCTAAATTACGATTATAGACAAACACAAGCTGACTAAATTAATAACACACAAACAGTTGTACTTAGCAAAATGTCAATGACATTGACAAACATGGAAGATATTACTCAATGTTGTGTCATTATTAGTTTAGTCACATTGTGTTTTCTACAAATGTGAGTTAATTAAAGTGAGACAAATTTTGATTTATTTTCAGTGTACTCAAATAAGCATTGTACTGCAGTAAAATATGTCAGATTGTTGTACTTTTCTGTAACACACACACACACACACACACACACACACACACACACACACACACACACACACACACACACACACACACACACACACACACACACACACACTTTAGCACTCAGTTAGGGACTTACACTGTGGGACATGACTGTCCTGACACACCTGATTTTCACAGTCCCTTTAGTGAACTGGGTGATGAAACAAAGCAGAGAGCTGCAGATCACTGAATGTATTAATTTCAGAGAGGAAATGTTCACTATTTTCTGAATGTTAAATGTATGTGTGGCCTTTTGCATTAATTTGCACTGTTCATTACAAATGTCCACAGTGTGTGTTGGTGTTTTGTGAATTTAGTCCACCACCACATTTGAAGTCAGATTACAGGAAGAGCACAGGAAAAGGGACTTTTTCCATTCTGTTGTTTACTTTAAAACTTCCTAAAAAAGAACTAATTTTATGATATCTTCTCGGATTCATTTGCACAAAAGCAGAAGTATAATTATATAGTATTCGTTTGGCATATTTAAAACTCTCTGTGTGGAACGCTAAAACCAATAATTATGTACATTTCTCATTTTCATGTAAATATTGGGGTCAGTATTTTGGTTTTAAATTTGCAAGGATCTTCATTGCACATCAGTATAGTGCAGTGTTTATAATAGTTTATGGCTGTTTGTTTTTAGGCTGTGTCTGTGACTCTGTCTTGACTCTGTCTGTATCTCTGCACACTGTAAGTAATTAATTTCTGAAAGACAGCCCACATTTTTGGAGATAGGAGCTCATCCTCCTATAAAGATTGAGACAATCATCAGTTTGTTTAGGGACCATCCATAATCTGTGTGTCTGATTACTTGTCTATGTGATGGTGTGTCTGTGTCTCAGTTTGCAGATGTTCATGATTAATCTATGGCAAAAGCATTCAACCCAGTGACCTCAGAGGCAGTAAAACAGCAGCAAGAAGAAAAGGGTGTGTTTTGGATGTGTGTACAGTATGTGGGGTGTGCCATTTGTGACCCTCCTAACCATATGTGTAAAACTGACTATTAATTCACAGTAAACTGACTTAAACTTATGATTTTGGGGCAAACCGTTCAGAAGTTATGAACAAATATATATATATATATATATATATATATATATATATATATATATATATATATATATATATATGTATATATATGTATATGTATATATATGTATATGTATATATATATATATATATATATATATATATTTATATATATTTATATATATATATATATATATATATATATATATATATATATATATATATATATATATATATATCCTGACCAGTAGGTGGTGCTGTGCTGAAGCGTTGCAAGTAGCCTGAGGTCATGCTTGTGATAACATGCCAAGAATCATCTCAATACACTACAGCGTTGCAGTAATATATACTATATATGTTGTGCACGAGTTTACCTGTATCTTGAATTCGCATTGCATTGTCTTGTTTTATGGTTAAAGGAAATGTCTGTAAATTCAGCGGATAATGTATTTTTTATTAAATACAATACAAATACAAAGATACAAATCTTAAAGACAATGTCTTTTAGCGGAAAATTACCTGTACCGTTCCATTTTTCTACAGATTTTCCCCATATGTTTGGATAATATTAGTTTTCTAAACAATATTGTTACAATTATAGGTCCCACTTTATTTTAAGTGTCTTTAAGTACTAAGACCCATAAATGCAGAATATCTGATTCACTGCAAAACGTGATTAGTTGACTTAACTTAAAAAAGTGAAGAAACCCATTGCCTTAAAATTATTAAGTAAACTTCATGCGTAATTAAAAAAAAAAAAGTTTAAAAAAAAGTTATGTGAACTTGACAATTCCACATAACTTTTTCAATTACGCATGAAGTTTATTTACTTAATAATTTTAAGGCAATGGGTTTCTTCACTTTTTTTAAGTTAAGTCAACTGATCACTGAAATATGGGCATTACAGAACCCATTGCAATACACTAGACTATTATTTAGCTACACCTGTTCAACTGCTCATTAACACAAATATCTAATCAGCCAATCATTGACTCTACCATGGATCCATCCTGCCTTGTATCAACAGTTCAGGTGGTAAAATGGTGTGGATGATATTATCTTGGCACTCTTTGGACCTCTTAGTACCAACTGAGCATTGTTTAAACCACAGCCTACCCGAGTATTGTTGCTGACCATTGTCCATCCCTTTATGACCACAGTGTATCATCTTCTGATGGCTACTTCCAGCAGGATAACGCACCATGTAAGCTCAAATCTTCTCAAACTGGTTTCTTGAACATGTTAATGAGTTCACTAAACTCAATGGCCTCCACAGTCACCAGATCTCAGTCCAGGAGAGCAGCTTTGGGATGTGCTGGAACGGGAGATTCACATCATGGATGTGCAGCCGACAAATCTGCAGAAACTGTGTGAGGTTATCATGTCAATGTGGACCAGAATCTCTGAGGAATGTTTCCAGCACCTTGTTGAATCTCTGCCATGGAGAATTAAAGCAGTTCTGAAGACAAAAAGTCCAACCCGGTACTAGGAAGTTAACCTAATAAAGTGGCTGGTGATATGCAATAGAATAACATTATGTATCAAATTAAGTTAAGGAATTATGTGTAAATAAAGTGTGCCTGCTACTACTGTACAGTAGCTGTTTTAAGCAAAGCATGATTAGCATCGCGTTATTGATTTAATTACTCTTATGTCGGCTGGAATGCCAGCAGTTCTTGGACCACCAACTGCTATTTTACTCAGAAAGTTGGCAAAAATTTCTAAATCCATAAGTAAGGAATGATTAAGCAAATTAAGTTTTAGTTTCAGTATCCAATGAAGGTCAAAATAAAATAAAAAACAGAGGCGTTATGAAAAAGACAATCACAGACGTTCCAGTCCAGATGGGATTAGATTTCACAGAAGAACCCAGAAAAACAGTAAGTGAATTGCTTCATGATTTTACTAAGGATGTGTGACTAAATCACTTGGACAGGATTATAATCACAAAGCACAGCTGTTAAAAACAACAATACCTCTTCTGAGAAAATTAGTCAGGGGTGTGTTTCGTGTACAACGGCATAACTCGCTGCTTATCTACCGTAGTGCGACGCATCGTTGAAGAAATCAATTAACTAGCAAGTCACGACTGTTTCCCCAAACCGTACTGTCGCAAATTGGTTGTTCAACCACATTGGTTAATGACCAATGACGTGGTGGAGTAATATCTACTTTAATGAATTTATTTGAGATCGAATTAACGCTGGATGTTTTGCTATAAATTACGGACACGGCATCTGAGGACTATTTCTCATTTTTCTCAGTTATTTTGCTCTATTTCCAGATTCAATCATAGGCTCGTTCTTACGCAATAGAGCACGTTCGCACAAGCGCACTCTTCAAAAACGACCCTTTAAATCTCTTGACAAAGACGTAAATGACATTTGTATGTATCCTAAATTAAAGATACAGATTGTACTGAATGTCAGCTTGCTTATTTAGCTCAAGATAAGGATTTATTAAGTCCACTCTGCTTCTAACCACAGATCGAGAGTGTCATTCCAAACACACAACTTTGCGATGCTGTTTGCGAATGTTCATTGGAACCAACGCTATCTCACGACCAATTTATACAAATTCGTACGAGTGATTTAAAGGTGGCTAATTCGTACGAATTCGTAGGACCTCACTCGTACGAATTTGTACGATTTGTCTAAACCCACGTGATGTAGGTTTAGGGGCGGGGTCAGGGTTCATGAATTCATACGAATTGGGCAATTCGTAAAATATGTACGATTTAGCAAAAATCGTACTAATTCGTACGAGTGAGGTTGTATGAATTCGTACGAATTAGCCACCTCGTAGAATTCGTACGAATTGCCGTGAGATCAGGCTGTTGGAACGATGGTTTTGGGGAAACACAGACTCGTTGAACAACGATAACAACGGAACTTGCTTTTGGGAACAGCCCAGAATAGGACTTCCTGAGCACCATGTACACCAGTTTCACAACATGAAATGCATTATTTGTTGTTGTTTTTAAATCAAGCTGGATAAGGTACCTGTTTGATTTTGAAAGAAATGCATTTTTATTCTTGATTTGAATCAGTGTTAACCACTCCTTTAAATGTGTGAAAATCCACACCTGACTGGGATTTTAACAGTACGTTTATGAATAAATCATCAGCAATCATAATTTCTTAGCACTTGATCAGCTGGCAAACTCGCAGGACATTAATTGCTGAGACAGTCCCACATCAGATTGGTCTTTGCTCAAAGGCATTGATATGTTTCTCTTCATGTTCACTGTTGTACCAAAAACACAAGTTTGTTTGATTGTATCTGAGGAGACTTGAGGAACTGTTACTCACACACAATCTGGTCATGCTGGTAGACGCTGAAACTATGACAGAATTTTGGCTAGCAACATTTAAATTGCAAAAATGTCATTATATTATAATAAATGTTTTACCAGTAAAAGTGTATTATTGTGACTATTTTTTTCACTGTCAGCTGCCTTTCACAACACAGCATTCCAGATATATTATAACTCCCTAGTGGATACTAGACCAGCGTAGAAAACTCAAATAATTTCCCAAAAGTGCTTCATATTGTTATCTAATGCAATGACATTCACGCATTTTTAAGTGCGACAAAATACTTCCTGGAGTCACTGTATTTTAATTTAGAGTTATGACTATCAATGCAAATGTAATAGACCTCATTTAGGTGTTGCGCTCACGTAGTTCACCTGTCATCACATTTCCACTGTGCCTGGTTTTAATATTTCTGTTTGTGCTGAATGATGTGTTGCACCCAGTGTTGACAGTTAACACCACGCTCTGTTGGGACGGCAGAAGTGACAGCTGAACACCTGTGGGCCGAGGATGCTGTCACACCATCATGACTGTTTGACTGGCCATTATAATGGCGTACAGCGAGCGCATGAGAAGACGGGGGAGGAGAGGAACCCAGCCGGGAGGTTAGTGTTTCTGTTATAACCGTAAACAGTGCTGACGGCCAGCCAGTTTTCCACGCTGCAGGCAATGTTACTGCAGCCCTGAGCAAAACCAACGACCTCACGGTGTGTGTGTGTGTGTGTGTGTGTGTGCGGGTGAAATGACGAGTGACATGATATTTATATACAGTTTCAGTTCTGCTCCTCTTCATAAAACTCTAGCAGAGATAAACTGGATTAAAACACTGCTCAAATTCAAACAAATTGAGTTGCTGAGTTTTATTATGTACGGATCCCAGAGGGGCAGCAATTTACACACACTCACACACACACACAGACACACACACACACACACGTACTGTACACACAGCTGTGTTTTTGTCCACATGTATAGTCTTTTACAGATCTGGAAGTATGGAGAGATTATAAATAGACATTGGGAAGATGGGTACGGATGAATCTCACAAACACTGTCGAGAAATGTTGTATTTCAACCCAAATAGAACCAGATCTCAGTTGTCTGTTATAATAATAATAATAATAATAATAATAAACTTATTCTCAATGCTGTTGTGAAAAAAGTAAACTTGTTTAAATGCATTATGGTCATATTTTTCTCACTGAATTTAATTATGGCGAATTTAAGTACAAATATTATTATGAAAATGTTTTGTTTTTTTTGACTTAGAAAAGATTTGCTGCAGTGATACACTACTATTCAAATGTTTAAGGAAAGTAAGATTAATACTTTTATTCAGCAAGGACGCATTAAATTGATCAAAAGTGACAGTAGGAAAGATTTTCATATATAAAATAAACTAAATATATTATATAATATCAAATAAATACTGTTCTTTTGAAATTTCCATTCTTTAAAGAATCTAAACAAATCTGAAGCAGCACAACAGTTTTCAACATTGATAATAATCAGAAATGTTTATAGAATGTTATAGTGTATAGAATGATTTCTGAAGGATCATGTGACACTGAAGACTCGAGAAATGATGCTGAAAATTCAGCTTTGATCTGAATGTTATATGAATATGATCTGAAAGTATATTCAAATAGAAAATAGTTAAAGTTATAATATTTCACAATATTACTGTTATTACTGTATTTTTGATAAAATAAATGGTGAGCAGAAGAATTCTTTCAGAAAAATCGTATGTATTCCAAACTTTTGGCTGGTAGCGTATGCGATATCCTTCGTTTTCAATAGTACAATTATCTGGATCCTTAATTGAAATGAATCATGAAATGAATCATCCTTAATAAAAAATTTTTTTTAAAAAAAGTTGAAGTGAAATGTGACCCAGACTTATTTGCGAAGTGTTATTACATAGTAATAAAACAGTTATTAAGCATATGCTTTTATTCAGGGTGACTTCTGGTGGCACTGATAAAATCCACAGCTCGTCCTTTTAAACCAGAACATTTCCAGTCACCAACCCTGAGCATAAGTGACTATGCCACATGCTAATCTACAGTCAGCTAAACGATTTTCCATCTATGAACGTAAAATAAAACAGTGCAAATTACATTTGCATCTGGTTACAAAAGACATTTGCATTGTGTTTTGCAAACAGTTGTTTGGTGACAGCAGAGAACAATCAGAGATGTTTATGCCAGTTGTGTGTATTGTAACTGTGCATTTCTCTGCCCATTCTCACCCAGAACATACTTCTGTGATTTGTTTGTTTGTGTGGGATAGCATAAATAAAATGTTCCCAACAGAAACAGATGAAATAGAGAAATCGGTCCACTACAATTAACTGGATATCAAATCAACGTATATATCAAAGTGTTGAGATTTCTGTATTTGAATTGATAAACCTTAGAGAAGGCCGAGACCCTGGAGGTCAGACAAGGATTTGTGTTCCCACTTTGAGGAACAGCTGATAAGCTTGTGTGCGCTCTTGAAAGATGTGGATGAATGAAAGGAGTTGCAGACAGTTGCAGAAAGAGACCCTGCGTCTCATAAACCAGCCTAGTCTCACGAGGGAAACTTGCTGCATCAACGTTTATCCACACACCGCTCAAATGTCCCTCTGGTAACGCTTTAACCTCAGTTGTTTTTGGATGTTATCATGGGTTTGAGTGACGTATGAAATTAAGTAGAAAAGTAATATGTCAAGTTATTGTTCACGACAGTACTGTATGAATTTCATACATTTGGAAGCGATTGTTCTGTAGTTCGCATGGTCGAAAGACTGATGTTTGCTCGCAAGAGTGTGTTATTCTTGTAATATTCATGATCTGTCTTTACGACACCCTTATGAAAAAGAAGTACACATTAGCATACTTTTAAAAAGACGTATTATTATGGAAATAATGTACTTTAAGACAACATGGTTGCATGTTAACTGAATGCAGTGATTTTGGACTGTTAATTGCATGTAATTTGCAATAAAATTAAAATGTATTATATTATAAATGTATATTATTTGAACTTTTGTCATATTTAGTGGGTTGAAAAGCACTTATTTTGAAAAACACTCTTTTTAAAGGAAAACTTTTAGTCTGACATATTTAAAAGTGCACTTAAAAAAAAAAAGGTACGGTAACACTTTGTTTTACAGTATCATTGTTACATGTTACATGTAGTTATTTATAAGAACTATAAATTATACATCATTAAATGCAACTAATGCTGAACCAAACCAAACCCTATCATAACCCTATAAGTACATGTTACTTATTGCTCATTACTTAAATGTCTAATTACAGTGTAACCGGACCTATTAAGTGTGTTAAGAAACATAAAGTGTGCTCTCTTCAAGTGCACTTAAATGGCCACATTTCATTAATACTATATTATCTTGTATGGTTATTATAAGTTGTTATACCACATTTATATAATATGTCGAACTGTAAACTCTCAAGTGTTGGCTTTCTATGTTGATTATGTGTCTATTCAGAATGACTTATGAGCAGAAACCTTTCTATTTTAGGTATGTCATTTATGAGGGGGTGTCTAGTAGGGGTTAACATGCTTTTAAGATTTAACTTACACTACAATTGCACATTCAATACAATTAAGCGCACTTATCTTTTCACAAGGGCATACACACACTCACAGCCCTCTCCGCTGAGTCCATGCAAACAGAAAATAGAAACACAGCAATTTGATATGCAAATCTCCAATGAGTATGTCTGAAAATGTGTGTGTGTGTGTGTGTGTGTGTGTGTGCTTGAGAGATAATCATGTATTCAATCCAAACCAGGGAAACCCTTGACTGACTGTCATTCTTGAAGTTTTGCATCATTTCATCTTTACACACACATGCGCACACACACACACACACACACACACACACACACACACACACACACACACACACACACACACACACACACACACACACACACACACACACACACACACACACACACACACACACACACATTTTCCCGCAGAGGCAGACAGTGCCAGGGATCCACACACACGTTCATGCTTACCCTGAAAACAAAAGTGTGAAAGCCCTTTAGTAAGCCAAAGCACACAGTGTACGACTGCTGAGAAAAAGACAAGTCATTTCAGAAGTTTATTCCATTAGCCGCATTAGTCTCGGGTAATTACGTCTATTTTCCTTCTCTCTCTTTAGAGCGACATGTTGTTTTAACGTAATTCACTGTACTGCGCTTACACACTGTGAAGATTTGCTCCTGACGGACAATAGAGTCAATAGCTCCTTCTGAAATACTAAGTGATTTGTGAAATTAATCAAAGTAAACAATATATATCTGTTTAGGCTGCCGACTTATATCAGTTCTGAGCAAAATTAGTCATCTTTGATTAATAAGCTCTGATGCATATTACAGTTTATTCTGCTTAGTAGTTAGATTGCGTAAATTAATTATGGACATTGGTTACAAAGTACCTTACATTCATGTGGTTTCAATATCTTAATCAGGAAGATTTTACTTTCTTTCTTTTTTTTTTTAAAGATTTTTTTTTTAGGAAGGTCATTAAACTGATCAAATGTAACAGTAAAAACATTTACATTGTTACAAAACAATTATATTTCACGTCACAGTATGACTAGTACAGTATGTGACTTGTCAAAATTGTACTTCCGCTGGACAAAATACATGCGATCAGAGATTAAACCGTTTCAATCTCAATGCTGAAGTTTTGGGCCCTTGTTAGAGAGCTCACCCTCATCCAACTCCATATCGATTTTTCCAAAACCTCAAAACTGTAGCACAACTTTGTGAGGTACTTCATGGTTCACAGCATAAACCAGACCCACCAAGATTACCGTTGCAAAAGCCACATTCTTGAGGTCCTAAAGCACAATCACTCTCTCTAGGACAATTCAAGGGTTCATTCATGGCAGAAAACCCACAAAAATTAGCAGAACCTGTTATTTATGTGCTTTGCGGATAAAGTTTCCCTCTATCCAGATGAAATAATCACTGAAGAGACATCGTTCGGAAAACTAATACAGATGTGTTTAAGAAAATTGCAAACTTTGAGACACAAACATGGACCATCTCTGCAAAATGACACATTCAAATGTTTTTTTTTCATGTGAACATTATTTCTTCATGCCTTAAAATAGCTTGAATGAAACTCTACGCCCTTGCTTCATTTAGGATACATTTAGAAACCCTTTATTTTTTTCTCAGAAGTGCTAATTTTAGAAGCCTCCTAATTTCTAAACAGTTCAGATTACACAATATAAAACTTTTGTGTTGACTTGATTTAAAATGTTTGTTTCAGTAACCCAGTAATATTTAAAGACATTGATAAGATATTGATGAGAGTCCTAACAGTCATGAAAAGACCCAAAATACTATTAATATATATTTAAAAAACATATAAAAAAAACATTTTAACTCTTATATTCTCCATGTCTCGCTATAGTGCCAACTCAAAGGTCTGGTACAGTGTTTGGTCGGGAAGGGGATGTGTGTGTGTGTGTGTGTGTGTGTGTGTGTGTGTTGATACTTTACACAGCAGATCTGATGTGTTGATATGACTAAAGCTCCGCACTGGGAGAAAACACACCCCACTTATCTTGTGGGAATTACTGTCTGAAGTATCCTCTCGCACAAACTCACAATCATACAAATATTGAAAGAGGAAGGATAAGCCAACATGAACATGTAAGCAATTCTTTTCTCGGTTTCTATTTTTGTCTTTCGCAAGGTTCTGACTAGGATAATTTCACTTTCTTAATTTGTAAATTCTTACAGCAATAAGAGGTCACATTGCATGACTTGTCACACATAAATAGATAAACTTTCATTAAATATATCCACTGTGATGATCCATAATGCTTTAAAAACAATAAAAAAAATCAACTCAATGACGTGGTACCATACATGATGGAGCACCCTAGAGTACTAATATAACCAGCATTGCCAGCAACCATATCACCTGTTTCCCAAGACTTGTCACCCACTGAAGCTAAGCAGGGATGAGCTGGTTAGTACCTGGATGGGAGACCTCCTGGGAAAACCAGGTTGCTGCTGGAAGAGGTGTTAGTGAGGCCAGCAGGGGGCGCTCACCCTGTGGTCTGTGTGGGTCCTAACGCCCCAGTGGAGTGATGGGGACACTATACTGTAACAAGCACCATCCTTCAGATGAGACGTTAAACTGATGTCCTGACTCTCTGTGGTCACAAAAAAATCATGGCCTCCTAATCATCCCCATATATCCTGATTGGCTACTTCACTCTGTCTCCTCTCCACCAGTAAGCTGGTGTGTCAGGGCCGGCCCGAGGCATAAGCGAACTAAGCGGCTGCTTGGGGCCCCCTCGCCACCAGGGGGCCCCCAATCGAGTTTTTTTTTTTTTTTTTTTTTTTTTTTACATATTAATTAACTTAAACAAGTGACATAAATGAATGAAAGGATTAATAATTCAAGACAAGAAAATTCTGATTTCATGATCAATATACCTGCCTACAACTGCTGCTGTGTCTGCCAGTGTTTGAGTCATGCGCATAACCTCGCGTGCATAGACAATTTGTGCGCAAAGTCACGGTAATGTTAAGCCATGTCACAAAAATTTGATTTGATCAATGATTTATCCTTTAAATGTAATGATATTCAGAACAGAACAAGAATAAAAAAAATAACTATAAACAAGCCAAAACGAAATAATTTAAAGCGAAAGTGAAAGTAAGCGGCGTTGGGCTCACGTATCTCTCAGAATCAAAATGTTTCAACATTCGCGATGGATTTGGATGGTAAACTATTCTTTATCATAGGCTTTGTACTTCACTCACGTTCCAATATCGACGGAAAAAATCATCCTCTTCACACGCGCAAAAATGTGCTTGGAAACATCACAGTGGAAGATTACAAAGCTGGAATATGTTGTCTGTGTGTGTTTGTGTGTGTGTGTGTGTGTGTGTGTGTGTGTGTGTGTGAGTCGCGGGCGCGATCGAATAGTAGAAACATAAAAAACATACTCCGTCATGTTCATACAAGACATCATTCAAACTGCAAAGTGTTGCAAAACGTTGGAGGATATTTTGCAAATATTTTTTTTAATATGTTTTGTGACAGTTTGTTTTTAGAAGTTTCCAAGAGTTAGTAAAAGAGTACAGAAAAAGTTTAAACTTTTTTAAGTATCTATTTTTTTATTAAGTATTTATTTTGTATTAATAACCTCATTGTATTAATTTATAATGTAACATTATAGCGTGACATTGTGTCAATAATCGTCAAGCACAGGTGACTCTGCGTGGTGGGAGGGGGCCCCCAAATCAAATTCTGCTTAGGGCCCCCAAAAGGCTCGGGCCGGCACTGTGGTGTGTGGTGGGCGTTCTGGTGCAATATGGCCGCCGTCACATCATCCAGGTGGTGCTGCACACTGGTGGTGGTTGAGGAGATTCCCCACATCTATGAAAAGAGAGTAGCGCTACATAAATGTAACAAATGATGATTATTATTATTATTTATATATCTTTTGAGGAAATCTATGCATTATCTTCACATACATCAGAAGACATGTCACTCTTTGTTAAATGTGCTTTCATTGACTGAGGTTATTATAAGAGACTTGACATGTGCTTTGAGTTGAAATTTTAATGCGGTGTGGAATGTGGTCCGGTCCCTGTGGGAAGCTCGCTAAACTGGACCCACTTAGAGTATGAACAGACCAGGCTGCTTCATCAAGGAGGCCCTCCTGATGGCTTCAGGATAATAGACTTAAGTCCAACATAAAGCCCAATTGAGGAAAATACACTTGCTTTAGAGAACCCTTTGGGTACAGAAACCTCACAAGAGTTGACATATATGCCTGTAACCTTTGGTACAGAGTTGAAAAGAAAAAATGCGTTAGCTAGACCACTAACTCGGAGCATGGGATACAGTACGTGTGAAAGCTAGAGACCTCATTCAGCTTGACCTGAAGTCATTACTGAACTAAAGGGCTGTATCCAAACTCGGAACAATGACTATCAGGCTCTGGGATTCCCCAATCACATTCAGCTGCTACCTTTTGCACTTTCATGGCAAGATTTCATGGTAACCGACAGCAGTGCTGGTTTCTGAATATTTCTGTCTATATACTGGTCCACAAGGCAAACAGACATCTGAAAGGACATCAGATAAGTGCTTCATTAGTTGTTCTAGTTGCTGCCTTGGACCGGGGAGAGCTGCTCCCCATAGTCTACCTTTGCAGGGGTCTCTGCTGCAGAGCAAATTTGACCCATTTTTTCATCAGGTGGTGCGATACAGCTGTTCCACCTTCTGTTGGCTGGCCACCAACTCACAGGCCCGCACAGAATCTGTACATGCAGAACTCGAAAGAAAACGGCAGAATTGGAACACACATCATTCACAAAGTTACATCTCCATCTCTTATAAATATTATAAGAATATTATTAAAAAAAAAAAAATATTTGAGCTAATTGTATAATGCTTTCAGCAACCGATAAGAGTGTAGCACTCTCTGTTAATTTAACATTTTACCATGTTTGAATCTATTGCACAGAATGCACAAAAAGTCTATCTGGACCTCCAGGACCACTGCTAACCAAACTGGTGTCTTTATACGCACAATCCTGCAACTGTAAATATGAAAAACGTTGTATTTGTTAAAGGCGTGTGACTGGCATGGTTGTACAGGAAGGTTGTAAATTCACTGGACTTTAAGCTGATTTTGTCTGACATCATGTCCTCAATGTGGTGAAGGCTGTTGTTGCTTCTACTTGTTCTTTACAACATCAAGAAGGCTCTTGGAATGGTTGATGTTCGAGGTATATCACTGATATCAGAAATATGTGTTGGATCATGAAATCCATATTGGTTATAGACAAGACGTTTGAAGATGTTTCAGTTAATCATAAGACAAGATCCAAATCGAGTGGCCATCAGAACCTCTTTAGGGATACCAACCCAACTGGTCAGAGCTGATGGGTATCAGGTAGAAAAGGCATTCAACGCCAGCCATCTAAGTACTGTGTCCTATTTTCTTTGCTTAAATCTCTCAAGGCAGATAAGTAAGGGATAATGTACACAACCAGCCGGTTGTTATCGCAGAATAAACCTTGACAGGGTTATCAGGACCCAGATGTGAAGCGGAGGGGTCTTGCATGACCCTGAAGGGGTTTATTCTGCGATAACAATTGGCTGGTTGTACATTATCCCCCTTATTAAACGGCTACTTGCCACATAAGTAAAACAGTTAGGCATTAAATACTGATCTGAGTCAAAATATTTTATTAGCTCTTTAAACGCAAAGCTTCTGCGGAGAAAGCCGTTGCTAGCACTCAAGTTCAAACTAGACATACGTGTAAGGGATACGGTGCAGTCATCCCACTTATTACAAAGTATTTCACCACAAAAATAATCATGGGATAAGAGATATTGATTTGAGATGTTTTTTTTATATTTTTTTTATCATACCTGTTTGTCATCTTATAATCCATTACAGTGTACAAAACAATCGCCGGTTTCACTTTATTTTGATGGTCCCTTTAACATATTCTGTTGACTGCAAGTAACTCTGCACCTACATGTCTACTAACTCTCATTAGAGTGTCATTAGAGTATTAGTAGACTGGTAGGGTTAGGGTTAGAATAAGTTGACATGTAGTTGTAAAGTTAGTTATAGTCAGTAGAATGTCTGTTGGAGGAGCGTCACAATAAAGACTTATCAGATATTAAGCAGACAGTCTACTAATACTCTAATGAGAGTTAGTTGACATGTAGTTGCAAAGCTACTTACAGTAACAAAATAAAGTGTTACCCAATCGTCTCAAAATGGCAGCAACTGCGTTTGTATGAAACAAGAAAGAGCGAGTCTGCGGAACTGGATGACTGTACACAAAATACTTATTTGAGTTTTAATATTTTAATAGCTCATCAAACGCAAAACTTTCACAAGGAAAAACTGTTCTTAGCAAGCGCAAAGCGCTGACTTCAGTTACCCGGATGAGCCTGTGTTATCAATTTTTACTGGTTGTTATCGGGGGAAAACATACCGCTGGATGACATGATTGACCAATCAGAATCATTTATTCCACAGAGCCGTGTAATCAGGTTCAATAACCATTTGCACACATTGTCACCTTTGTTTAGGCAGACACTGATTACTTGGTCATGCGCTGATACTTTCGCCATGAAGTTAAGAACAGCATTATTATCATCAATTATCATGAGACACCATTTCAAGGTAATTACATGCAATATTAATTACATACAGATGTTAATGTTAAATCGTACTAATCATACAAATACTGTTTTTACCATATAACAGGGCTTGGACATGATGCAAAATGATGTGTTCGGCAAAAGTTCCACTGTCACAAAATAGTAATTCCCACACACACATCTTAACTAAACTAAACAAAAATTGCATTTGCGTACAGCTCTTTGTGCTCAAAGTGAGCCTAAAATGCCCTATTAAGGACAGCAAAGATCCATTTAGATAATAACAAATGAGATTTTAAAGATATTTTAACCACTAAACTAATAATTTGACCCCCACAATATGCATTTGAAATGACATAAGGGTGCAAATAATGGTAGAATTGTCATTTTTGAGTGAACCTATTTCTTTAAATCCAGACTCTTCTCCAGACAGCAAACTACGCATTAAATTCTCCAAGCCTTTTAATTGGCTCTAGATCCATTAGACAGCACCAAGTGTTATTTGCCATAGTTGCACTTAGCTCACTGATTGGTTCATGGCCCAGAGAGAACAGGCAAGAGAGACAGAAGAAGAGAAAGGCTGCATGAGCCATCTATCTTTTGCAGTTGAGAGCGACTATTGATTTCCTCAGCCAATAGATTGCTCACATGGATAATTGGTAAATTAGCCTGGTAATTGGTCACAATAATTAGCCATTTTAGGATATCATGTGTAATGAGTAATATTGCTGTTCACATTCCCAAGCTCAGTTTAGAGCGGAGGGATACCCTCCCCCAACAGACGAGTGCCGGATCAATTGGAAAGCAGTATTTCTCTCCCATCCTCCTTTCCTTTCCATTTAGCATGGCAGGCTTTCCCGTAATACTACATCTGTAGAGGGCCTGACTGAAGGAATGCTTGCATATACATACATACACTTGGGTGTGATTTCAAAGGTATGGAAAGTAACCGGGCAACTCGGGTGAGTGTGTAAGCAGACATTTGGCAAGTACAAGGCAGTATTAACCGCACAGTTGTACGGTAAATAAACATAAGTAGGCTAAAGGTGAAGTTTTTTTTTTATTTTTTTTTAGTTAAAACACTTTCACCTATCCCAGCTTTCTCGAAAAGCGTAAGCACTGCGGTGCTATCGAAATATATTTGAGCAGCCTGACCAGTAACATTGACTCTACCAAGGGCACAGGTTTGGGGTGGGAATAATCTGTTTGTCCAGCCAATGGAAAACAAGGGCAGTGTTTTAAAATAATTTTAAATTTTTGCAACTTCACTTCTAAGGGCCAACAAGGGAAATAAGATGAGACTAAGTACTGCAGCGTCAGGGATTTAGCAATACATTTCTCTTTTTGCTTGCATGGTCAACATCCGCCCATAACACTTTATTTTACAGTGTCCTTACGATATAGAAAGTGCATGTTCTTAAATAATATTACTTAGAACTTAAATGTATACCTACACTGCACTCTCTGAAATAATATGGACCTTTAAAAGGACATCTTTGTACCTTTTTTACCCCTAAAAATGCATATTATTACCTTAGAGTAGCAATACCTTAAGATGCTATGAACCTTTTAGGGGTATATAAGGTACACATATATTCTTTTAAGTGTCCTGCCCCAGTGACAAGCTGTTGTACCCCTAAAGTAAAATGTTTGCAATTTTTTTTCTAAGAGTGTTTAACAAGGTCACCTTAAAGAAAGTGTAACCCATGCTTTAAGCAAAGACAGATGGAAGCAGGGCTGTTTGAAAAATCAGTTTGTAACAATCATTATTGATGCTGCTAGTCAACAGAAGAAAAACAAAACAAAAAACAAGTCCACACTTCGCCACAAAACGGGGACATAACAGATCAGCTGCCATCGCTGCCTCATGTTTTTGCTAAAACATGCACTCACTCACAGACAGATCTGGAGCCATTGCCTCTTTATCATATAATGCTTCACCATATGTGTTTGCATGCTAGCGTCTGAGTGGAAATCCCCCTGTCCAGACTATTATGCCCCTATCCGACCACTCTACCGGGAAGAAAAGACAAGGAAAAGCGATGAGTCATAACTCAATTGACTGTGGATGAGGAGACACAGGAAAGAGATCAGGGCAATTCCGTCATGCACGTGTGTGTGAGAGTCTAGTTTTATTATTTTTTTTATGCCTCATTGTTTGTGATAATCTACGTGGTGGATAAAGACAAACAAGTTTTTAACTTCTTTAAGTTAAATATTTCGAAATATATCGATAGCTCTCTGTTTACGCATGTGCACGTTTGAATGTCTGTTACTGTAATCTGCACAGTCTACCAGCTGATTCTAATCACTAGGGGAATTTTGCAAACTTCGCGTGTCTTTGTGCGTGCACCGCCATAAAACTGTTCTTATGAGGTCTGAGGCCAGTTTATCTGGAATGTAATGGGCAAAACTTTTTGACATGTTGCGGATTTCCCCATCCAAAATACTGAACTATTTAACAACATGCAAACGTGTTGTAATTATAAAATGGCAGATAGTTTGATCTGCAGTCAAATAGAGCTTTCCTTAGGTATATTCAAATATATGTCTGGCATTATGTGTATTGTGAACAGCTGTCACCTAAACTGTACATATTGTTCTTTTTTCTTGTGAAACTCTGACACCTCTTCTGCTCTTCTTTTTGTTTCTGAAAACAGGAAGTACCCATAGTGTGTGCTTCCTATGTCCAGCTCCCTCTCTCCCAGCTCGCATTTGAAAATAACCTCCGCTGGCCACCTACAGTAAATCCTACCGACCAAAAATCCTAAACCAAACCGATAGTGTTAACAAAAGCAAACATAAGATCAAAACGTATTTGCTAAAGCAACCATACCAATTTAGCTTGCTTTTTGAGTCTTTGAGCTAGCGCTCTGAATCGCAAGTGCAGTGCTGTACCAGGTGAGTTACCGAGTTTACAGAAAAGTACATATATATATATATGGCTGGTTGTGTGATGCAAGCATCAAAGTAAAAGTGATTTGAGGTCATACCATAGTGTTGTGTAAGGAACTGAACAAAATAAGTTTTTGTCAATTGCCACTGTAATCATAATTTGTGTGAAAAGGAACACAATTTGTAGCTGTTTTACTGCCTCTAGTGTTTAGTCCAGCTGGAAACTGCAGTGAATTGTATATGTATGTTTTACAGGCACGCTTTTTGAATGAGCCTATGTTGACTTTATTTTAATGTGTCCTTGTTACATGAATTTTACTATAGAAATAACAATAAATCAACTGATAGTACGAGTTGTTATAGTTACTAATACATTGTCATGTAAGGATGGATACAAATAAAATAATTATAATAATATTTCTGTGATGACAACTCTCGGAGTGTGTGGCATGGTAATGGATATGAAAATGTTGATATGTTTGATATTGGTGAAATAGATCTGCGAGACACTACAGGTGAATAGGGTAAAATTTTTAACTAGCAGATATCAGCATGACACTTTCCCAGTTGATTACCTACATTAAGATGAGAAAAAAATGAATTACAAGTTTTCTGTATTTTAATGTTTAAATATGCAAATTAAATATGCGCTAATTTGTATATATTTTAAAGAACGAAATCTGAGTATTGGATAAAGCCAGGTTAAAAATTATTTTTTCATTGTGTTCACATATTAGATGGGAAAAAAAAAATACAGAGGGATTTATGGATATCTACTTTTGTTATCCTGTAAATCAGAAAATACTGTCAATAGACTTAAAAAAAAATATTTCCGCCATGTTTTTTGGAATAAAATGTTATATAAATCAGGCTAGGAATAATATATTTACAAATCCCTCTGTAAATGTCTTCATAATATAACTAGGTACAAGACTGGACAGTTTGGTCTATATAGGTGCTACTGAAGTGGAGATTTCGGACTTGGAGTATGAGAGAAAGGTCATTTTGAGAAAACGGGCTTTAAAGATTTATCATCAGCAAATGAGATTGCGCATTCAGCCCTTCTACTTTCACGATTGGTTGCTGATAAAAAGGAAATTACCATATTTGGATCCGACAGCATTGTACAGGAGAGAGAGAGCTTTCCAGCGGTGCCTGTGATGACAGAGAGCAGACAGAGATGGCGGATCGGCGGGATGATTTACAACGACAACTTTTGTTGAATTTATGCGAAATCTACTGACGCAAACAGACAAAGTGTAGTAAAATAAAGACCTAAATGTGTATTTCAGACTTTTTTTCACCACAGTCTGAAAGAAGACATGTTAGTGAAGACAAATATCCAAAAATCTCAAAATTGACCAGTAAATAAAAAACGATGTTTTTGCCTGCCGTGTCTCGCCTTAACCGCTGCTTCTGCTGCTGCTGCTGCTGTTATTGCTGCTGCTGCTGCTGCTGCTGCTATTACTGCTGCTGCTGTAGGTTATTGATGTTGCTGCTGCTGCTGCTATTTGCTGCTGCTGATGATATTGCTGCTGCTGCTGCTGTTGTTATTGCTGCTGCTGATGATATTGCTGCTGCTGCTGTAGGTTATTGATGTTGCTGCTGCTGCTATTGCTGCTGCTGATGATAATGCTGCTGCTGCTGTTATTGCTGCTGCTGCTGATATTGCTGCTGCTGTTATTGCTGCTACTGATGATATTGCTGCTGCTGCTGCTGCTATTACTGCTGCAGGTTATTGATGTTGTTGCTGCTGCTGCTGTTATTGCTGCTGCTGTAGGTTATTGATGTTGTTGCTGCTGTTATTGCTGCTGCTGATGATATTGCTGCTGCTGCTGTTATTTCTGCTGCTGTAGGTTATTGATGTAGTTGCTGCTGTTATTAATGCTGCTGAAGATATTGCTGCTGCTGCTGTTATTGCTGCTGCTGTAGGTTATTGATGATGTTGTTGCTGCTGTTATTGCTGCTGATGATGATATTGCTGCTGCTGCTGCTGTTATTGCTGCTGCTGTAGGTTATTGATGTTGTTGCTGCTGTAGGTTATTGATGTTGTTGCTGCTGTCATTGCTGCTGTTGGTGATATTGCTGCTGCTGCTATTACTGCTGCTGCTGTAGGTTTTTGATGTTGCTGCTGCTGCTATTGCTGCTGATGATATTGCTGCTGCTGCTGCTGCTGCTGTTATTGCTGATGCTGTTGGTTATTGATGTTGCTGCTGCTGTTATTGCTGCTGTTGGTTATTGATGTTGCTGCTGTTGTTATTGCTGTTGCTGCTGTTGGTTATTGATGTTGCTGCTGTTGTTATTGCTGCTGCTGCTGTTGGTTATTGCTGTTGCTGCTGCTGTTATTGCTGCTGTTGGTTATTGATGTTGCTGCTGTTGTTATTGCTGCTGCTGCTGTTGGTTATTGATGTTGCTGCTGCTGTTATTGCTGCTGCTGATGATATTGCTGCTGCTGCTGCTGCTGTTGGTTATTGATGTTGCTGCTGCTGTTATTGGCGTTGCTGCTGTTATTGCTGCTGATGATATTGTTGCTGCTGCTGTTATTGCTGCTGCTGTTGGTTAATGATGTTGCTGCTGCTGCTGTTGTTATTGCTGCTGCTGCTGTTATTGCTGCTGCTGATGATATTGTTGCTGCTGCTGCTGTTGTTATTGCTGCTGCTGATGATATTGCTGCTGATGTTATTGCTGCTGCTGCTGGTATTGCTGCTGCTGTTGTTGTTGCTGCTGCTGCTGCTGCTGGTATTGCTGCTGATAATGATATTGCTGCTGATGTTATTGCTGCTGCTGCTGGTATTGCTGCTGCTGCTGTTGTTGCTGCTGCTGCTGCTGCTGCTGCTGCTGGTATTGCTGCTGCTGCTGTTGGTTATTGCTGCTGCTGCTGGTATTGCTGCTGCTGCTGCTGTTGCTGCTGCTGGTATTGCTGCTGCTGATGTTGCTGCTGCTGCTGTTGGTTATTGCTGCTGCTGCTGGTATTGCTGCTGCTGATGTTGCTGCTGCTGCTGTTGGTTATTGCTGCTGCTGCTGGTATTGCTGCTGCTGATTATATTGCTGTTGCTGTTATTGCTGTTGCAGAGAACATACGGGACTTGCTACTGCCAATACATTCACAGGCATGCTGCTGTGAGCAAGTAAGACATGCTGCTGCTGCACAAATAGCATACACGAATTACTCGTAGCAGATCTATACAGGTGGATCTGAAGAAGGCAGAGGATTTCTGAAAGTGAGCTGCAACTGTTACAGCAAATGTTGACCAAGTATTTGAAGGTTGAGCAAGCAAGCTCATTGGCTACTGATACAGCAGGAACCAATCAGCTGTGCCCTATAGAGGATGATGTGATTGCAAGCAGATTGAGTTAAGGACCCATCAGCCTGCGCCATCTAGGGTTGCATGACATAACTTTGTATGGGTACATTTTAAAATATCATGTTGATTTGATTGGACTTTTACTGAAACATAACATTAAAAGCATGATAATCTATCACTTTCTATGTATACACTTGCAGTTACTGTGTACTGTAGTCAAGTGCAGACATAGAGAAAGGGAATAAATGAAGTTTACCACTCTCATCAACTTTCCTTGGGTCATTACCTTGCACCTGACAGCCCACAGGTCACCAAAGGTCAAATCTTGAGGGTCAGCCAGGCAGTTAACCTCCCTGCAAATCTGGTTTTCTACCCGTGAAAGCTGTCACCCCCACAAAATGGCACAGGTGTTGAGAGCTGAGGAGGAAAGCAAGATGTACAGTGAATAATGTTGGTATTTAGCTCACGCAAACCTGGAATGGACTGTGGAAAGTGCTTTGTTCTTCCTAATTCGGTACTCATTTCTCCTGGTTTTAGTAATCCATTAAAGCATACTCCTCACAGTCTTTCTCCTCTTCCTCATGTTTTCTCTAATTGTCCATCTGAGTGTTTGTACGTGACCAGCATATGGGCTCTTTCAACATGGATGAGTGTTTCTCTGTGTTTGTATGTTTCCACTAGAGTGTTTGTTTCTGGCAGCATGTGGCTCTAAAAGTGTGTTTACTGTGATCTATATCTCTGCCCTCTCAATAACTCTTTGATTTAACTCCAGACAAGTGCTCTTGGCCTTTGCCTCTCCTCTTTCTCTTGCTCTGTCTACCTATCTTTCTCTGTACAACTACAACATCTATTGTCAGTTACATTAAAAAGTCATTTGCCGGCAGGGACCTCAAGCTCAGGAAGCTGTCGGAGCAATCGTGCCTAGACTTGATCAAATAGATGTTGTTGGTTAAAGCCCAGCAGGACCCGCCAGGGGTGTTCTCCAAAAGCTCTTCTGAGGATCTCGAGACAAAGAGAGGAATGGAGAAAGAAGGAAGAAGCTTTTCTCTCTTTCCCTGATTTTTAGCACTAGAAACATATAAGGAAACACTGACAGACTCTCTTTCAGTTCATGTGAAAAGTGTTTGTTTATGTGTGGGCTCTGGAAAACATCTCTGCACAGAAAAAAAATTAAATAAAAATGTGTTCTTGTTTTCCTCCTCTTTTGTTGCCTCTTTTTCTTGTTTCTTTGTTACCTTTGGTCACTTTTGGCTTTGACCCCAAGACATGCTCATATAAACAGGAAGAAGGCACAATGACCCAATGGGGCCTCTGCTATGCAAATGCTCTCTCTCATACATACACACACACACACACACACACACACACACACACACACACACACACACTTGCCGAGTCACGCTGACATGTTTGAGTCAAGTCTTAAAATGTATCTTTTTAGCGCTAAATACAGTGAATCTGAAATGTCATTGTCCCTTTCAAGCAGTTGACGAGTTTCCATATCTATCACCTCCAGCCACAAATTAAGTGGCATTTGCAAGTAAAACTTGATAAATTAGTTTAAAATGCACAGGGCAATCAGTGATAGGGTAAGTGATTGATTACGATCCTAAAAAGAGAAGTCACTGTACATGACAGACCTCTATTTATGTCACAGTTCTGTTCTGTCTGAGTGTTTTTGTCACTGGTCACATGTTTTCCTTTGTTCTGTTTTCCCGCCACTCCTTGGTTTCTATGGTTACCCTCATTAGTTAATTTGTATCACCTGGTTTCTCGTTAGTCTTGTCAGCTGTGTCTTGTTTCCCTGATCTGTTCTCCCTTGTATTTAAACCCTGAGTTTTGCCTTGTTCAGTGTTGGTCAATGTTTAATGTTAGGTTCCTGTTCTGAGCACACGCTCCCTGTTTTTGTGTATCTGTTATATTTGAGAATTAAAACCTTGGAATACTTCATCTTCGAGTTTGCCTCCTACTTCATCTACCCTGCAGCCTGACAGATTGACCGACCATAAAAAAAAAAAAAAAAAAAAAAGATGGAGACATGGAGGCAGGCCTTTGTGGGAACCCGCCAAGCTGTGTTCCAGGGTATCCGTGGAGGTCACAGGGGAGGATATGGGCGATATATCTGCACAATCGAACCTATCTCCAGGGATGACTTCTCTGATCTCCCTCCTCTCATCAGTCCAACCAAGCCTGCACTTCACGCCAGTCCAGCCGAGCCTGCACTTCACGCCAGCCGAGCCTGCACTTCACGCCAGTCCAGTCGAGCTTGCACTTCACGCCAGTCCGGTGGTCCCGAGTCCGGTGGTCCTGAGTCCGGTGGTCCCGAGTCCGGTGGTCCCGAGTCCAGTTCCGATCGCCTGCCCGCCAGAGACTGAGCACGCCGCACTTGAGTCTGCTCTGGAAGACACAATGCTCATAGTGGTGTCCATGGCTGTTTTGTGTGTGTGGGCAGCACACACATCGACTACGGCCCATGAGTCCAGCCCCGAGTTTCCAGATACGCTGGTCCCGTCCAGCCCCGAGTTTCCAGATACGCTGGTCCTGCCCAGCTCAGAGCCCTCTTCCCCGCTGGTTCCGCCCAGCTCAGAGCCCTCTTCCCCGCTGGTTCCGCCCAGCTCAGAGCCCTCTTCGCCGCTGGTCCCGTCCAGCTCAGAGCCCTCTTCGCCGCTGGTCCCGTCCAGCTCAGAGCCCTCTTCGCCGCTGGTCCCGTCCAGCTCAGAGCCCTCTTCGCCGCTGGTCCCGTCCAGCTCAGAGCCCTCTTCGCCGCTGGTCCCGTCCAGCTCAGAGCCCTCTTCGCCGCTGGTCCCGTCCAGCTCAGAGCCCTCTTCGCCGCTGGTTCCGTCCAGCTCAGAGCCCTCTTCGCCGCTGGTTCCGTCCAGCTCAGAGCCCTCTTCGCCGCTGGTTCCGTCCAGCTCAGAGCCCTCTTCGCCGCTGGTTCCGTCCAGCTCAGAGCCCTCTTCGCCGCTGGTCCCGTCCAGCTCAGAGCCCTCTTCGCCGCTGGTCCCGTCCAGCACAGAGCCTTCACCGCTGGTCCCGTCCAGCACAGAGCCTTCACCGCTGGTCCCGTCCAGCACAGAGCCCTCTTCGCCGCTGGTTCCGTCCAGCTCAGAGCCCTCTTCGCCGCTGGTCCTGCCCAGCACAAAGCCTTCGCCGCTGGTCCTGCCCAGCACCGAGCCCTCATCGCTGCCCAGCACCGAGCCCTCATCGCTGCCCAGCACCGAGCCCTCTTCACGGTCCCCATCAGCCCGGTCAGAGACTGTTTTTAATCATCCCTCTCTGGTACCCGGGACTTTCCACAAGTATTTTTGGGGGGGGGGCCAAAGGGCTCCGTCCTGGCCACTCGAGGGGCCACGGTCACCCGAATGGTCTTCTCCGCCGTGGCCACCCGAAGGGTCCTCACCGCCGTGGCCACCCGAAGGGTCTTCTCCGCCATGGCCACCCGAAGGGTCTTCTCCGCCGTGGCCACCCGAAGGGTCTTCTCCGCCTTGGCCGCCCGAAGGGTCCGCACCGCCATGGCCGCCCGAGGGGTCCGCACCGCCATGGCCGCCCGAGGGGTCCGCACCGCCATGGCCGCCCGAGGGGTCCGCACCGCCATGGCCGCCCGAGGGGTCCGCACCGCCCTGGCCGCCAGAGGGGTCCGCACCGCCCTGGCCGCCAGAGGGGTCCGCACCGCCCTGGCCGCCAGAGGGGTCCGCACCGCCATGGCCGCCAGAGGGGTCCGCACCGCCATGGCCGCCAGAGGGGTCTCCGCCGTGTCCACGCCCTCAGTCTGCTCCGCCCTGGAGGCTTCCTGCCATGTCTCCCCCGTCAGCCTCCAGGGCGCCCACCCTCCCACCCCTTTGGTCTTTCTACGGCGCGAGGACGCGCCTACCGGGAGGGGGGAGTTATGTCACAGTTCTGTTCTGTCTGAGTGTTTTTGTCACTGGTCACATGTTTTCCTTTGTTCTGTTTTCCCGCCAGTCCTTGGTTTCTATGGTTACCCTCATTAGTTAATTTGTATCACCTGGTTTCTCGTTAGTCTTGTCAGCTGTGTCTTGTTTCCCTGATCTGTTCTCCCTTGTATTTAAACCCTGAGTTTTGCCTTGTTCAGTGTCGGTCAATGTTTAATGTTAGGTTCCTGTTCTGAGCACACGCTCCCTGTTTTTGTGTATCTGTTATATTTGAGAATTAAAACCTTGGAATACTTCATCTTCGAGTTTGCCTCCTACTTCATCTACCCTGCAGCCTGACAATTTAACACACTCGTATTGTATGGAAATGCAATTAATAATAAAAATACAATGTATAGTATACATAAAAAGTGCAGTGGTACAGATCAAATTAAATTAATAAATAGATAAATGATTAATTTACACACATCCTCCAGAAATAATGAGCTGTGGTGGTCAAGCAGGAGACGTGGACGACATATCACAAAATGTAATATTGTTGTAATGCTGTAATATGTATCCTGACAGTTTGTTTATAAACACCATTTAAGTATTAACTATTTTATTGAAGTTGCAATTTAATAGCAAAACTGCCTTTTTCAGGATTCTTTTTTAATAGAAAGTCTGAAGATCGGTATGTTTTAAATTGAAATCTTTCTATTAAAATATATTTTTAAATGTAATGTATTCCTGTGAATTTTCAGTCTTCAGTGCCACATGATCCTTCAGAAATCATTCTAATATGTTGATTTGCTTCTCATGAAACATTTCTTATCATTATCAATGTTGAGTGTGCTGCTTCATAATTTTGTGGAAACCACAATATTGTCCCCCCATCATTTAATGCATCCCTGCTGAGTAAAAGTACTAATTTATTTATTCCTTTTGTGGCAACTGAGCACCCATCTTGCTACACATCCGGCAGCATGCAGTTCATGTAGCGAGTTGAGATGAATAGGTAAGCTAACTGCCAGCTTTCTTAAGGTGTTATATAGACCTCACTGACTGCGACTGCTGCCATCCTTTCAAACAACTGACGTTTAGAGTGAATATCAGCAGGGCTTTGCTTCCTGTTGGCAAAGACTTCAAGCCCTCGAGTCATCAAGCTAACCAGTTTTAATAGTTCTCTCCGGAGAACTCTTCTCCAATTACACGTAATGACTGTCACATCAAGTTCACACAGTAGGCCGAGCAAATAACGCATCCGTACGCTCATTTACAGAAAGAAATGTGGGTACGATCACTGTTTGCAACTCCCAAAGAGTCCAGACCTTACTTTGTGTATCTGGTGCACAGCCGCTGGCATTTGGGACAGCTGGCAAAACAATAACAAATGGCTAATAACAGCTCTCGGTAACGAAAGATGACATGGTGCTTGGAACGTGCAAGTATTTCTTCCTCTCACCCCATTCACCCGTGTTCATCTCTCCTCCAAACCTGTTTTTCATCGTCTCCTCTCCCCCTGCTCTTGATAATCGCATTAGCTCCAATCCCTCGTATTGAAATCCCAAACTGCTCTGCGTATTAATCGTGCAGGAATCTCGTTACAGCTTCTGCTGTAATTTAAGCCATCTGCTGAGGGGTGGGCGAGCGGGACAGCGGGAGAACTTTTGCACGCCTCTGGCCCCTGCGTTTGTGAGGTAGCTATCTGCATGCTTGCTCCTCTCTTTTCCTGAATAGAATGAGCTAGAAAAAGACGGATAAACAGAACAGACAAGTCAAGCTCTGATACTCTGTCCTCATGTGACCCCTGAGCTCTCTTGTATACCAAGTGTCTAATTCCTAAATCCAGCACACACAGTAAGTGCTGTTGATATAAAGTGATACTGGAACTCTATAGTCTATGCTTGCTAGTCTCGTGTAGCCAGATTTTTGACTATCAGCATAAAGTCTGGTCCACAAGAACTAGCCATTTAAACAGGAAGAGACCATCTGACTTGCATGTAAAGTGGCCAACCACAGATACTATAATTTGTATTGAGTAACAACTATTTTAATTTTAAACATTTATATTTTGCGGGAGTCCCACAAGTAATTTCGGTTACACTTTCTATGAAAACTATGCTTATAATGAATCATAGCTCCATTTAGTATTACTAATTTATAAAGACTCATTAAGACCTATACTGCATTAGGCAAGGCAAGGCAAGGCAAGTTTATTTATATAGCACATTTCATACACAATGGCAATTCAAAGTGCTTTACATAGAATAAATTAAAATAATAAAAAGAAATAAGAATAATTAAAACAGCTTAGAAAAATTAAATAAAATATAGTATTATAAGAACAGTTACATTTATATTATTTTTTATAATTACTTATGTCATGCATTTTCTTTTTCAATGTGCATGCTCATAATCCATTATACACTGATTTATAAGTATTACTTACTCAGTAGTATATGGTTCCATGAATGTATTTATAAAGATGGAACCAACATTGCTATAATGTTATTATATTATAGTTACAATGACTTTCAGATTTATTTATGTCAAATAAGTTAAAATATTGTTCTTAATAGCCGTGTTATTCTTATAAATACTTATTGCGAGTGATAATACAGTTACTAAGCTCTATAAATGCATCATTGATGGATTTAAGTGAAACATAGGATGCGATTTTCCTAAAGCAAATGTTAAGAAATCGCGAAGATGTTCTCATTATACAATTTAAGTTGTTTACTTGTAAATGTAACTAATAAACAACAATTCCTGTAGTAAAATAATAAAAAATAAAATAAAAACAAACAACAGAAATCATTAATACAAATAGTTTGTCAGCAAAATGCTGCAACAATATTTTTTTAATGTATAATTTCAAACTGCTATAAGCAATGCCTTGGCTGAGGAGATATATATTTCAACAAATCAAAATTACCATTCATGACCTCTAAAGCAAACATTAGCCATTAAAGGCATGATTGATAACTAATTGGTACAGCAAACAAGTGTCTCTGGATCTATTCAGTGTATAATGGATTATGAACATGCACATCGAAAAAGCAAATGCATGTCTTATAAGGAATTATAAAAAATTATATAAATTTAACTATAACTGTTCTTATAATGTAGAATAGGTCTTAATGAGTCTTTATAAATATATTTATAGAACAGTAATACTGGTAAATACGTATGAATGGAGCTATAATTCATTATAAGCATGGGCTTCATAGAAAGTGTTACCGTAATTTCTTTCCACTGGACTTGGGACCACCGGACTTGGAATGCGCTGAGACCACTGGACCTGGAAGCATTGGGCCCACTGGACCTGGAAGCCCTGAGACCACTGGACCTGGAAGCATTGGGCCCACTGGACCTGGAAGCGCTGAGACCACCGGACTTGGAAGCATTGGGCCCACCGGACTTGGAAACATTGGGCCCACCGGACTTGGAAGCATTGGGCCCACCGGACTTGGAAGCACTGGGCCCACCGGATTTGGAAGCTATGGGCCCACCGGACTTGGAAGCATTGGGCCCACTGGACTTGGAAGCACTGGGCCCACCGGACTTGGAAGCATTGGGCCCACTGGACTTAGAAGCATTGGGCACACCGGACTTGGAAGCATTGGGCCCACCAGACTTGGAAGCATTGGGCCCACCGGACTTGGAAGTATTGGGCCCACCGGACTTGGAAGCATTGGGCCCACCGGACTTGGAAGCATTGGGCCCACTGGACTTGGAAGCGCTGAGACCACTGGACTTGTAATGCGCTGAAACCACCGGACCTGGAAGCGCTGAGACCACTGGACTTGGGACCACCGGACTTGGAAGCACTGAGACCACTGGACTTGGAATGCGCTGAAACCACCGGACTTGGAAGTGCTGAGACCACTGGACTTGGGACCACCGGACTTGGAATGCGCTGAGCCCACTGGACTTGGAAGCGCTGAGACCACTGGACTTGGAAGCGCTGAGACCACTGGACTTGGAATGTGCTGAGACCACTGGACTTGGAAGCGCTGAGACCACTGGACTTGGAAGTGCTGAGACCACTGGACTCGGAAGCGCTGAGACCACTGGACTTGGAATGCGCTGAGACCACTGGACTTGGAAGCTCTGAGACCACTGGACTTGGAAGCGCTGAGACCACTGGACTTGGAATGCGCTGAGACCACTGGACTTGGAAGCGCTGAGACCACTGGACTTGGAAGCGCTGAGACCACTGGACTTGGAATGCGCTGAGACCACTGGACTTGGAAGCGCTGAGACCACCGGACTTGGAAGCACTGAGACCACCGGACTTGGAAGCGCTGAGACCACTGGACTTGGAAGCGCTGAGACCACTGGACTTGGAAGCGCTGAGACCACTGGACTTGGAATGCGCTGAGACCACTGGACTTGGAATGCGCTGAGACCACTGGACTTGGAAGTGCTGAGACCACCGGACTTGGAAGCGCTGAGACCACTGGACTTGGAAGCGCTGAGACCACTGGACTTGGAAGCGCTGAGACCACTGGACTTGGAAGCGCTGAGACTACAGGACTTGGAAGCGCTGAGACCACTAGACTTGGAAGCGCTGAGACCACAGGACTTGGGATCACCGAACTTGGAATGCGCTGAGCCCACTGGACTTGGATGCGCTGAGACCACTGGACTTGGAAGCGCTGAGACCACAGGACTTGGGATCACCGAAATTGGAATGCGCTGGGCCCACTGGACTTGCAAGCGCTGAGACCACTGGACTTGGAAGCGCTGAGACCACTGGACATGGAAGCGCAGAGACCACAGGACTTGGGATCACTGAACTTGGAATGCGCTGAGCCCACTGGACTTGGATGCGCTGAGACCACTGGACTTGGAAGCGCTGAGACCACAGGACTTGGAAGCGCTGAGACCACTGGACTTGGAAGCGCCGAGACCACAGGACTTGGGATCACCGAACTTGGAATGCGCTGAGCCCACTGGACTTGGATGCGCTGAGACCACTGGACTTGGAAGCGCTGAGACCACTGGACTTGGAAGCGCTGAGACCACAGTACTTGGGATCACCGAACTTGGAATGCGCTGGGCCCACTGGACTTGCAAGCGCTGAGAGCGCTGAGACCACTGGACTTGGGACCACTGGACTTGGAATGCGCTGAGCACACTGGACTTGGAAGCGCTGAGACCACCGGACTTGGAAGCATTAGGGCCAATGGACTTTGGACCACTGGATCTGGAAGCGCTGACACCACTGGATTTGGGACCACCGGACTTGGAAGTGCTGGGACTACCGGACTTGGAATCACTGAGCCCACTGGACTTGGAAGCATTGAGACCACTGGACTTGGAAGCGTTGGGACCACCGGACTTGGAAGCGTTGGGACCACTGGACATGGAAGGGCTGAGGCCACCGAACTTTGGACCACAGCGGCCATGGCAGGTAAGTTCAGTGATGGACCAAGTATCTGCAGGAGCTTGGGACGTATAGAAGTTGTGTCAGAAATTATGTTAATTTTAATTTATCTCATTTAGACTACATGGGCTTATTGATGCAATGCCGTATGCAATGATGCAATACTCCTGGTCTGAGGCTTCCGTGAATATTTAGTTTATATTGTAGAGTAATGTTTCAACTAAGTTGAATGGTGCAGTGCAAACATATTTAGTAGTTTGTCAGATGTATTTTAGTGCTCGTTTATATCACAGCTAGGTTAAGTTGCAACTTTCACACAAAATATTTGCTGTTATTCTACAAATTCAATGTGGTCACATGCATTTTCAACTACCTTTGAGTGTGTTTTAAGTAGCTGGAATGGCGTCTCTTGTATCACTATGCACTCTCATTCTTCTCACATCATAAAGCAATTCAAATAAATATTTCACATTTTATTCAATTATTTATTTGGGAAGTAGCTGTGTAATAAGCAGGATAATGTACAGCCAGTCAATCAGTCAGTCATAATCGCATCACATTAGGGTTCTAATCACCCTGTCAGAGTTTATTTTGCAATAATGACATTGACTACATTAGCCAGTATAAGCTAAATTCTGGTATATATATATAGCCTACGCTAATGTACTTAGATTTCCAACTGTCATTCTTAACTCTGTTGTATATCAAAGTTACAAACAAACATTTTGTAGATTCTCCTCAGCATGTGAGTGTATGTGTAGAGTTTACAGTTTAATAGATTAATCAACAGCATATGTGACAGTAATATGAAGGATTATAATCTTGTGTGAGCTAAACCAGCTTGTGGTGTTTGCTACATCCTGTTTGGGCCAATTATGCTCCAATCTGTTCCGGATGTGGAGGGGGACACCCGTATGCTGAAGCTGTCGGATAGACCTCTTATCTCACATTCAGAGAGAAAGAGAGTGCGTTTTACGGACCTTTGTTCTTCCTGCCTCACAGGAAGTGTGCTGGATTGCCCTTCAGTGAAAGTGTGTGTGTGTGTGTGTGTCCTGGTAAACCCTACGATATGGGGGACAAATTATCCCCTTAAAGATGACAACATCTGAAATACTTGTCCTAATTTGTTGGTCCCCATGAGGAAAACAGCTTATAAATCATACTAAGAGATATTTTTTTGAATATATAAAAATGCAGAAAGTTTTTTTTTTTCTTTGATGGGTATACAGTTATACAGTTTGTACAGTATAAAAATCATTATGTCTATGGAAAGTCCACATAAAGCATGGAAACCCAACGTGTGTGTGTGTGTGTGTGTGTGTGTGTGTGTGTGTGTGTGTGTGTGTGTGTGTGTGTGTGTGTGGAGTAGCTGCCCTGGAGTGAGCAGCACAGAAGAGAGGAAGAAAAAAAGAGAAAGGTTCAAAATGAAATAATATTGAACTCAGCAGTATTCAAAAAAGAAAATGCTGTTAAGTTTTGATATGTTACGTTTTCAGAAATAGCTCTAGGCTGGCCACATAGAAATATGGAGAAGGAGAACGTTAAAGAAAGGCTAAACCTATGATCTATCCATCTTCCCCCGGCCTGCTTCCTCCTTTTATTCCCTCCTCATCATCCCATTCCTTCATTCTATTATCTCCGGGCTGGTGAATGAAAGCACGTCATGGGCCGCAGGAACAGAATCATGGGAGATCTGTGTTTATGGTCTGCAGGGTCTGATTAGTGGCCGAACATGACATAAGCTTTCTGACATTCACCTTTCTCCTGACTTCTTCATGCAGGGATTTTTTTATTTATTTTTTTTTTTAAACCATTTTCAGAGCCACACAGGATGGGTTCAGTCTATGGTAGTTTAAATGTTGCCCTGGGCGTCTCACATGAATTGTAAGACCCTCATCAAGAGTGCAAAAGAAACATGAAGATAGAGAGCATCTTCTTCCTGGTATTATTATTTTTTTTTATTTTTTATTTTTTTAAAGCAATGAAGTCAAATTGTAGGAAAATATCAAAAGAAATTCTGATGGCGGTCAACTTTTATCCAGCATTTGGAATTTTGATGCCACTCAGTTTGTGCTCATAAAAGTATCTGCTCATAAAGTAGCTTCTCGTAAAATGAGTCTTTAATGTACATGACGTAACTGGAGTGCATGATTTTATTATTCGAGAAAATGTTCTTCTCTGAAGACATTTCTTGTGCAAGCAGGGTTTGAACTCATTTCAATCCTATCACAGAAACTGAGGATGGGGAAATGTGAATTGTTATTAAAGAGCTTGGTATGTGGCAACACCTTTCATTGCACTGCTCACTTGCACCAGCTTCAAGCAATTATCAGTGAACTCTCAGAATTATTTTTTTTCTTCTGGAAACATGCAGTTCCACTTTCTGTATTTTTACGTGGTAAGAGGAAGCTTTGACTTTCTGAGAATGTTGATCAACAACAAAATTTAAGTTTATTTGTAATGATAAAGAGATGCAGATGTGATTTCAATCGAGGGAGACACAAAGGTAAATATTATTACAATTTTAAATAACTTAAAAAGATAAATCTATAAAAATAGATTGTGAATACTAGGGGGGAAGGAGGGTGGAAGGAGCGATCAAATTCTGGTTCGGACTAAGCAATTGAATCAAGTGTGAAATAGCCCTTACTTAGCTACATTTTGGGAATAAACTGACTTCTGTGGCATCCTCATATGGAAAAACAATTCATAAATTATGTTTAAAAATGTCAGGTGTTTGTACTGTTTTATGGACTATTAAGGCCCGTTCACACCAAGGACAATAACTATAAAGATAACGATATAGTTCTAAAAATTGTTTTCAATATTTAAGAATAGCAGAGTTCACACCACAGCTTTAAAGGGATATTTCACCGCTGGAAAGATGAACGTGTTTTTAAATTGGGTCATTTATGTAGTAGAAATGTGAAATTATTTTAGAAGTTGGTGCCTTCTAGACTGAAAAAAGCCAGAAAATGTATTTTTGGCTCATGTGGATGAAAGACAACAACTCACAGAATGCACTTGCCAGAAAACGAGGCCACTCCAAGCCACGCCTACAAGTTACAGAGGGCAGTATCGGAAGAAATGATACAACTAGGCTACTAGTTGACTCGAAACTGAAAAGACGCCATTTAATTGTGAGATCCCACCCCCTATGGGCGGGTTGGAAACATGCGGGACGAGCTCCTCCTACTGGCTGTAGTCTCTTGCCTCTGCACAGAAAAGCCTCTGATGACGCAAAATGAGGATTTTTGCGTTATCTGAGGTCTTTTTCCAGACACACAATACAGAAATCTCTCGTCTCAGGGGGACATGAGGGAGGAAAGCACAGTCATTTGAAAATACTACCGGGTTTCTACTGATACAAAGCTTAATGCTAATCGGTGAAGTACCCCTTTAACAATAACGATATAGAGAAACAATATCGTTGGCGTCACGTATGCAGACACTGGAGAGGAAGATGGAAGGTGAACAGTGAGTTTATTGACAATAATGGGGCAGTGATGAAGTGAGCAGGTAAGTTAGAGTCTAAAGGATGATCTTGAGGGAGACACAGAGGAATGGAAGACACTGGAGACAGGGAGAATAGTCCACTATGTGTACTCGAGACCAGACAATGAGCTGGGGTGAAGTGTGTGTATAAGTAGTGTAGGTAATGAGGGTGATGATGAGGTGCAGGTGTGTGTGGTCATGACCGACGTGCAATTGGGAACCAAGGAGAGTGATTGGAGATGAAGTGCAGAACTGTGACAGTAGGACGGAGACTGGAGTCACCTCTGGGCTCGGGATGAGTACGGAGACTGGAGTCACCTCTGGGCTCGGGATGAGGATGGAGACTGGAGTCACCTCAGGACTCTGGATGAGGACAGAGACAGGAGATTCAAGCATGGTGGTGGCCATCTTGAACGAGGGTTCAGGCATGGTGGCAGCTATCTTGGCAGAGGGCTCTGGCGTGGTGGTGGCCATCTTGGGACGAGGCTCTGGAATGGCGTCGAGTTCACCATCGCTGGGATGCCCAATCCATGGATGGTGAACCAAGGAGAGTGATGGGAGATGAAGTGCAGAACTGTGACATTTGGGATAAATTTCGGAACGATTTTTTTTTTTCCCAGCTGTTGAACGATAAAACACTGACAGCTAATCAGAATCCATTCTAATTTAAGGGCTTGCACATTTAAAATGGCAGACGACATAGCGGAGAAGTTAATCGCCAAGGTCCAGAAAAATCGACCACTGTTTGAGAAGTCAAAGCCCCTTTTCAAGAAAATGTATTTGGAAAACAATCATTCATACCCTCTGAATAAATGGTGAGAAGGTTTAGAATAGAAAAAGATTTCACAGCCCTATTCTGCTGCCCAAAATATACACTACCATTCATATTCACAACAAAAGTGAGAATCTTTGGTTATGTTAGTTAAGTTAAGGCTGCTATGTATTTCACCTCAAATTCGTCTGTCACTTGGTGCCCTCTTTAAAATAAAGTTTCCAAAAGTGTGCTTTTGCAGCAATGCAATAGAATAACCTTTTTGGGTTCCCAAAGAACCTTTCAGTGATCAGAATAATTTTTTCAGACTGTGCAAAAGTAAGTTTAAGTTTAATAATCTAAAGAACCATTTTCCACTATAAAGAACCTTTTGTGGAACAGAAAGGTTCCATGTTAAAGGTGCTTCATGGAACCATTGATGCCAACAAAGAATCTTAATTTTTTAAGAGTGTAGAAGCTTGACTACACAACTACTAGAATTGCAAAAACTACACACATACAGGACTCTCACAGACAAAGTTAGAAGGGAATCTTTGGATCTTGTCCTGGCTTGCACCTCTCCTCAATAAATCACGGGATGGTGATTAAAATGAGTAGAGTTAAGGGTGGATTTGTGGAGAGAGAGAGAGAGAGAGAGAGAGAGAGAGAGAGAGACTGTGTGTGTGCGTGTGTGTGTGTGTGTGTGTGTGTGTGTGTGTGTGTGTGTGTGTGTGTGTGTGTGTGTGTGTGTGTGTGTGTGTGTGTGTGTGTGTGTGTTTTATAAAAAATTCTTTCTAAAAACCCTTTTACCAGCATGATCTAATGGCATGGTGGGATGAGAGATAAAGGGAAAGATACAGTGACAGAGAAAGTGACAATGTTTAATTTGCAGGCATATGCCTGATTTAGCACACATGTGAAAATGTAAAACAAAAACAAAACAAAAAAAACAATGGGATGTATTTTCGAGCGTAACAAGAAACAAAAATCTAAGACAGCAAGTACCTGTAATCATCTGTTTGGTTCAGCGACACACGATCCCGTACTAGAATTTGAACATAGGAATTAAATTAAATTTCAAAATTAAATGCAAAAGTTCAAAATTGAAGTGGTTTTTAAAATAAATTCTCAGTTCGATTCTGAATGACGCAGAAATGAGCATCATTATAACTGTTTATGACAACATATGAGGAAAGAATAAGACATGGGAACAAAGAAATATCTGAACTTATCCTTCCCAAACTTCAAGTAACTTCTGCACTTACAATAGTAAACTGTTTTCACTTTCATTTTTTGGCCAATTTCAAAGTATAGGTTGCAAAATTATTATTATTTTTTTTTAAACGAAACTCAGAGTTAAGAGGAAGAAAGAAGTGAGACTAACTTGTGGTCTATAAATATGGCCAATCCAGTTAAAGACGTGGATGATTGTCATCGCTGATGTTCTGACCCTTCCTGATGTACTCATGTAATAAAGCTTGGTGAAAATAAATTCAAGATTAATATATATATATATATATATATATATATATATATATATATATATATATATATATATATATATATCTTTGGCTGAACATGATTCAATCATGGACAATGGTTGCAAGTGATTGAAACCCAACAGAACCAACCATGTACAACTAACTAGAATCAATGGTGTCCATGTAACTTGAATAAATGGTTTTCATTTAAATGTAATTATTCTATTAAATTATCCTACAATTAATGCTTCTTGTTTAGTCCTGTGATTTACATTACTAAACATAGCTTTTATTTATTCATGTGGTGTTCAGTGTTGGCAGTTTAGAAGTGATACTGGTTACATCCAAAGTACTACCATAGAGCTTCAGTATTAAAGCTATTTGAATTCTTGTTAGCAGGTCCTCAACCCAAGCACAAGCTCAACACTTCACCACAATGGTAACCCCCAAAAAGTTTTGTTGTTGTTGTTGTTGTTAACTGTTTTTTTATTTTTTTATGTGTCTGTAAGTAAAAGCAGATGGGGTCCAACAATGTATTTGAAAATGAAGGTAATCTTGAATTCAGTTACCAGCTACAGATTAAAGGCCCTTCATGTTTTTTTTTTTTTAAGTTTCCAAAAAGTAGAAACTGTAATTATTCTGTAAGTTAAGTAAGCAAAAAGCAATAATTTAAGTAAGTTTTGTCCACATTTACTTGCTCTTGCGACACAAAAATGGTGTGTCAATGTTATTTAACAGCACTGAGACCAAACGGCATGCAACTCCATGTCAACCAACTCTCATTAGAGTATTAGTAGACTGTTAGGGTTCGGGTAAGTGGAATAAGTTGACATGACAAAGTTGCTCATAGTCAGTAGAATGTCTGTTGGGGGACCAACACAATAGAGTAAGCAGATATTAAGCAGACAGTCTACTAATACTCTAATGAGAGTTAGTTGACATGTACTGTAGATGCAAAGTTACTTATAGTTAGTAGAATGTCAAAAGTGGACCATTGAAATAAATGTTACAGAATTTTCACTTTTGGGTAAACTTTAATGTTAAAGTTATGAGGAAACAGGAAGTAGCAATAATTATAAAGGCAGGGTATGTGATTTGTTCCAGATTGTTTTTTTGTTGTTGTTTTTTTAGGTTATTTTTTTTAGGCTGGTTAGTAGACTCTTCACATCCTGATAGCAATCAGTAAGTTAAGTGGTCTAAATGTGTGTGTGTGTATATATATATCTCAACTGTGGAATGCATAGGATCATAACATTTTCATCCAATCATTGCATTCGGTCCGAATGCAGTGATATGATGTCCTACCTGCTCACACTGCTTCATGATATGCAGAGTTAGGCCCCGATCAGACAGAACACGTTTTTTTTGCAATGACAGGCACCAGTGAGTGTTTTGCGCGCTATTTATGCACCCCGGGCGCCTCGCGTTTTAGCCGCCTGCTGCGCCTCGCGTTTTTATAGGAGCGCTCTGAGCGCCTTAGGTTGAAAAAAAATCAACTCTGAGTAGAAAAGAGCCCGACGTCATTCACGTTTTTTTATTTTTTTTTTATTGTCCAATCGAAGGAATGGAGAGGCGGGCCTGCATGTTTGTACACCTCTCACCCTCGATCAAGGTCAGAGCAAGCGCCCTCTGCTTGTTCATTTTTGTTTAAAGTTTCTGCTAATATGACAGTTTACTTAACAGCAATCCAAATGTTCTAGAGCGCTCACTCTATAATCCTTGATTAGACTGGCAGAACTGCTGATTCGGTGGTTGCCTAGCAACATAAAACATTTTTTTCTAAATTAAAAAAAGTCAACCAAAAAAAGGCAGTGCGGTGCGCCTCGCGTTTTCAAACCTGAAAAACGCATTCTGTCTGATCGGGGCCTTAGACAGACGTCATTCACAGAGTACCGCAACCGAAACAGCAGACACCTTTTACAGTTCCTCCTGAACCAAACCAATGAGCTTATTCTGCGTTCACTTCATAACTACTGTACACCCGTGACTTTATACTCGTGACTCGGATTTATGCTTTTCAATGGTAAAACTATCAATGCTGAAATGAATCTGCAGCAGTCAGGTGGTACAGGTCAGTGTTATTTAAGTTGTATACGTTCATTATTATTGTAATGTTATGTGCTTTGCATGAGGTAGTTTAACGACGTCTTCATGTGTTTTGGAGGCGTGGCTTTGGAGACGCTCTGAAGGGAGGGTGGGATTCTTCTAACTGGCTAATGCTATCCTCTCCGAAAATAGCCTACCCTATTTTAAGCCTACTTAAAAAAAAAAAAAAAAAAAAAAAAAATTGTTTAATGTAAAACCTTGTAGGGCAGAGATTTGGTTCTGTGTATTGGTTGCTGATTGGATGTTGCACTCAAAACAGAGGCAGATGAACACGAACTTGCAGGGGCAGGATGTAAGTGGACTAAACGGTTGCAGTTTTTATTTCATGACAACTTCAAGGATCAAAGTGGACTCTTACTGAGGTTCCTGGCTCAGACTTGAGTAAAGTGTCAGTAAAGGGTTAAGTGTGGAGCACAGCTGATCCAGTAAGGGGTTAACTGTGGGACGGGAGGCAGAGCACCCATAGGGCCGGGCAGAGCGCCAGCTCCACTCATAAACTAGAGGCTTCCAGTCAGTGTGCCAGGGACAGCCCCGTGACTCAGAGAATGAATCCTGCAGAGAGAGAGAGAGAGAGAGAGAGAAGATGAGGAAGACCAAGACTGAGAGACAGAGAGAGAGAGAGACAAAGACTTTAAAGAGACTAATGACTATAACACAGGGTTTTGAGGACCAGATGATAATATTTTGAACATGAATAAAAGTTGTACTCAGCTTAAGAAACTCTTTTTGGCTTTAAAAGCGGCTACAAAGACAGACACTGTATAAAGTTTGGTCATTTTGAAGACAGTATTGTCCTCACAACTGAGTTACTAAATGAACACAACAACCATACAATACAGAGCTGTTTGTAATTCTAAAAGTTGTTCATCAAATTAATGTTTTACATCAAATTCTGTTTGATAGTCACGTCTTGTGGCATATATCAGCGTGTGATTTTCTTGCGAGTCTAGGTTGAAAAGTGCAATCTTTAACTGTTGTTTTGATGTACAAAGACAGATGCCAGTGTTTAAAACACATTCCACCCAAACGTGTGAAAAAGTCAGTCAGTTTCAGGATTTGTTTGTTTGTAAGTATGAAAAAAAGCATCTTGCTGTGACTAGAAAATCTGTCTAGCTGTTATGAAATCACAGTTTTTCCAGAAGATCGCCTGTATTTCCTGTTGAATGTATCTCCAGCAGAGGGAGTTAAGGTTGAGGTGTTCATGTCCAGTCCAGCGTGTGTGTCTTTGTGTGTGCGTGCGTGTGCACATGTGTGTTTATTTAGAGGTTAGCCTAGTTTCACCAATCACACTCGCGGTTCATGGCTGCACAACTGATTTTACTTCAGTTTAATGAATATAGTGTTGCATAAATATATACAAACTCACTCTCAGAACACAGTAATGGAGATAATGACACAGAAACAAACACACACACACACACACACACACACACACACACACACACACACACACACAAAGACTAACTGCCTGCTTAGTCACGTTTTCAACAGGCTGGACAGAAAATGGTTCAGCAAATACTTACATAACCTCCCTGAACTGCTTTCATTTTACCATTGCGAGTAAAGACGCTAAAAGAGAACCAAAAAAAGCATTAGCCTGACACTATTTTGCAAAAACATTTACAAAGATGACCCAGGTAGCAGTTTTACTTAATACAAAATGATAATATGTATTTATCAGATGTCCTTCAAACAATTTCAGCTTCAAAATCTTTCTGTCATTTTGTTTCTGTTAATGATGAGAGTGGTGGCGAATAGCAAGTTAGCATAGCTTTTAGCAACATTACTTGCATCTATGATGTTTTATCAGAAACTAGGGTTGCTATAACACATCATTGCAAAGAAACTCTTTTAAGCAACGATGTAAATGAAAATAAGTGTGCTTAATGTACTAAATGTGCACTTGTAGTGACTTCAAATCTTAAATCTAATGTTAAAACAACTGTATTTGCAGATAAAATCATATTAATGAAATAAAAGGCATTAAGTGCACTTAAAGATAATGGGCCCTATCTCACACCCGGCGCAATGCAGCGTCAAGCGCGACGCAAGTGTTTATTGCTAGTTTCAGTCCGACGCAGTTATCATTTTCACATCCCGCGCCGCGTTTTTTAAATAGCAAATGCATTTGCGACCCTTTGTGCGTCTATGAGCTGCTGGTCTGAGAACGAGGTGTGTTCTGGCGCATTGTGGGAGCATTGCTATTTTGAGGCAACAGAAATAGACTGAGCCATTGACCAACTGAAACCTGGTCTAAAGTCAATGGCGCAATATTTGTTTTGTTATTTAATGAGCGTGTTAGTAATGTGCGCCTATAGGAGGGTCCACACAAACATGCCAAATATTTAAAATAAAAAGATTACCTCGCGCACGAGTAGATCCGTTTGCTCTCTGGAAAAGCGTTCTGTCTTTCCACTATCAAATTCCGTCATGTAAATGGCGAATCTGCCATGACGCGAGCGCAACTGGCATTTAAAGGGAATGGGAGATGAGACTCTGATTGGTTTAATGCACACAAATCCCAAAACACACCCATTACTCATTATGAGAAAAGGGACAACCCTTTTAGACCATGCGTCTGGTGCGCCGACCAAACTAGCAAAAGTGGATTCGGACACGCCCTAAGTGAACTTGCGCCCTGCGCTTTTTAGACCATGCGCTTAGATCGTCAAAGGGCCCAATAAATCTTCATGACTTTACATGCTTAAGTGCACTTTAAAAGTTGCACTTTGTAATAATGTCGAAATTAAGAGTTTTACTTTAAAGGCCCCCTGAAATCAAAATTTAAGTTTTTTTAGCTTTTAGTATGAATATGTTAGCCTTAAGGTGATAAATAAGCTGGTTTTTTCCAAAACAATGACAAAATTCGCATTTAGGAAATATAAGCATTCAAAACGTACAGTCTCTCACTTCCGTTAAAATGGATCACAGATTTTTATGACATCACCGCAGACTTCAGCTTCTCATCACATCTTCTGTCCAATCAAATGCTCTCTAGAATCTAAAGCTCCGCCCCCTATGCTATAAACACCACCTGGCCAAAGCAAGCGTTGACACATCACGGAGCAATATGTGTTGGAGATGTGTGTTCGGTTGCTCAAACGCTTGAGTTTTATTCCGTTTTCCAACTGAATGTTGGTTAAGAATGAAATGACTAGAATTTATTCACAACTCTACTATTGAATCCAGAGTATCATCAGTGTTTGGATTCGCTTCCACGGTCCTGTCAAGTACGACTTGCAGTCTGTGAGGTAAACTAAATGCTATTGGCTATTTGAAAAGGGGGAGGAGCCATTCAATATGTCCCTCCTCAGCTTCCTGTTTCACTGGAAATTACGTCAACGCATCAACAAAACTGCACTTCAGTGGCCTTTGAATCATTAAGACACAACTGTTTTTAAAAAAAAATTGTAATTACAAATATATTTAAATATATGACATACAAACAATACATTTAGTTAAGTGCACTTAAGTATATTCATGTACAGAATATTATTTCCATAATAAGTACTCTTTTTGTAGAAGTATGCTAAAGTGTATGGGTGAAGGGTTGTGTCTTGTTTTGGTAGCATTTGCTTCTATTTGTTGATGTCCTCTTTACATTACTGTGTTAAGGAGTATAATCTCGTTAGCTGAGCAGTAGTTTGTGAGGAGCAGGTATGGTGAGCAGAAGGTGTTGAAGGGGTTAAGCGTGCGTCTGTGCAGAAAGCGAGGGAGTCGACATCCTGGCAAGCGCCAGTTTACACAGATGGAGCCGCTCTCTGAATAAACCACAAAAAATTCCTCTCCCTGTCCAAGTTAGCACTTCTCCAAGAGAGGACATGATCCTCGTCTCCTCGTTCTCTCTCTCTCTCGCTCTGACTACACAAAACACGAGCAGCGGGCCAGGTCAGATGAGCCTCGATGGTGGCCGTATATCATCATCATCCCCTTCACATGCCCCGTGAGCGCCTGGAAAAGAGCAAACAGACCAGAGACGCGGAACAACAAGAACAACGCTGTCTCTCAACGTACAAAAAATAAGTTAAAGATTTAATGGGAGAGTTTTACTCTGTACTTGTGTTGTTGAGTGTACTTTCCACAGGTCATCCAGCGGTCTTGTCAACAGACACACTCCAGACAGTGGACTTTGCTTCTTTGGCTCCTTGAGCAATCCATCGAAGGAGTGATGAAAAGTAGATGCTTACAATGAAATCGTATTTTGTTAGCTATTCATTATAGCTAAATGCTATATCTTTAGCTGTGTCGTATCTCATTTAGTTGATTCACAAGTGGGATGGGTGTATCAGTCACACTGAGCTGTAAAGTCTCATGTCAGGGCTTCAGTGCACCTTTCCACACACAGGTCATATGCCACTTTGATGAGCAATGTGGATAGCGTCATTTACGAGATTGCTAGGTAACGGGAAGTGTACGCAGTTAACACTGAAAGGAGTAACATGTATTTGAACTTAAAACAGAAAAGGTTCCTTCTCTGATTTTCTTGCAGGTATGCCGTTTGTCATTGACTGGGCTTCACAGTTTCAGAGTGACATTTTTTAATTGTTTGAGCATCAAAAGTTTGACTGATATGCAATACTCCACCAGAGGCGATGCTATTCTTGAGTTTATATTGTGGAAATTTGAAAATCTAAATTTTTTTAGACAAAATCACAGCCAATTAGAAAATTTTCCATGTTTAATGCGGTTACACTTTATTTCTATAGTTTAGTTTCTATAGTTCACTTTTTAAATTCTACTATCTGTTAGTAACTTTGCAACTATGGGCTATAAGTCAACTAACTCATTTGCAACTACTTGTCTACTAACTCTCATTAGTGTTAGAGTATTAGTAGACTGGTAGGGTTAGTGTTAGAATAAGTTGACATGTAGTTGTAAACTTACTTATAGTCAGGAGAATGTATGTCGGAGGACCATCACAATAAAGAGTTAGCAGATATTAAGTAGACAGTCTACTAATACTCTAATGAGAGTTAGTTGAAATGTAGCTGCAGAGTTACAACAAATTTATTTTTACTTACATTTTCTGCATTTACTGTCAAACTGTGTGACTTTGCACCTATAGACCACTGTCATGCACTAAAACATGGTTGCGACCTGAGTTTATCTTCTCTTATATGCGTTTGTAAATGTGCAGTTTCCAGTTGGTGCTCTTTAGAAAACGGTTGTTGTGCTCCTGGTTGTCCCACTTACTGAAAGAGACAGGATTTGTGTTCAACCCTGTATATTGAATCCAGATTCTTGAGTTCTGATCTGAGCTGTGTTAGACTACTGTGTGCTGTTGTAAAATAAAGAGGTGCCACAGTCCTGTAAAAACAGCAGGAAAAAAGAAGGGGAAGGTTGAGTGTGTGTGTGTGTGGTGTGTGTGTGTGTGTGTGTGTGTGTGTGTGTGTGTGTGTGTGTGTGTGTGTGTGTGTGTGTGTGTGTGTGTGTGTTGGGCTCCTAATGAAGCACTGTCATCATTAGAGGATCAGGAGGAGGTCTATAGACGGAGAGAAACTGGGGGGTTGGAGACAGCTAGGCATGAGAGGGTGGGGGAAAATGGGTAAAAGAACGTTTCTGAGAGTGGATTATTTTTATATGTTCAGGGGAGTGGTGTGTGGTTGACTTCTGAAGTGAAAAGCCCACTTTTTGTTTCAGTTCAATGTAAATTTATGTTCCATTTGATGTTTCCAGGATAAAGACATATTGAGTTAAATTTAACTTACAAGAAGCAACCAATACTATAACAACATTTTCTTGTATGTTTATATATTTTTTGTATGTTTTTTTATTATATTAAAACTTACTATGTATTAAAACTTAAAACCCAAGTCAAACCAAGTTTACTTTTTTTCCATACAATTATACATATAATTCTAATATGCTATTTTGGTGTTCAAGAAACATTTCTCATTGTCAATGTTGAAAACCACTTTTTTTCCCTTAATTTTGGGGTGGGAATTGTGAAACAATACATTTTTCAATACATTTTTACAAAAAAATGTTACAACGGAATTCTATTTTAAACCAATTCTGTTTGTTTTTTTCAAAAGGATCTTGAAAAAAATTTGATATTACAAAATATTAAGCAGAATTATTATTCATATTTGAACACTATGAATAATTGATGTAAACTCTCCTCTACACTGTCCTTATTTATCAACTCTTACTCCCCATCAGTTTTGGGACACCTGACCATTACACCAACAGAGACTTTAATACATAGAAATTGATATGAGATATTGCCTTGTGGGCAAGTGCGCCGACATGTATTGCCGTTGTGCTTCGGGCGACCCGAGTTCAAGTCCCGGCTTGTGGACCTTTCTTGGCCTAGCCTGCAATCTCCATTTCAGTTCGTTCCAATGATTTTCTTCCACACCAAACTCATCCAATCATGTCTTTATGGACCTCGCTTTGTGCACTGGTGCACCATCATGCTGAAATAGAAAAGGACCTTCCCCAAACTGTTCCTACAAAGATGGAAGCATAGCATTATCCAAAATTCCTTGGTAAGAATTGAAGAAATGAAAAACAGCCCCGTACCATTATCCCTTTACAGTTGGTACAATGAAGTCAGACAGGTAATGTTCTCCTGGCATCCACCAAACCCAGACTCGCCCATCAAACTGCTAAACAGAGAAGTGTGATTCGTCACTCCACAGAACAGGTTTCCACTGCTCCAGAGTCCAGAGGTTGTGTGCTTTACACCACTGCATCTGACGCTTGGCATTGCACTCGGCCATGGAAACCCATTCCACGAAGCTCCCGCCACACACTCTTTGTGCTGATATCAATGCCAGTGGAAGTTCGGGACTCTTCAGCTATGGCATCAGCACAACTGTTACTCACCATGGACCTCAGCACTCGGTGACCCTGCTCTCTGTGACTTCTTAAACGCTTCTACTTTCCAATAATACCACTTAGAAATATCTTTCAGGGATGAAATTTCAGAACTGACTTATTGCAATGGTGGCATCCCTTTTTTTTTTTTTTTTTTTTTTTTTTTTTTACAATGTGATGTGATCTGGGAAAACCTGTCAGATGTCACGCTGGTACATTTCAGTAAGGTCTAAAAATAGCCGAATGGCAGTTTTTTTTTTGGTCAAAATTGGGTTTTCATTAAATTATTATTCTATAACATCTTGTCTATCATCTCTGAATGTATCTTGGCAAAATTAACTAGTTTAGTGCAGTAAAATAGCGATTTATAGTGGCAAGCCGAAAAGACTGTGTCTTTCTCTTTAAAACTACACTGTGTAATATTTTAAGTTGATTTTTAGCAAAAAACACTTTGTTCTTTCAAAATAATACATTCTCATTAATGAGTAATCACTTCAACCAACTAATCAAGTATTCTCGTAAGTGTATAATCTGCCATTTAGAATACATACGAGCGAGTCGATCGAATGGCGGCAGCCATGTTGTGCATCCATCTTGAAAATGCACTTAGCCAAAGAGGGACATACCTGGAAATTCAAGCTTCGCCTTTCGTGTTTTTACACTCAGTGGCACCGTGACGAATGCGAGGGGGAGATTACTCACGACTGCCGGCAGATTTGAAATAATACGGCCACTGTAGGAGTTAAAACACCCTCGGAATGGGAGGGGCTAGAAAGTAATATTCAGTTGGTAGTCATATACACTCACCTAAAGGATTATTAGGAACACCATACTAATACTGTGTTTGACCCCCTTTCGCCTTCAGAACTGCCTTAATTCTACGTGGCATTGATTCAACAAGGTGCTGAAAGCATTCTTTAGAAATGTTGGCCCATATTGATAGGATAGCATCTTGCAGTTGATGGAGATTTGTGGGATGCACATCCAGGGCACGAAGCTCCCGTTCCACCACATCCCAAAGATGCTCTATTGGGTTGAGATCTGGTGACTGTGGGGGCCATTTTAGTACAGTGAACTCATTGTCATGTTCAAGAAACCAATTTGAAATGATTCGAGCTTTGTGACATGGTGCATTATCCTGCTGGAAGTAGCCATCAGAGGATGGGTACATGGTGGTCATAAAGGGATGGACATGGTCAGAAACAATGCTCAGGTAGGCCGTGGCATTTAAACGATGCCCAATTGGCACTAAGGGGCCTAAAGTGTGCCAAGAAAACATCCCCCACACCATTACACCACCACCACCAGCCTGCACAGTGGTAACAAGGCATGATGGATCCATGTTCTCATTCTGTTTACGCCAAATTCTGACTCTACCATCTGAATGTCTCAACAGAAATCGAGACTCATCAGACCAGGCAACATTTTTCCAGTCTTCAACTGTCCAATTTTGGTGAGCTTGTGCAAATTGTAGCCTCTTTTTCCTATTTGTAGTGGAGATGAGTGGTACCCGGTGGGGTCTTCTGCTGTTGTAGCCCATCCGCCTCAAGGTTGTGCGTGTTGTGGCTTCACAAATGCTTTGCTGCATACCTCGGTTGTAACGAGTGGTTATTTCAGTCAAAGTTGCTCTTCTATCAGCTTGAATCAGTCGGCCCATTCTCCTCTGACCTCTAGCATCAACAAGGCATTTTCACCCACAGGACTGCCGCATACTGGATGTTTTTCCCTTTTCACACCATTCTTTGTAAACCCTAGAAATGGTTGTGCGTGAAAATCCCAGTAACTGAGCAGATTGTGAAATACTCAGACCGGCCCGTCTGCCACCAACAACCATACCACGCTCAAAATTGCTTAAATCACCTTTCTTTCCCATTCTGACATTCAGTTTGGAGTTCAGGAGATTGTCTTGACCAGGACCACACCCCTAAATGCATTGAAGCAACTGCCATGTGATTGGTTGATTAGATAATTGCATTAATGAGAAATTGAACAGGATAATCCTTTAGGTGAGTGTACAATTTCACTGCTAGATGGGAGAAAATCCTACACAGTGTAGCTTTAAGAACACACACGGCGGAGGTGCAAAAAAATTATTAAAAAAATCGCCCACAGCTCTCTTTCTCTTAACACTACAAGGACAGTTCACCTATCAAAATAAACCAGATAACATCTAGATTAAAGGTATATCAATGTGCATTTCCCGCCAGTCCTTTGTAAACTACAACGGCACGCAAGTTTATTATTATAATTTTTTTTTATACAACGTTATCATGAGTTGCGGATCGGAGCACACGAGAACAACGGAGTCTGAAGTAGCTGCTCGCTTAAAAGATCTTTCTCGCCTCTCAATCGTCCAATTTCAAAACGGTTTTCACAGGATGAATTTTGAGTTTGTAAGCTTTCGAATGATACCTAAACTATGATGATTACTAAAATATGCGATATGAAAAAAAAAGTCACAAAAAAAAAGAGCACCAATCGTCCCGCTTGCAGGACGTGATAGTTAATTAAACCTGTTTTTCTCAAAATTCCGTTCCTGAAAATTATAGCGATCAGCCGACTTCAGATAACCATAACTTTTGTTAAACAATGAAAGAAATAAAAACAGATTTGGAAAGGGCTTGAAACTGTAGGCTAATAGGTCAAATTTCACCATGTGATGGGTTTTCCCAGATCGCATCACATATGTTTGTAAATGCAGACTTCATAGATGTTTGACTACACATGTGGCAATGTGTCCGATTAGTATGTCAGCTTGGTTCCCCTACAGAATAAAACGTTTTAAAAGATAACTGCGACTTTTTATGTCACAATTGCGAGTTTATATCATGCAATTCTGACCAAGTCAGAATTGAGAGATATAAAATCAGAATTGTGTGTTATAAAGTCGCAATTGCGTGTTAGAAAGTCAGAATTGCTAGAAATAAACTCACAATTCTGACTTTTTTTTCCTCGCTATTGCGACTTAATATCACACAATTCTGACTTTATATCTCCCAATTGCTTGTTATGACCGCCGCTAGCGTAGCTAGCGAAAGCGGTCATATAGGGATTGTCAAAGTTTTTTTTTTTCTTTTTTTTTCGTCACCTTACTGAATTTTTCGTCAACGATACCAGGGACACCGAAGCACCGGGGAACATGACATTTGGTGGGCATGTAGCCCCACTAGACTTCTAAGGAAAAATTTCGTTTGGTCCCCGGGGGCCACTCCCCCCCCCGCGCTGGGCCCCCCCAAACCCCCAAAAATGCAGTTTTTCCTAAATAACTACCTGAACCGTGGCACCGAGGATGAAGAAATTTTTATGGTATGTTGGTCTACTAGACTTTTACGGAAAAATTTCGTTTGGTCCCCGGGGGCCACTTCCCCCCCCGCGCTGGGGCCCCCTTAAATTTTTCGTCAACGATACCAGGGACACCGAAACACCGGGGAACATGAAATTTGGTGGGCATGTAGCCCCACTAGACTTCTAAGGAAAAATTTCGTTTGGTCCCCGGGGGCCACTCCCCCCCCGCGCTGGGCCCCCCCAAACCCAAAAAAATGCAGTTTTTCCTAAATAACTACCTGAACCGTGGCACCGAGGATGAAGAAATTTTTATGGTATGTTGGTCTACTAGACTTTTACGGAAAAATTTCGTTTGGTCCCCGGGGGCCACTTCCCCCCCCGCGCTGGGGCCCCCTTAAATTTTTCGTCAACGATACCAGGGACACCGAAACACCGGGGAACATGAAATTTGGTGGGCATGTAGCCCCACTAGACTTCTAAGGAAAAATTTCGTTTGGTCCCCGGGGGCCACTCCCCCCCCGCGCTGTGCCCCCCCAAACCCCAAAAAATGCAGTTTTTCCTAAATAACTACCTGAACCGTGGCACCGAGGATGAAGAAATTTTTATGGTATGTTGGTCTACTAGACTTTTACGGAAAAATTTCGTTTGGTCTGCGGGGGCCACTTCCCCCCCCGCGCTGGGGCCCCCGTAAATTTTTCGTCAACGATACCAGGGACACCGAAACACCGGGGAACATGAAATTTGGTGGGCATGTAGCCCCACTAGACTTCTACGGAAAAATTTCGTTTGGTCCCCGGGGGCCACTCCCCCCCCCGCGCTGGGCCCCCCCAAACCCAAAAAAATGCAGTTTTTCCTAAATAACTACCTGAACCGTGGCACCGAGGATGAAGACATTTTTGTGGTATGTTGGTCTACTAGACTTTTACGGAAAAATTTCGTTTGGTCCCCGGGGGCCACTTCCCCCCCCCGCGCTGGGGCCCCCGTAAATTTTTCGTCAACCATACCAGGGACACCGAAGCACCGGGGAACATGAAATTTGGTGGGCATGTAGCCCCACTAGACTTCTACGGAAAAATTTCGTTTGGTCCCCGGGGGCCACTCCCCCCCCGCGCTGGGCCCCCCCAAACCCAAAAAAATGCCGTTTTTCCTAAATAACTACCTGACCCGTGGCACCGAGGATGAAGACATTTTTATGGTATGTTGGTCTACTAGACTTTTACGGAAAAATTCCGTTTGGTCCCCGGGGGCCACTTCCCCCCCCGCGCTGGGGCCCCCGTAAATTTTTCGTCAACGATACCAGGGACACCGAAGCACCGGGGAACATGAAATTTGGTGGGCATGTAGCCCCACTACACTTCTACGGAAACATTTCGTTTGGTCCCCGGGGGCCACTCCCCCCCCCGCGCTGGGCCCCCCCAAACCCAAAAAAAATGCAGTTTTTCCTAAATAACTACCTGAACCGTGGCACCGAGGATGAAGAAATTTTTATGGTATGTTGGTCTACTAGACTTTTACGGAAAAATTTTGTTTGGTCCCCGGGGGCCACTTCCCCCCCCTGCACCATATTTCATGTGTATGATTAACTTGACAACCTCTGGGGGTATCCTCTGCTAAGTTTTGTAGAATTTCATCCATGGGGGGGGTATAAAATAAATTCATTTATGTGCACATTTAGTGACTGTACACTCATCGGCCTGTAGATGGTGCTGTTGAGCGAAGGGTTGCTGGTTTAGGATGATACTGTCACACACACACATGCAGGAATACAAACAAATGCAAGCATGCACACACACTGACATCCACACGCACAGACACACACCCATACACACACATACAAATCCACATGCACAGACACACACACACAAACACACACGCGCACACATGTACGCACACATACATACACGCACAGACACACACACACACACACAGACACACACATACACAAACACACACACATACACACACACACACACACACACACACACACACACACAGACAGACATGCACATACTATTACTTTTTTTAGGTATATACATAAACACGCAATACAGCCAAATTACTCCACGTCATTTATTTTTGTGGAAAGCCAGTGCAGGCCTGAGCGGCGGTCATATTTTGTACCGCGATGCGGTTCATCTAGTTATAGTCAGAATTGCGAGATACAAAAATGCAATTCTGAGAAAAAAGTCAGAATTTTGAGTTTATCTCTCGCAATTCTGACTTTATATCTCGCAATTCTGAGATAAAAAGTCAGTTGTGAGATAAAATGTTGCAATTAGCTCTTTTTATTTTTCATTCTGTGGTGGAAACAAGCTTCCATAATTAGACACTTGATTTCAGTAACAAAGAGGTGTGTCCTAATACGTTTGTCCATGTAGACAGTATAGGGGCTGAGTCTAAACAGAAAGAATAGAAGAGAGTCTGTTCATTAGGCAGATGCCAGCGGTGTTGTCACTGAGCGAGCATTAAGTCACACAAATACAGTATATGATTACACACACACACACACACACACACACACACACACACACACACACACACACACCCCTGAAGCACAAGAGAAGACTTTCACCATAAGCAGCTCTCCCATTTCCCCTTAACAATGATCTGAAGATCTGAAGAGGCATGTTATGACTGCTTGTTCTTGCTCTGCACACCTACTGGCATTTCCTTTGAGTTCTCGAAAACACTCTACAGACATTCTGCAGCTATTAGCCATATATAGAGCACAATATGTTCCAGCAATAAGAAGTTTCTTCATTAATCGTTTAGATTCTGCACTGTAGAATGGTTCTCCCTAACATATGATGGGAACCATGTGCTCTGTCAGAAATGTAGCAACCGCATAGATGGACACATCAAATCATTTTAAATCAGCTTAACACACTGTAACTGTATCAGTCAACACTTTTCAATGGTTGATTTGAATGAAAGTCCTCACATGACCAATCTCAACACAACTTTAAGTTTGAAAAGCCATACTCACAAACTGGAATGACATGGTGGTGAGAAAATGTAATTGTCTTTGAACTGATCGCTCTGACCTTTAAATCAAGCAGTGACAGGCATCTGATCCTGATCATATACAAATTAACCAATTCCCCCTTTTGACCCTCTCAAGGGCTCTCATGGGATCCTATTGCACTCGGTGTGACATGTTACACACTCTCTGCCACTCCAGAAAGCCCCTCTATGCAAACAGATGTTCTTAGAATAGGGAGTGTGCTCAAAAAATGAAAGCAGTAAGTGTATACCCTTCTGACAGCACTGTTGGAGTGTGTTTCACATTAGCAGGTCATTGGAGAGATTGGTGCTATGCCTGTAATAGTTGCTGTTTTTCAGTGACTGGTAACTTATGTTCTGGTAACTAATGTTCAAAACTTTCAGAAAACGATGTCTAAAAGCAAAATACAAATAAAAAAAGGAATTGGGAGAAATGTCCATGCATCAACTTAATTCATTAATAGGCCTACATTAATAAATGTACATGCACATTTATGTGAATCAGCTTTTAGTTAAGTTCTGTCACTGTAAGTGATTCTGTCATGACAGGAGTCGATCAGTGTAATAAAAAATAAAAAAGCAATTATGGATAACATTCCCTTTTTCTGAAGAAATCCATGTCAAACAATGTTATTGTTTTATGAATCACAGCTCAAAATCTTTAGAATAATTTTGGAACTAATGGTTTCCAAACAATCTGCTGATACACTTATGTAAGTTATGATACTTTTTTTTTTTTTTTTTTTTGTAAGAAAATAATCCTTTATTAAATTGATGAAAAGTGACAGTAAAGACTTACAAACTATTTATATTTCAAATAATTGTTATGTTGTTATTTCTATTCATAAAAGAGTCTTAAAAAAAAAACTGTTTCCACATAAATATGAAGCAGCACAACTGTTTCAACATTGATAATAATCAGAAATGTTTATTGAGCATCAAATCCTCATATTAGAATGATTTCTGAATGATCATGTGACACTGAAGACTGGAGTAATGATGCTGAAAATTCAGCTTTGATCACAGGAATAAATTACCATTTTAACATACATTACAATAGAAAACAGTTGTAATAATGTTTTGCAATATTACTGTTTTTACTGTGTTTTTCATTACAGAAACCTGCTTTGGTGAGCATAAGAGAATTTTAAATTTTAAAGCTTCTTACACTCTTAAAAATGAAGGTTCTTTATTTTCATCGATGGTTCCATGAAGAACCTGTAACATTCATGGAACCTTTCCATTGCACAAAAGGCTCTTTATGGAAAGAATCAGATTTTTAAAAATACTCTTTACACAAAGAAACAAAATGGTTATTTTACAAACTGCTCTCTGTAATGTTATCTGGGAAACCAAAAATAGTTAATCTATGGCATTGTGTGAAAATGCGCCCTTGGAATGCACACACACCCCCACACCCCCCACACACCCTACGTGCACCCCCTTACAAAAAAAGACGTTTATTCAAGTGTGCTATTATTATACTTCTTTTAAACTAAATATAAGAAAGTATACTTTCAGTCTACTTTTTATGTACTTCTAAAAATATATAATTGATGCACTTCTCAGAATTATACAAAGTTTACTACTGTTACACTTAAAAGTATACTTTTATACACTATTTTGAGAAACGTATTACATTTAAGAAGCTTATGCTGTTGTTGATTAGGTTACCAAATACAAAAATGTGACTTGAGCAAAAACAATACTGTAAGACTGCAGAGAAAGGCATGATCAGGAATACATTGTGAATTAATGATTAACATCTGAAATAAGAGTATCCGATCTTACAGTAAAGGAAGTCATTGATATTTGAAGAGCAGCTGAAGCAGCCAAAACACAGGTGCAGACCGTCTGCGATCAAGGCAAAGATGTGCATGCCATGCAAGAGACCCAAACATACAAAGTAAAACAAGAAACCTGAAAAACAGCCAGTCAACCAAAATAGAGTGTGATGCAGATGCAGAATATGAAGCTAATGCATGTGGACAACGCTGAGGGAAAAAGCTGTTCTGCAGCTTTTGAACATTAATAACATTTGATAATCATTAGAATAAAAGGTGGATCCACCTACAATGACACTGAATGTATCTGAGGTGGTATGAGATGACTGGCCGAAGACATGAACGTTATAGTCTATACTGTACAATTGCACAAAGTGATCATGGGAAAGGAGCTGAAGTGTGCTGAGCTCTGAGTACAGTCAGGTTAAAAGGTCATGAGAGCAATAGTCAAGCAACACCTGCACTCAAACAGCAGGGAAGTTTCACCTACTGTAGCTATAATAAGATACAACTACTGTAGGACAGGGCAAGATGACAGCATATGGTCATGGTAAAAACACTGTTAAATCTATTTAATACTGTTTAATCCAATGGTATATGCAGTATATTATTTGAGCTTCTGTTAATGGGCAGTGCTTTAAAGAGCCGGATGAGTCCCAAACATGTTAAAATTCCATTAAAGGTGCAGTAAGCGATTTCTGAGTAACGCTGTTGAAAGTGGATCGGACTGAGCACCACAACAAACTTGTAGCCAGTCAGCCAATCAGCAGTAGGGGGCATGTCCACTCATGATGGGGCAGAGAGAGTGTCAGCCAATCAGCAGCAGGGGGCGTGTCCACTCATTATGGGGGCAGAGAGAGTAAACCAGTCAGCTGGAGGGGGCATGTCCACTCATGATGGGGAAGGAGAGACTGAGTCAATCAGCTGTAGGGGGCGTGTCCACTCATGACGGGGGAGGCAATAGGGTGAGTCAATCAGCAGTAGGGGGCGTGTCCACTCATAATGGGGGAGGAGAGAGGGTAAGTGAATCAGCAGTAGGGGGTGTGTCCACTCATGATGGGGGAGGAGAGAGTGAGTCAATCAGCAGGAGGGGGCGTGTCCACTCGTGATGGGGGAGGCGAGAGGGTAAGTCAATCAGCAGGAGGGGGCGTGTCCACTCATGATGGGGGAGGAGAGAGAGTGAAGAAAGACTGTAGAAAGAGAGATGGCTAAGAGGCATTCCAAAAGAGAAAAGCTCAGATATATATCACTAGAATAAGAAGGGTTATGATAAGGCATAGAAAAGCTTTCCAGATTTTTGCTGCTGGCAACTAACAACCAACTCTTGCTTGCATATACTAGTGTACTATGTTTTTTGTTCTTCCTTGTTGTTCGGATCTTGGCTATATTTTTCGCAAAGCGTTATTTTTCTTCGCTTCAGCTACAGTTGTAATCGAAATTATTCAACCCAAATGCAAATGCAATGCAAATCAGGTTTATTGGCAAAATGTACAGATGTTCTGCTGTTTGCAATGAACAATTCAAACTAAAGTAATTGAAATAGCTCAACACAAAAAAATATATATAAAAAAATAAAGTGGTTTCCCCAAATTTAATTGAAAATACATCTTTTAATGACTTCTGCAGTCTCACAATTATTCAACCCCTTCATGGGAAGCATCTTTAGGACTTAGAAGAGCACCCTTAAGCTGTCCTGGCCTGCTGCAAATGAGATGTATAACCAGACACCAGCTTCTGGCAGCAGCGTTTCTAAATAATCTTATCCCATTCCCATTCATGAGCAATGGCCTCCAGTTCAGCAATATTCTTGGGTTTGTGTTCTGCAACCGCCACCTTCAAATCCCACCAGAGATTTTCTATGGGGTTCAAGCCAGGTGACTGTGATAGCCACTATAGAATCTTCCAGGACTTCTTCTGCAACCAAACCTTGGTGGAATTTGAGGTATGCTTGGGATCATTGTCCTGTTGGAAGGTCCAATGACACCCAAGCTTCGCCTTCCTCACTGATGGCATGACATTTTCTACTAGGATTTCCTTATTTCCAATGAATCCATATTGCCTTCCACACACTGCAGGTTTCCAGTGCCAGAGGATGCAAAGAGCATCACCGAGCATCACCATGCTTAACTTTTTGCCAGCAGCCATATCACCCTGTTGCCCAAGACTGGTTGCCCACTGAAGCTAAGCAGGGATGAGCTGGTCAGTACCTGGATGGGAGACCTCCTGGGTAAACCAGGCTGCTGCTGGAAGAGGTGTTAGTGAGGCCAGCAGGGGGCGCTCACCCTGTGGTCTGTGTGGGTCCTAACGCCCCAGTGGAGTGATGGGGACACTATACTGTAACAAGCACCATCCTTCAGATGAGACATTAAACCTAAGGTCCTGACTCTCTGTGGTCACAAAAATCCCTGGGTATATTTCGAAAGAGTAGGGGTTTAACCCTCTGGAGTCTGAGCGTTTTTTTGGGCCCTTGAGATGTTCTGACATGCTCTGACATTTGTGCTTTTTTCAGTTGCTTATAAACATATTAATGGCAAAGGTGTAAATTCACTCTATATAGCACAAACAGGACTACAATAATATGTGAGCCACATGTATGTACATGTTTTCATTTTTGAGAGAATAATGTTTATGCATGGTTATCGAAAAAACTAAAAATGTAAGTTTTTGAAATAAGGCCACAAAACACATACTAAATATGTGGGAATAAGACTTTTGACTAATGGATGTCGTCGCCTATAGTTTTTTCTTCAAAATTATGTGAAAATAGTCTTGCTTTATCGTTCACATAAAACCATACATTGATTTAAATTGATGTAAAACAGGTTTTGCTTGGAAAGCCAATATGCGAGGGGGGCGTGAACGAGGAGTGGTTTACACCTTAGAATACACCCACTCTGCATAATTAGCCATTCACTCAGGTGTGACACTGACTGAGCCACAATGCAAGGACAAAATATATATTTAGAAGAAGACTTATATTGACCATTTAAGATTTTGCTTACATCTATCTTGTAAATATGTTTTGCTATTTTATTAAAACGGTTACAATTACAACAATAATTACAATTTCAACAATATTTCAAGTGTACTCTTTCTTTGTAAAAAAAATGATTATAGGCCTACATTTTATCTATGTATTCATTAGTTTGAATATAACCAACATTGGAACAGCTAACATCTTAGTTGATGACTTTATTTTTGACAAAAATAGTATTTTATATATAGAAATTGCTAAACAAAAGCTTATTTGATGTGGCAGTATATTCTACAGTAAAAACTGTACCCAAATCTAGTCAACAAAATGTTGTCTTTCATATTTCGTCTGACTGTAACGTTGTTTTCATGAAATATTAGGGCATATTGTTAATTTGCAGTTTAATACGTTGCTTATACAAATAGCCTACATTTTATTTCAACATTCAGTCGATGTTTACTTATCTCAGTATAGCAATGCAGTTTGCTAAAACATCATCATTCATTCACACACGCGATTTAAATTTAAACTGTATTTGCCAGCTGTGGTAAACAGCGCGCATCTCTGCCGTTTATTCATTCATAAACAGAAACCCACGTGAAGAAATTCACGTGAGAAGGAAAAAACTTACTAGGATTCCTCAGCTCGCTCCTCGATATACCCACACTTCTGAGGGACATTTTCCATTAGTATTATTCCTCACAGCGCTGCAAGACGGTGTAAACAAGTAATGATCTAAATAAACTTGTGTGTTTTCTCGAGCTGATGGGGGCGTTCACAGGATTGCCTCAGCCATTTGCGTTTGAATAGCGCGCGCTCTCCGTGGGCGGGGCCGATTATAACGTAATGAGATGAGATGAGCTCGACTGGAATCGCTCTCTTTTAATACAGATTTCACAAGATGAGAATATTTGTTTTTTATATAAATTACTTCATTTAAAAGAAGAGAATTCAAGCTTCATGCCTGTGTGTCTGTATGTCTGTTTGACTGAGTATTTGCTGAGTTATTGTTAATTTTCGGACGCGTTTCAGAATGGACTACACTGGCAGAGAGAAGGCAGAACTCGCTTCGTGTTTATTTTTCTTTATTTGGCAAAAAGCACAACACTTTGTTTTTATTGTGAGTATACACAAAAATAATACACATTTAACAGAATCGATTGATGTATGAAACTCCTATGGAAAATCAAAGTCAACAGAGTATTTATGAGTTTCTTTTACACTAATAAAAAAAAAGCGAGCTGGTATCGCCGGCGATACCGTAGACCTCAGGGGGTTAACCCCGGCATCCTGGCCAAATTTGCCCAGTGGCCTCTGTCCATCATGGCCTCCTAATCATCCCTATATATATATATATATATATATATATATATATATATATATATATATATATATATATATATATATATATAGATTCCCCCTTCTATGTAAAGCGCTTTGAGTGCAGAGAAAAGCGCTATATATATGTAATGAATAATTATTATTAACTGTAGACAGTGTTCTTTTCAGCATATGCTTCATACTTCTTCCTCCAGACATACCGCTGATCCATAGGGCTGAAAAGTTCCAGTTTTGTTTCACTGCTCCACAGAACAGAATCCCAAAACTTCTACGGCTTATTTATATGATTTTGAGCCGACTTTTCTTGTGCTTTTGGGTCAGTAGTGGTGTATGTCTTGGAGTTCTGGCATGGAAACCACATGCGTTTAGTACGAGCCTTACTTTGCACCTCACTGTGCAAGCTGAAACTTCAGTGCCTGTTTCCACCAAATCTTGCTGCAGGTCTTTTGCAGTCACTCGAGTGTTTTTCTGAACCTGCCTTCTCAGAAATCTGGTTGCAGCCGTTGATAGCTTCCTTTTTTTCTGCCCCGTCCAGGTAGTGTAACCACTGTTCTTTATCTTTGAACTTGTGAACTATGCTTCAAACTGTGTCTCTAGGAACATTCAGTGCCTTCGCTATCTTTTTGTATCCTGTTCCTTGTTTGTGAAGGGCAATTATATATTCTCTTAACTTTGGTTCTCTTAACCATATTTCTAACATGCAGTCAAATGTGACACTCAACAAACCTAGCCTGTTCAGATATTTCATGTGTTCTAGCTCAAGCACACCTGGTGCAACTAATGAAGCCCTTGATTAGTTGCGTCACGTGTGCTTGAGACAACACATATGTGGCGAGCAGGACAAGGCTGAGGGCCGTGGAAGAACGGCGCGAGGCCGATGGCGTGTTTGCTAATGAGCGACACCTGTGAGACGCACCGGTCTCGTATCTCTCACGGAGGAGCGGAAGCATAAAAGGAGGAGCGACGACAGTGGAGATCGAGAGAGGCCAGGCCTGGATTTTATTTGATGTTTATGTTTTATTTTCGTTTTGTATTTGTTTTATTTTGTTATTAAATTATTTAAATGTTCGACGGTTCCCGCCTCCTTATTCCCATAACATCTGAACTGCGTTACACCCTGTTTTGCAGATTTGGGATTCTATTCTTGGGTTGAATAATTGTGAGACTGCATAAGTCATTAAAAGTAAAATGTTCTGTTTAATTTGGGGAAACCACTTGAAACATTTGTTGTGTTGAGCTATTTCAATTTCTTTTGTTTGATTTGTTCATTGCAAAAAGCTGAACGTCTGTAAATTTTGCCAATAAACCTGATTTGCAATGGGGGTTGAATAATTTTGATTACAACTGTATGATGAAGACACACTATTGCATTACATGTTTGTGCATTTTGGGGGCGAAGCAATGAAAGGAGGAGTGCTTGTTTGGCTTGATTTCAAATATCTACAGTGTTCAACAATGATTCTCAGAAATCACATATACACCTATAAAAAGAAATTGATGTGCGGTCACAAGGTTGCATACTATTTTACAATGTGGTTCATGCAGTGTTGTTGTATAAATATGTGCAACATGTTTTTATATTGTATGCAATATAAACTATCCATATTATAATACAAATTTTAACTGCTAGAGAATGGAAAGCTGTTTTGTGACTTTTTTGCACTGATGTCAGTCAAAAAAACAATAAATTGATATGAAGTAATTTGTGAAGTATTGATTTCACAGAGCTATTTAAAGTATATAATATACTGCTACGTTTAGCAAAATATTTAAAAAAAATTAGTTTAATTTCCAGCAAAAATAAATAAATTGTGACATCTACCATTCAAAAGTTTGGGGGTGGTATGATTTGTATGTTTTTGAAATACAGTAAAAACAGTAATGTTGCTAAATATTATTACAATTTAAAATAACTATTTGTAATGTTAATATATTTTCAAATGTAATTTATTCCTGTGATCAAAGCTGAATTTTCAGCATCATTACTCCAGTTATCAGTGTCCGTCTCATGATCCTTCAGAAATGTTGAAAACAGTGATATCCTTAATGCATACGGTGGTGGAGGAAGAACATCCACCAGTGAAAATAAATGTGGACATGAACTCGTCAACTTCAACTAGACAGCTGACATTATGGAATTTGGAGAAATAAACCAAGAACATTTTTCACTGTCAGTCTCTAGTTGCTCTAGGGTAGCTGTCGTAAAAATGTAATGTTGGCTTCTGAGGATAAAAGTGTTTGCTAAATGAAGAATAACTAGAATAACCAGGTTTGCTCCTGATGCTCGGGGCAATGATTTGGTAAAGAAATCAGGCCTCTGTTGTTTGAACCACTGGGTAGTGCACAAATGTGTTGGCTTATGGAGACACATATTCAAGTGTCAAGATTCCATACTATCCTATAAATAAGGCAAAAAGACTTTAAATTCAAAGATGAATAAGTCCAGTTAGGACCATGGGTCTTGTTAAAGAGCACTTCTTCATTTTAAACACAAAACCATGTCTTGCTTTTATAAATTGGCATTTATCAAAGTACTGAATTAATTCAATTGGCAAAAAACATTCATTTTAATAATTTTCATTTCATGGTCTTTTGCAGCATGTTGACTTTAAAGGGAGGGTCGCTTTAAAACAGCAGGGTTCAGGTTTTGGATAATGGGTCGAACTGCAGGCCCATATCTACATTATACACTCGGTACAGTGTGTGTGTGTTTAATGTTTCTCCACAGCTTCAACCGCACACACGTACACACACTCATGTAGACTGAGACGCCAGCAGCTGTTACTTGTTATCATACTGGAATTCATTGTCAAATTACACACACACGCTCTCTTTTGCACTTCTCTCTTTTTTTAAAATGCACCTCTTCACCCCTTCAGTCCGTAATGTCTCCCCAAGATATTTTGGTGTGGGTTTTCTGTGATATCTTTCCATGAACTGTGGAAAGAAACTTTCTTATGTATGTGCACATGTAGCATTATGGAAACACACAGACACTTATAGTCTGAATGGAGAGCAATGTGTGTGGCGAATGGTAAGAGTTTTGGTGGTTTCATAATTAGACAGAAACTATGACTATCATCCCTCATCTAACGCTTGTAAAGGTGTATCCAAAATGTTCCCCAGAAGCAGTTTTGTGTTAAAGTTTATACGTCACAATATTTATACATTATTTATTGCTTTCTGACACTGCACATTACATTTAATCTGTTTAATTTAATCACATGTATTTTGGGGAAGCTACTAAATACTTTGAACTCACTAAACTACAGTCAAGCTCATGTTTTGAAAGTAATTAGGCTACACCACAAGCAAAAAGTAGCTAAATACATCAAAAGTGACTTAAGGGGGAAATATGTTTTTATTTTAAAAAGAAATACCCACTACTATAATTTTGAATTCAATTAAAGTGACCACTTTAATTTGAAATGCTCTTCTCATACGTGTGCTGTGCTTCTTAAAGGGATAGTTCACCCAAAAATAAAAATAACCCCATGATTTACTCACCCTCGAGCCATTCTAGGTGTATATGACATTCTTCTTTCAGACGAATACAATCAGAGTTATATTAAAAAATGTCCTGGCTCTTAAGGAAGATTTGACTCTCAGGGCCTTATTTTAACGATCTAAGCGATCTAAAGCGCACGGCGCAAGTTCACTTAGGGTCATGTCCGAATCCACTTTTGCTAGTTTAACGACAGGAAAAATGGTCGGAGCGTCAGGCGCTTGGTCTAAAAGCGTTGTCTCTATTCTCTTAATGAGTAATGAGTGGGTTTTTTTTGGATTTATGTGCGTTAAACCAATCAGAGTCTCATCTCCCATTCTCTTTAAATGCCAGTTGCGCTCGCGCCATGGCGGATTCGCTATTTACATGACGGATTTGATAGTGGAAAGACCGAAGCCGTCTCCAGAGTGCAAACAAATCTGCTCGTGCGCAATGTAAAAGTGCTCAAGCAGACCATCTACGGGACAAGCCGGATTCCACAATATCTTTATGTACAAATGGGCGCAAATGCATTTGCTATTGAACAAGGTGCAGGACATGAAAATGATAACTGTGTTGGACTGAAACTAGCAAAAAACACTTGCATCGCGTTTGGTGTTAGCCTGTTGCTAAGCTAAACACGTGATTCTCTACATCACATACTGCGTAGGTACTACATTTCATGAAAAACGAACTTAGCAACCATTGAAAAGTATGTTCTGTATGAATGTGTGTTGTATGAATAAAATATGGATATAGGATACTACGTACATACAGTCATGTTGTCATTGTCATGTGACTTACTGTGTCAGTTATCGCTTCACTGCATTGGCTGCATCCGAAAACATATACTTCCCTACTATTTAGACAAAAGAAGTATGCCTGAATTCACAGTACTCATAAAAGAGCAGGTAAAAAAGTACCTGGATGACCTAAACTTCCTGCGAGATCATGAAGTGTGCATACGATGAACACTTTATTATCCCATAAGGCCACATGAGTGGATTTGTGAATGGCACTGACGCTTATCGGTCACATGATAATGACAACATGGCGAAGGTAACACGTCTGGATTACATTCATGCTACACACATTCATACTATATAGGACATACTTTTTTTTTTAGTGGTCCTGAAGTAAATACTTATTCAAAAAAAGTACCTACGCAAGAGTGCATGAGATTTCAGACACAGCCCTTCACAGCTCCTTTTCTGTGGCCTCGTGGCATAGTAAAGTGTCCAGTGGACGCGCATTTCAGAATCTTGGAGGAAGTAGAAGGTAATCTGAGTATTTTTTCCCCCACATATTGTTTTATACTGAATTCGGACATGTTATTCTATTCATTTTTCGACTACTATATAGTAGGGAAGTACTGTGGGCATATTCAGATTCAAGATAAGAATACAAATACATAGTACACACAGATAGTGTGTTAAATAGTACATTTTAATTAGATTGCATTATTTTTTTATAGATACATATCAGTATTATAATCAGCATTTTTCATTTCCTCCATTGTCTAGATTTAACCAAAATGCTTTCAGTGAATGCTTTCTCCACAACATGCCTTACAATTTTGCAAAAAGAAAGAATCTTATTTTGCTGCTTATCTTTTGGAACGGGATGCCGGGAACTCACCAATAATGCCTTAAAATACTGCCTACATAGACAGCTCACTAGGGTTTGGAATAGAGTCAAAGTGTTCCACTAATGTAGAACAACGAGGCATCATGAAGCAGTGTTATAACATCCAATGACGTATCAGCTTGTCATCTGAAAATCATTTTGCTTCTTAATATTAGAAATTGTAACTTTTGGGACAACAATGTCCGTCTTCTTCAAGGTTCTGACCTGCAGGGCTGTGATTGGATGGAGATGTAGTGGAATAGGAAGGTGGGGTAAGGGTTGGGTTAGGTCGGGATGGAAGGAGCCTGTCAGTGGGGTTCCTGGAGGTCTCGTCTAGACTGCGTAATGAAGGTGGTTTGAGGCTGATCCAGCCTGCAGAGCTGCTTTCCTGAAGAATTCCTCTACCTCAGTCAGGAAAGGAGCCGACGCCACACACGAGTACTTTGAGGTAAACCAAAGTCTTTTCACTCAATCACTTAAGATTTATTCTTTCATTTTCAATGTGTCGATAAACAAAGAAATAAGTCCTCATGAACAGCATAAGTTTGTGGATGATCATTGTAGAATGTTAGTCAGAGTAAATTACCCTTACACGGTGGATTATTCCTTGAGTATTTAGAGTACTCACATGCATGCCATCTGTTAGCAATTCTAGCCAGCCAGAGGTTCGACTGGGGTAAACCGCCACAGTAAAAATGTACAACAGGATAGGCCCACCTGCGACAGATACCCACAGTTCCTATTTGGATAAGAGCCAATCGGAGGCCTGCTCTGATACTAGATTTCCATTTTCTCCATGTGGTGGTCCATATTTAATTTAAACTTCAGTGCTTTACAAGCTTAGAAATGACAAACAGAGCATGTAAACATGGCCATATGTCCTGACAACCTATCAGAAACACATGCTTCCAACCCATTTAAAACTGTTAATCCTTGAATAATAATGTTACATCAGCAACATTTGTTGCATTGAGAATATCTGCTGTCTTGGAGTGTAACTAACTAAAGCAAGAAAACGAACAAAACTTTCCAGTAGGCTGACAGTAGCTCATGTGTTTTCAGGACTGCAAAACTTTTTTTTTTTTTTTTTTTTAAAGAGTAGCATTTTAAAAGTGTCGACAAAATTCTACATTGCTGATTTTTATATACAGTATATATTCTGCATGCAGCTTTACATTAGTTGTAGAGAATCACTTCATTTAGACATGTACATGAGACTGGTTCATAAAAGATTAATTCAAGGCCTGTACAGTTTTTTGTCTTATTGTCGCAAAATATCACAAAATATTCTGCGGTTTGTCACATTGCTTTTGACCCACCTTTATAAATGAGGGGTGTATTCTACTTTAATTAGAAAAACAGGTCAATTTACACTAAATGTATGCTAGATGTATGCAGTAAAAAATATTGCCCTCTTAAAAAGTTTAAATGTTAAGCTATTTTTTTATTAAATTTTTGTAGCTTGTAATGTAGCAGACTGCTTGCATTTCACGTTGTGCTTTGGCTGTGCGTGACTGTGCGGATGAATATTATTATTAAAATAATAATACTGGACTTAAAGTCCCCCTGTAGTCAATCATTTTATCCCTTAAAACTTACCTTTGATCACCAAAGTGACATATTTAAAAGTTTTTTATTTGAAAAAAAAAATTGTCATGCCTTGAAATAGTTTGAATGTAACTCGACACCCTTGCCTCATTTAGTATGTGCGGTTCTATGAATATGCAAATGAGCCCCGCCTCCACTCACTCACTCAACTCAGAGATCCACTCGTTGACGATCACACGTTGATCTGATTGGTTACAAGGTAGTTTGTGACGTCAGAAACACCAGCGATTTCAAAGCGTGTTTTTGAGACTGTCTTTGGTTCACTGCAGTTTTAAGGAGGAAATACTCAGCAATGCTGTCGACTTATGAATTTACACATGGTTTGTCTTAAAGCATATTAAAAACACCACATAGACTACATTACAAACTGGATTTTCACCACAGAGGGACTTTAAGAGATATGACCAGTTTAGATGGAAAGGATTTCAAGCTAACCATTAATAGACACGGTACTTCCATGAAAATAAATTCAAGCACATCGATCGTTTCAACAACCATAATGAAAAGACCCTTCACAATAGACAATGCTTCACAATGAACACTGCATCTGTTCAAGTCACCTTTATTTATATAGCACTTTTTACAATACAGATGTAATACCTTACTCACCTGTTGAGTAATAAAAACATCATCATCTCTGCTTTTACAACATTTCAAATCTCCCAGTTCTCGCTTTCTCCGAAAGGCCAAGCCAATGTTGATTCTGGTTTTATTACGAGCTCTGTCAGGTCGGGCGAGTGACGTATGTACGCAATTTCCCACAAAAACCATTCCATCAGGTCTAAAATATAAACACTTAAAATAAGCTTACACTAGTGAATCAGGGTAAGACAAAAACATGTTTTGGAAGAAGGATTGATGAAGGATTGATGATGTATTGATGATGTATTGACTTCAATCAAAAAGTGACTAGTAGTGTAGTAAACAATGACTGTAGTACATCCACAACACTGCCGATCATTAGTTTTAAACCACCTCCAGCTGTGTTGACATGAGCTTGTGAAAGGCGCTATATTGTGATATTGTGATGGACATTTCTGGTCCCACAAGAAACGATTAGAGTCCCTTCGAGTGACTTTAAGCCATATCTGAAGTGCTTCCTGAAGTGGACTTTATATTTTCCTTGCGAGACCTGAATTCAAAACTTGTTACCGACCTAAAGCCTTACAGCACATTTCCACTGAGTCTACGTAGCAAACACTCTTGCCACTGTAGAAAACAGTCATTCAAACAGACAATCACCCCTGGAGGGAAATAGAGAGAAAGTGAGCAAGAGAGAAATAGAAGCTGTTTAGGAGGCTCACGGTCTGTTATTGCACCGCATTGACTCAACATCTCGATGGTATTTAAGAGAGGTGATTTTCCCCAGTCCTGCAGGCTAACATTGCAAGTATCTGACAGCTGTAGAGGGTGTGCGGTTACACAACAGAGCGTATACACACACAATCTCTGTGTAAATACTCCACAGGCACAACAAATACCCTAAAGACTCTCCAGGGAAGCATTCAGCAAGCACTTAGCAAAACAACACCATAAGGGGGGAAAACGATAACCAACACACAGAAACCAGCTACACAGAAAAGATGAAAGTATTTCATTATCATATAATAGGTATGAAATAATTCCACCATCGTGTAATTCATGTTAACAAGAATTCAATGAATGCAGTTACAGCGTAGCTTCTTGCACAGCTGAAGTGTATAATGAATAAGTGTGGTCAGTGATGTAAAATGCAGAGCTCTCAGCTGCTAGCCCATAGTTCGACTGCTTCAACAAGCGGGAACATGTGTGGTTTCAACAGTTACATGTAGGCCCAAAATATCGCATACATACAGCAAGCAGAAGTGTTGAATGGTGCACTGTAAAAAAAAAAAAAAAAACACTGTAAATTTACTGTAAAATACTGGCAGCACCGTTTCCAGTAGATTATATTACAGTTATTTACCGTAATCTACTTTACAGTATGTTACTGTAGATATGCACTACATTAAAACTCGAGTTAACACATTTCATTTGCAGAAATCGACTGCCCTGAATTGGCCACATGCCATTTAAGTGCATGACCTAATATTATAAATGTGAGAATATTATTACTGTGAACTTATTTCATTCGAGTCCAAAAAAAAAACAAAAAAAAACATATATATTAAAGTAAAATTAACTGAAATAAACAAAATCATTAAAACTAGAAACATCAAGTTAACTTAAATCTAACAACAGCAAACATGCATGTGCAATCTGATTACATTTTTTATTTATTTAGATTTAGATATCATCACTACATCGGCAACTACACAGTTACTGCCTTAAAATAAAACATTATGCAGCATAACATCAATGTTTCTCAGCTAATCATCGACTTAAACACAGGTTCTACTCTTCACCACAATAGTAGTCTCGCGTAGCCAGACCATTAGAGTGGTCTGGACTCCTTAGCAGCTTTCATTGGCCAAGGACCGCCCAGAGGCCATCTGACTGACATGTAAAGCAACCAATCACAGCTCATTTTGTTCCACGTCATGTTTAGGGGCGTGAAAATGTAGCATCAATGTCTACAATAACAGACTGGTGTGTACAACTCTTGAATGTATTTTAAAGAGTCTAAGCTGCAAACTTAATTCACATACTTTTGAGAAAAAGAAAAACTTAGTGATTTTTGTGATTTCACAGTGATTTTACATTAAACTACTGGCAGCATGGTTGCCAGTAAATTGATGTTTTTCTACAGTTTGTTGCCTTAAACTTAATTTACAGTTTATTACTGTTAAAATACATTTAATGAGTGTGTCTTTATCTTACACCTTTAACCCTTTTTACCCCACAGCAAAATTAAAAAGTAACATTGAGTAACATGTTATTGAGAATTAACAGAGGTTCAGGTGTTGATGTTGTATTGAAAATGTTTGATTTAGTTGGGCTCTTGACCCTTGACTTTTTCACTTTAGATTTTCTCTGGCTGCTGTAACTGTGTTTATAAGACACATTCTTTAAGGCAAAAAAAAATAAAAAAAAATAAAAAAAAATATATATATATATATATATATATATATATATATATTCATATAATCATCATGTAGTCTCTTGATTCACTGATCGCATCCAGTGTTTAATCCTTTATCAAAAGTGTGTTATATTATCAATCCACGTACATTTTATATTACCACCACTGTGAAACTACAGCAAGAGTGCCAATAGCAATCAGTTATTATGAAAGATTTTTAAACACATCATGCACACTAAAAAGTTTTGTTCTATGCCATAATTTAGACACACAGACATCAAAAACCAGCATATGAATTTCAACAATGGTGACAATCAAAAAACTAGACAACAAAAAATTTAATTTAACTCTGAACATCACAAAACAGGCTAGAACAAATCACAACAAAAACAACAGCATAAATAAATAAAAGAAAATAAAGAAAATAGTAAGACCACTCAGCTGCATAATTTATTCATGCCGCAATGCATGCTGGGAGTTTTGTGCCATGCTAGCACCCAGCATGCATTGCGGCAGGAAGCTTTATGTTGATTTTCATTGTTGAGATTCATTTGCTGAATCTTGAGTCTGTGTGTGTCTGAATGATGCAATAACTCACTTTTTTTTTGTGTACAAATCCTCCATAACTGATTACCACGACAACTAGTAGAACCATAGGGCTACTATAATCAATAGTATAAAATTAACAACACATCACCCACTTAATCAAAAATTAGACATTGGATGAGATTATTGAATCAGGTCACTAAATGATGATGATTGTCACCATTAATAACCAAAATCACCATTTGCCATAACAAATGTGCCTTATAAACATTTAATTGCAGCAGCCAGAGAAAAGCTAAAGTTAAAAAGTCAAGTATCAAGAGTCCAGGTTTCTTGAATATTGTTTTACTCTCAGATTTTGGCCGTTTTTCCAAGCAGTTTTATCCAGTGCACTCCTTTTTGATAGGCAACATAATCATGTTATTTTCAACATAGTTATGTTATGATGGTTGAGCTGTTGAGTGGTTCAGTAGTGGCTTAGCAAAGTATTGTTAGGAGCTATTTTCTTCTAACATTTGTGTATGCTATATATGTGTATTCACATTAGAGTCTTTGATAGCTTAGCTAACATGCTGTTAACATCAATCATCTATCAATTAACTATGATCATTAGTTGAGTATCTCATGAAGGTCATGTTATTTGCCATTTGCCTTGTTCACTTGTACAGCTCCTAACAAAGTTGCTACCCATGAAGAGCATCTAAAATATGAGGTTACATTTCAGTGGTATCCTCAGCATTGTGCGTAACAAATGCTCAGAGCACGAGGGACGTCGCACAGTTGCTTCGAGAGCCCCACATGTTAATAGGCCTTAAGCGGTCTTGTTTCTTCAGTCGGCTGTACAGCCAAACTCCCCCGATGGAGATGCAAAAAAAGGATGATGCGGCTAACCTCCTCAGTTATACATAATCTCCCCCTACACTTGCTCCTTTGTGTTATTCTTTAATTACACCATGTTTGTTTAATGAGTAACCGCCAACCTCAACAGATGCGTACTCCTCACATTTTGAGAGTAAACGACTGCCTCTGTGACGTCTAATCATCCACCAACATCCCAATCTGCACACTTCAATTCCTCTAGAAAAAAAAATAGGGATCAGTCAAAAGCAGAAAATGTTTGGCAGGCATTGTAAGAAAACAAAAAAAGATTGTTATCCCATCCTGGGATGAATCCAGTCCAAAATATATGCTTCTTCAATCCCTTGACAATGCTTACCCCTTTTAAAAACATTGTTGAGTAATGTAAGTCATGTTAGAATTATTGCATTTACAAGATGAGTGCACATGGTGACACTACGATGATGTCATTTAATGCAGGAAACTCAGGATCTGACCAGGTCGCAATCATGACGCAGTGTTCTCCAACGTCGTTTGAAAGTTCAAACAATGAAAACTGGATCTCAGGTATAGTGGGTTAGGACAATGTGTAGAGACCAGTGTACCAAGAGACCAACCTATGTACTTTTACTGTGGCATTTACACAAGGAATTCTTATGTTCAGTAAAATCACTTGTTTGGAGGGTTTTTTGGACCCTTGGTTAATCATGTTTCGAAAAGAATGGCTAGCCTAACTAATCCATTGCACGGCTTGAAGACGATAGGCGTTTGACTTGAAGAGGCGCTGCACAGACCGCTAGTTTATGACATCAGAGCGATTACAGGGTAGATGCTTTCGAATCACTCTCGCTTTAGTTTGTTGTCATACACCGATCGGTCTGCGCAGCGCCACTTTAAGTCGAGCACACCTATAGATGGTATGCATTGATGTCACAATACGCCCCCTCATCCCCCTCATCCACGTTTCGCTGCCTGGAGTCCAGTCGTTTCTGTGGATTGCAGCAATGCATTTACTTCTCTTTTCTGTAGCTTTCAACAGTCTGTAAAAGATAGCTCCAATTTCTTGTTCTCCAATCTATTTGTAAAGTCAAACGCACATCCTTGACTCTGCCTACTGTGATAGCCTATATTAATACATTAAGAATACGTAACTATGGTGCGTTCGCTTCATTTTTCCTTGTGTGTCTGCTGTACATGTTTTGCATACTGTAGATAGTGTAGAATGCGCATACTTTAGAAATATTCAGTATAACTATACACAGTGAGACCGTGTCATTTAGCAATATTCAAGAGCATTCAATCAGCATCTCTTCTGCCTTCATCCTTGACCTTTTGGACAAACACTGGGACCAACACAGTCAAACCACAGCTTGAAATCTGAAACTCGCCCAGAAATTAAAGAGACTTGTTACATGTTCAGTATGAAATTGATTTATTAAAGAATATATCTTGATTGAATGTTCTTGCGATCTAAAATAGTTTTTTCACTATCGTGCCGAATGCTTCTGAGCACAGTGAGTAATAGTAGCATTTCCATTACAACATGGTTCGGTGTGGTGTGATTACCAACCATTCCATTCATGTATTTTTCAGCAAGTTAGCTAACTGTATTAAGAAAAGGAGAACTGACTGGAAGCGTGATGTCATGATTGAATCCTGACATTACACACAGATTCCTTTTCCAGAATAATTTTCTGCAATGTGCCCAGACTGTGCCAGGTGTAGACACAGTCTAAGTCAGGAGTGTCTAATCCTGCTCATCGAAGGCCAATGTCCTGCAGAGTTTGGCTTCAACCTGCCCGAACACAATCTCTACTAGTTTCTAGTAATCTTATAAACCTTGATTAGCTGGTCCAGGTGTGTTTAATTGGATTAGCAGGATTGGACACGTTCTGGTCCAATGGGGTTTCCCAGGAACAGGGTTGAGAACTTCTGACATAAAATTTTAAGGTTGTTTCGATGGAAGTGCCTCTGCTGTTGATCACTTGATGAAGAAAGTAAATTAAAACTCATGCAGTGTCCAGCAGAAAACAATTTGGATCGTCTATTCTATGTGGTGACAGGTCATGAATCAATAAATTCCTTTTACATTCCCTGATATTTTGAGTTCAAGTAGGTGATCTCCATCCACCCATTTTCCAAACCGCTTGTCCTACCTAGGGTCACGGGTGTAGGTGATCTCATCCCAGCATGTTTCAGTGAGATCAGTTCTGGCTGGCACTGCCAGGCCTAGTCCGAATTGGCCCAGAAATAAGGTGTAAGGAAGGAGTGCCATCCCGTTCCAAACAATGACAACATGAAGTTGGCAGAATAGTTGAGCAAGTAAAGACCATATTGAGGTTGTGAGCATACGGCAGAGGGTGTTTACACATGCATGCCTTCATAAACGCCCATAAATACAAACGCACATGCATTCAACTGCCCATACAAGCACAGACACAGTGTTTTTGATGTGAAAAATACTCAGAAGGGACTTTGAAGAGCACCCTACTAGGATTTTGGAAATCAATTGCTCTTCCACGCTTGAACTCTATATTCACACTTAACCATCGATTGGCTTCCAAGACTGCAACCTGCTTTTCTTTAACCATCAAAGTGACCTCACGCCACTCTCGAGATGGATTTGTTTTGAGCTCTGTACTGTGAGTGAATTGTTTGCCCTCTGGACTCCCGAACAGAAGCGGGTCCAAACATCTGGAACTCATCAGCGCTTTGAAAACAAATCGCTGCTACTAGTCCCGGAACTACTGCCACCGAACTCACTACGTTAAACAAACCGTCCTCTGTCTCAGAGTGTGTAAAGATCAGGGGATGTACATACAGAAAGATGAGAAATACTGTTCTGAAGCCAAACATATCAAACAGTTTTAAGGCTGAGGATGTGTGTCAAAAGCATATAAAGGAATTAATTTGCACTCAGTGGAACTGCACAGAATCAACTATTGCTAAAACAACAATCTAGGTTCCAGGTCTGGTCCAAAAATGACTTTCAAGCACCGTTGTGTGCGTGGGGCAGAAAGCAGGTTAATGCCAGCACAGGGCACCACAAGCTATAGCACAATGCAGCATTGTGCCCACTTCAACTGGCTCCCACCCAGATCGTTTGAGAGATGATACAGAGGGAAGATAGTACGGAGAACAATTATTCATGACTGAAGAACAAACAATATGTAACAAAAAATCCACATGCAATCTCTCTCACACACTCTCACATCTCTGAACCCCTGCTTGGGAAGTGTCCTTGGCTCGTTGTTGTTTTTCACGGTGAATCCCGAAGTCCGCCCACACTGCCCACCATGCAGAGACCTTCTGTTCCACCACAAGCTGCCCACCGCAATACAACACACACACATAGATAGACACAATCTGCCTCATGCATATACCCTTTAACATTCACATGCATGTGTTGACCATTATTCAAAGCATGGAAATGTGTCCTGTGAACTAAATTTTGCCACACCAGGCAAAATTAGTAAATGCTGCATTATTTTTAGAATGCAACCAGTTTAGCCCAAAGAAACCGGTCCAGATGACCAGTAGTTATGCAATTGAAACAGTCATATGATATGATCAGTGATTGTGTAATTTCCTAACTAACTCATTAACTCTTGAAAAAAAAAAAAAAAAGAGAGGTGGTGTGCAGGGTTGAAGACTGGTGATCTTGCTTTGAATGTCTACAGATGATTGTAGATGTTGGACACTTTAATGATTGTCCATTGCTGAGGTCAAATAAGCAATAGAGGTTAAAGACTAAATTATCTAGGTCTGTTTTTTAAATTATCAGCAACTGCTTTTGGGATTTTTATAGAATTTTGTGCCTTCAAACCACTGATTCCCCAATCTCGTTCTCCTTCTCCTCCTCCCTTCTCGATTTTCTCCCTCTGTCTACATGCAGACAGCGGCTGATATCCTGTTCTGACCGCAGTCGACACCGCTCCATAACTCCACCCTGCAGATGGATACATACATGCAGCATGACTGGAAGTGAAAGAAGGAACTTCCTGCCTCTTCCTCTGCACAGCGGGTTTGGTCGCTCATGTGAGTGATGTTTGCTCAAGGGTGGGTATGTGTGCATGCTGAATTTATCGGACAGAAGTTTATGGTTACCATGGAAAAAAAAAAAAGTCATCCACTCAGTTTAGTAACAACCGGCTTTCGTCTGCCTTGAATTTGTATCATGTGCCTCTGATCAGGACAAAACCAGTTTCTGTCCTTGACGTCCACGGCCCTAATGCAACCATGTTGGGAAAATCGGAATGGTTTGTCCTGGACAGCAATGATATTAATAGGAGCACATATGGAGATCTTTGCTCAAGTGTCTACGTAAGAGTTTTTCTCCTGAGAAACAGCCCCTAGTAATATAGTAATAAATAGTCAAAATAAAGCCCCCAGTAATTTCTCAATTAAATCTCTCCAACAAATTCTCCAATAATCTACTATTCCTCCACTGGTGCCCTCACATGCTCGGCAGCAAAGGCACTTTCCATGGGCATAACCTTACGCTGTCTGCAGGGGTATGGATAGCTGCCCGTTTAGCTGTTTTCCTACCAGCCACCACACACACATTGTCTAGGACTTACTGTACTGCAGGAATTTTAAAGAAAATTACCAAAGGCGCACAGAGATTGAGATATACCAATATGACCCTCTAGCTTTACAAATCAAACGTCTGTTCTGTTGTGTCATGTTTTGCGGTCACTGTCATGACCCTCCGCTCGAAACCATTCATTTTTGCATCGTCACTCTTTCCACTGTTGGAGATGGAGAAACACTCAAACACTCTCACCCTGAGCCGTGACAAAACTGCAGCCCTTGTAGTCTGTGAGAACTTGCACAAATCTGCTGAACTCTTTTTCCACAGAAACAATGAACAATTCTTAGGATTTCGTAACTCTTCGTAACCATTTCTTCCATGTCCATGTGAGTCAGCTGAAAAAAAGGGAAGCGACTATAAGAAGGTAAGGAGGGAACAAAGTGACAAAAAGGAGAGTGATATGATGTGTAAGAGTATGAAGACAGAGACAGACGATGAAGGCTCCTAGCAGACTCTCTCATTAACCACAAGTCCTCTGATACATTGATTCTTTTTAAAATATTAATAATGTTAACCCTTACGAAAAAGAAGTTTATTCAAGTGTGCTATTAGTATAGTTCTTTTAAAATAAAAATAAGAAAGTATACTTTCAGTCTACTTTTTATGTACTTCTCAGAAATATACTTTGCACTTAAGTATTCTTGACTTATACTGACAGAAAAGTTGAAGTATATTTGGCCTATACTTGTACTTCATCTTTTGATCGAGAGATACTTCAAATATGTCAAGTATTCTAAGTATACTTGGCTTGTAGTTGTGTTTACTATTTTGATTGAGTATAGCCTATTAAATATATTTTTTTTTTTTTTTTTTTTTTTTATAGTTTTACATGCAGTCTTATAAACTTACATTGTTTGAAAATATTGACTTATAAAGAAAACATATGTTACTATAATTCTGAGTATCTAAATGTATTTGTGTAGGCTAGTCCACTGGTAGTGTGCATATGAATTTACTTTAAATCTACTTTACTCTTTCCCCACCACTGACTGAACTTTCAGGCTATCCATGTTTTACTACGGGGCACTATTACACATCTTCTAGTACATAATCTCTGGATCAAAACACAGGTGAAGAAGAAGCAGAAACAAGCGACAGAAGATTGCTCACACAAATGTAAAATAGCATGATCATCAAACATTAAACAGTATACAAGTTCAAAACTGCCTAATGTTACTAAATGGAATGTCAAACCCATGAAGAGGAAACAACTGTGAAGCTTTGGGGGTGTTGATGGACTCGATCTAATCCATCTGTGTTTTGATCATCCCATCTACTTCTTTGATAAAAATGTGATTTTCTCAGCTTTTTGTTTAAAATGTTGCTTTTTTTATGAAACTTTCCCAAATATCAAGTGTTGATAAAAAGGATGCATGAAGCTACAATAATTTTTTTTTAAATTTTTACTTAAATTTTTTAATGAAAAGAGTTAAACTATGGTTATATTTCAAGTATAAAAAAATACCTAAATAGGAACATTGTAGTATACTTAAAGTGCAAAAAATTATATATAAATAGTAAACTAAGTATGATGTTATATTCACTTAAAGAAAACGTAAATGTATTCTTGCAGTGTAAGTAATAAATGTACAACAAGTATTTGACAAGTAAATTGTCAGTATAACTATAAATGTCACTTGTAGTTTAGTTGCAGTACAAACAAAAAACTTAGTTGTAAACTAGTTGTGTACTCACTACTGTTACATTTAAAGTATTCTTAAAACGAACCCTGGCGCGTTTGCGTGCATCTTACGTCATCGCAAACGTGCATGATAGAAAACAGAACGCAGGTCAATATATATATATATTTTTTTTTATTAATTTGGAGCCATTGTGCGCAGCTGAGTTAACAACACAGGTTTACTGTGTGTGTATCGCACAAGGTGGCTTTCTGCTTCTTGCAAATTAGTAGACTGGTAGGGTTAGAGTTAGAATATGTTGACATGTAGTTGTAAAGTTACTTATAGTCAGTAGAATGTCTGTTGAGGAGCATCACAATAAAGAGTTAGCAGATATTAAGTAGACAGTACACTAATACATTACATAGTTGACATGTAGTTGCAAAGTTACTTATAGTCAACAGAATGTTCAAAAGGGACCATCAAAATAAAGTGTTACCAAATATATTTTGTGTTCCAAATAAGAAAGAATGTCATATAGCTTTGGAACAACACAAGGATGAGGTGAACTATCTCTTTAAAGGGACCATGGGACTATAATGAACTTCTCTTAACTGATGACACAAACATGTAACTGTCTGTCTTGAAATTCAAAAGTCTGGCTCATCATCACTGGGCGCACGCTTTATGATTTCAGCATTATATTACGACATCATAATCAAGTGCTGATGCGTAACATCTCTAGGCTTTACCGGCAGCAATGATCAAGGCTGGTTTATGCTAGATAGTGCTGGTTTGATCATAGGTGGTGGACCACCATAACCAAACAAAACATGGTGAAGCTGGCTGATCAAACGTTCGCTGATCAGCCTCAGTAACAATGGCTGAATCTGAAATCGCCCTCTATACCCTAAAATAGGGCATTATTTGAGGGGACAGCCATTTGTGGTGTCCAAAACCATAGTGGACATTATTGAGTGCACTTATTCAATCCCACTTTGCACTGCAATAACGAGTGTACAACTGATGTACGCTCAATGGCTGTCCGAATTCGCTCACTCGTTTCATTCAATCCTGCAAGTGAACAGTATTAGTGGACTAATGTAGGGAATAGTGAATGAGGGTTTAGGGGGTGATTTCGGATTCAGCCAATGTCAGCCAAAGTCGTAGATCTCAATATGAACTCAGCTGCTCCAAATCACTTTATAGGTCTACTCTACTTTCCCGTAGGCCTGGGTATACTTTGTTTTCCGCATTGTGCTCCATCTCACAGTTAAGCTTGCAAGCCTTTCACAGTATACTGCTTTAACCACAAGTCCAGATGGATGCTTTCGGCATATGTGCACTACCTAGTGGACCCTTCTATTTAAGTATTCGACCGCTTACACATGAGCTGTTGTCCGTGCCAACATCAGTGGACTGTGCTGAAAACTCATTATCTGCAGGTGTTGAGTAATGTTGCAGAATAGCTATCTAGTTATATATTTACAAAAATTGGGCAGAAAATTGGCCCCGAAACCAGAGTACTCACCCCGTATCTCTTGGTTAGGAAGAATACCAGGCAAGTGTGAGGAGATGGGGTGGTGGAGGGATGCTGAAAACTGTCGAGGAATATGGGTGAGTCGACTGTGTGTATTTATAGGCTTTTAATCATGCTGATTGAGTGGACCTGTTGATTACTGATTGCTGACGCTTTACACCACTGCATCCCACGCTTTACACCACTGCATCCCACGCTTTACACCACTGCACCCCAGGCTTTACACCCCAGTATCTCACGCATTACACCACAGTATCTCACGCTTTACCCCACTGCATCCCACGCTTTACACCACTGCACCCCATGCTTTACACCACTGCATCTCACGCTTTACACCACTGCATCCCACACTTTACATTGCACTTGGTGATGTAACGCTGAATTGCACTTGGTGATGTAAGCGTGGGATGCAGTGGTGTAAAGCGTGGGATTCAGTGGTGTAAAGTGTGGGATGCAGTGGTGTAAAGCGTGGGGTGCAGTGGTGTAAAGCGTGAGATACAGTGGTGTAATGCGTGGGATGCAGTGGTGTAAAGCATGGGATGCAGTGGTGTAAAGCGTGGGATGCAGTGGTGTAAAGCGTGGGGTGCAGTGGTGTAAAGCGTGAGATACAGTGGTGTAAAGCGTGGGATGCAGTGGTGTAAAGCGTGGGATGCAGTGGTGTAAAGCGTGAGATACAGTGGTGTAATGTGTGGGATGCAGTGGTGTAAAGCATGGGATGCAGTGGTGTAAAGCGTGGGATGCAGTGGTGTAAAGCATTGGATGCAGTGGTGTAAAGCATGGGATGCAGTGGTGTAAAGCGTGGGATGCAGTGGTGTAAAGCGTGAGATACAGTGGTGTAATGTGTGGGATGCAGTGGTGTAAAGCATGGGATGCAGTGGTGTAAAGCGTGGGATGCAGTGGTGTAAAGCATTGGATGCAGTGGTGTAAAGCATGGGATGCAGTGGTGTAAAGCGTGGGATGCAGTGGTGTAAAGCGTGGGATGCAGTGGTATAAAGTGTGGGATGCAGTGGTGTAAAGCATGGGATGCAGTGGTGTAAAGCGTGGGATGCAGTGGTGTAAAGCGTGGGATGCAGTGGTGTAAAGCGTGGGATGCAGTGGTGTAAAGCATGGGATGTAGTCGTGTAAAGCGTGGGGTGCAGTAGTATAAAGCGTGGGATGCAGTGGGGTAAAGTGTGGGATGCAGTGGTGTAAAGCGTGGGATGCAGTGGTGTAAAGTGTGAGATACAGTGGTGTAAAGCGGGAGATACAGTGGTGTAAAGCGTGGGATGCAGTCGTGTAAAGCGTGGGATGCAGAGGTGTAAAGCGTGAGATACAGTGGTGTAAAGCGTGAGATACAGTGGTGTAAAGCGTGGGATGCAGAGGTGTAAAGCATAGGATGCAGTGGTGTAAAGCGTGATATACAGTGGTGTAAAGTGTGACATACAGTGGTGTAAAGCGTGAGATACAGTGGTGTAAAGCATAGGATGCAGTGGTGTAAAGCGTGAGATACAGTGGTGTAAAGCGTGAGATACAGTGGTGTAAAGCGTGGGATGCAGAGGTGTAAAGCATAGGATGCAGTGGTGTAAGGCGTGAGATACAGTGGTGTAAAGCGTGAGATACAGTGGTGTAAAGCGTGGGATGCAGAGGTGTAAAGCATAGGATGCAGTGGTGTAAGGCGTGAGATACAGTGGTGTAAAGCGTGGGATGCAGAGGTGTAAAGCACGCCGCCACTGGACTCTAGAGCAGTAATACATGTTCTCTGGAGTGATGAATCTCGCTTCTCTGTCTGGCAATCCGATGGACGAGTCTGGGTTTGGCGGGTGCCAGGAGAACGGTACTTGTCTGACTGCATTGTGCCAAGTGTAAAGTTTGGTGTAGGGGGGATTATGGTGTGGGGTTGTTTTTCAGGGCTTGGCCCCTTAGTTCCAGTGAAAGGAACTCTTAATGCTTCAGCATACCAAGACATTTTGGACAATTTCATGCTCCCAATTTTGTGGGAACAGTTTGGGGATGGCCCCTTCGTGTTTCAACATGACTGCGCACCAGTGCACAAAGCAAGGTGAAAGACATGAATGAGCGAGTTTGGTGTGGAGGAACTTGACTGGCCTGCACAGAGTCCAGACCTCAACCTGATAGAACAGCTTTGGGTTGAATTAGAGCGGAGACTGTGAGCCAGACCTTCTCGTCCACCATCAGTGCCTGACCTCACAAATGCGCTTCTTGAAGAATGGTCAACAATTTCCATAAACACTCCTAAACCTTATGGAAACCCTTCCCAGAAGAGTTGAAGCTGTTATAGCTGTAAAGGGTGGGCCAACTCCATATTAAACCCTATGGATCAGGAATTGGATGTCATTAAAGTGCATGTGCATGTAAAGGCAGACGTCCCAAAACTTTTGGCAATATAGTTATGAGTTGGTTAGAACATGTAGTCACAACTCTGTATTCGTCATTGGCTGTAGTTGAGTGTCATGATGTAGATTAGTTAGTAGCTCTGATTCGATCATTTCAGTGTTAGAATGGCTGTATTAGTTCTGCAAAGTAATGTTACAACACAGAACTAAAACGAATGTGATGTCTTTTCCTTCATTGCTAGCTTTTTTTGTTCACGCGCACAATGACTCAGTGGTTTCATGGTAGAAACCTGCTGATGTATTTTAGCGATACATGTTACGGAAAGCACAGTCTTTTCAGTTTGTTTAATATGCTTTCGTATTGCTGCACATTTGAGAGGAAGTGACTGTGGGGAAAAGGTACAAAATTTCTATGTGGTTCCACATTGCTGCCAGTATTATGCCATGATAAATTCCAGTACTGCAGCATAATTATTTTCATCAGTTGTCAAGTGTCTTTGCATACAAATACTAAGTTGTTAATAATGATATGTGTAAATATTTGAGTATTTCAAAGTATAATTAAGGTATGGTTCAAGATTGTTTATTTAGTCTGCAAATCTTTTTGGCAAGTTTTGCTGAAAGTGGTTTAGTTCAGAATGGAATATTACCATAATACTTTCTGTATATTATGGAGTAGTATAGACTGTATAGCACATTCTAATGCAACAATAAACAAAAGTTTAGAAACAAGATTTTATTTGTTATGGTTATTTTCTATAGATTTTTAGACTACATTTTAGTGTTTGCAAAAAAAACAACAAAAAAAAACAAACATATATAGCTTTATAAAAATTATCATTCTAGAAGAAAATTTCAGATGACACTTAGAGGCTTTTGCATCTGAACTCTTCATATATATATATATATATATATATATATATATAGAGAGAGAGAGAGAGAGAGAGAGAGAGATACTTTTTAATATATTTTTGTTTATTTAATTAAGCATAAAATAGGACCGCAAATACTGAATATACATTTTAATTATTTATATATGTAATATCATTACATAAATGTTCTTTTTTTTTTGCAAAAAAAAAAATGGAAGCTTGTTTCCACCACTGAATAAAAAAAATAAAAAAAGGTAATTGCAATGTTTTATCTTACTTTTTCTATTGCAATTTAATTCTGACTTTTTTTTTTCTCCAAATTACTCGCAACTTTATATCAAGCAGTTGTAAGAAAGGTGTCAGAATTGTGAGATTAAAAGTCGCAATTATCTTTTTAATTGTTAACCGTTGCGGAAACAAGCTACCTTAGTAGTGAGAGGGAGAGAATGTGCTCAGTTATCTTGAAAATAATGTCACTGTGAATAATATCTTATTGTAACTGTGCAAAAATCCCTTTATTTAAGCATGACACAGTTTCTTACTTCTTCTTGAAAGGTTTTGTTAGTTGTAATATATTAATTTGATAACTATATTCACTTTTGCACAGCATTTCACAATCAGTCCTGCTGACAGTAAGGGAGGTCATTTTATGTTAAACCTTCTAGATACTAAGTATGACGTAAACCGAGAATAAGAGGTCGTAGATGCAACAGTCTCTCCTCCAGTCCCCCCTTCCTTCTCATGGCGAAGGTGGTGTAATCAAGAGTGAGCTGTAATTAGGCCATGCATGTTATTTTAAGTTTAGAGAACACAGTAATTACCCGCGCAGTTTCACTCCCAGAGAGAGAGAGAGAGAGAGAGAGAGAGAGAGAGAGAGAGAGAGAGAGAGAGAGAGAGAGAGAGAGAGAGAGAGAGAAAGCAGACTAGACAGAGGGAGATCACCGAATACTTGATGATATAGAGAGAGTCGCAATTTGGGGAATCTTTACTGTAGAAGTAAACTTTTATTTTCACCTCTCACACACACACACACAATGAGATTTGTGTGACAAACTAGATGCACTGTCAAAATCAATTATTCTTTCTCTTTGTACACAGTGTTATTTTTTTTTTCCATGCTTGTTTTATTCTCATTTGTAAGTCGCATTGAATGAAAGTCAAGAAAATCCTGGGTTTACAAATTTGTTGCAACAAGTTTGGCACAAAGTGAACTACATACAGAAATGGTGTATTGGTGGTAGAGAAATCTGACAATCCTGAACAAAGACCAGACCTGTGAACCCCAGGTCTACTTCCAGTGGGATAACGCACCATGTAAGCTCAAATCATCTCAAACTGGTTTCTTGAACATGTTAATGAGTTCCCTAAACTCAATGGCCTCCACAGTCACCAGATCTCAGTCCAGGAGAGCAGATTTGGGATGTGCTGGAACGGGACATTCACATCATGGATGAGCAGCCGACAAATCTGCAGAAACTGTGAGACTATCATGTCAATGTGGACCAGAATCTCTGAGGAATGTTTCCAGCACCTTGTTGAATCTCTGCCATGGAGAATTAAAGCAGTTCTGAAGACAAAAAAGGGTCCAAACTCTCAAATAAGAGTTAGTTGACATGTAGTTGCAAAGTTACTTATAGTTGGAAGAATGTCTAAAGTGGACCAATGAAATATTCAAATTTAATATTCAGATTTATTTATTAGGATAAACCCCTTGAGATGCACCATCTCGTTTTCGAGGGGGTCCTAAGAATATAATAAAGTATAATAAATAAACTGGAACCAACCAGTGTTACCTCATTTTTTTTAAAAGTTCATTTCACAGGTAAACATATTGCCATATGTATTTGTTTGTTTGTTTGTTGAGGTATTTGCTCAGACTGAGCATCAGTGAGGTCAGGCACTGACACTGAAGTTAAAAGCCTACAATTCTCCAGAGTTATATACAGACGTCTTTAAGGTAACAAAACAACAAAAGCATCCTGTTTAATTGTAAGGGTCAGGGAGAGGATGGAAAATGGGCATGAAATTACAACTGTTTATGCTGCGAGAAACCCTGACTAACATAAGTGGATGTCAAGGGGGGACAAATCATGCTACAAAAGTCTAGAATATGAGCCTTTCAGGATGAGTGAAATATTGACATTAATCAGATTTCACAGAGGAATCGTGGGTCTCTGATGTTTGATCTCTGTGTATTTGACTTAAGAGGGATGATTAAGGGCTGTTTACATAGGGCTGACTGTGTGCAGTATGAAAGGTTCCTCTGTATTGACTGAAGGGCGCAGTGAGAGTACAGTAAATATGAGGGGCATGTTGACATAACAGACACTGGGCACACATCTGCCTTCATTCACTCACAATACCTAAATTATGTAATATGCAGTCTGGCATGCATGGAGTCTCAGTGCGTGTCCCAGTGGTATGGGGGCTTAAATGCATGTGCACACACACATACACACACACAGGAACCGTTCTGGTCATCAATACAGTCATTAACACACATCACACAAGGTTAAAATGCATTTGTATGCCTTAACTGCCCCTTGGTTTGGATTCAGTCAAGTAACATATTTATGGGATGCACCGAGGGATCGGCCAATAATCGGTATCAGCCAATCAATGCTATTTTTCACTATCGGCCATCTGCCGATTATTTAAAAACAGCCGATGATCAGGGTCGATTATATCCTGTCAATCAAAAGGGGGCTGACTGAAAAACGTGTCAGACTGCAACTATTCTATTTGGCCTATCAATCTAACAACTCTATTTGACCCTATGAATCACCCATAGTTCAAGCCAGGGTTGCCAGGTCTGCGGGTTTTCCCTTCACCAAACATTATTTGTTGCACCTCTGATCTAATAATCGCAAAGAGCTGTGTGCTTTACTTCTGATAGGAATCAAGCTTTCTCAGCTCTGTGTATTTTCTCACAATATTCAAACAATATATGCCGTTTTGAGGGTCTTAAATGTGACGTGACTGTCATGTCTTTTCTTCTTAGCAAGCAATAATTACCACTGATGACTTGAATTAAAATAAAACAAACTATTTACTGCAGTTTATGAACAGGATTACACACAGAATCATAGAATACATTGAATCAGTCACATTTTCTCTTCCTTTCCCACTAAGCATTATGGGTAGACTTTTCTTAAAACTGAACAACTTAATAAATGGCAATTGAATATGGTTCTATTACTATTGAATAGAATTGATTAAACATTATTTTATTGCTATTGTTACTCACAACAGTGACAGATCACTCAGTTCAAGCGGCAGTCTTTTCTTCCACTTTAATAGCTATTGCATGAAAAAAAAAACATGCATGAACATCAAAAAGTATGTTTAAAGATACAGTACAACTTACCATAATGTGTCATGTATCATGTAATCGTTCAATCGGCGGTTCAACGGCGGAAAGACGTCAATAAAACAAAACAATGTCACTTAACATTGCATTTACCTCATGAAAGTTAGTGTTCACAGTTATAAAAAACACTAGAGAGGAGCTTATTTACTGTAAATTATATTTGTATAAATTTGCCATGAAGTCAAGTGTTTATGAACTACATTGTGTGCAGAGTTGGATGCAAATATTTCAGTTTTTGAGTAAAATTATTATATCTAGATAATCATATCTAAAAATATATATATATTATATATAAGAAAATCAAACTATCGATATCGGTATCAGCAGAGAAATATAGTATTGGTGCATCTCTAGTATATATATATATCTATATACAGCATGAAAGCACACATCTCACTCTCAGTCTTTGTCTGTTCATGTTTATGGACTACTTACCTGTTTAACTCACCATGTGATTCTCTTTGTGTGCTCCAAAGATCTGAATCCTTTCCCTCACGCTCAGTGAATGCTGGAAATCTCCTGTGTGTCTCCATTGTCTGTCTACCAACCTGAAATACTTCCCTGTACATGCAACCGGCAACAAGGTGTGTGTGCTCCACTGCTCTGTGTTTCCAACGCCATCTCCAACCTGGTAAAGAACAAGAGAATCAGTTATTTAAGTGTCCATCATTTGCACACTCTAAATAGTCTATATTAATTACCCGTCTGTCTCAATTTTACAAACATGTCAATAAAACTTGTTTGTTATTCAATAACACCTGCCTTATGAGTCTGGTATATATGCTGCACTCACGCCATAGTCTCAAGATGACAACACGTGACATTATATCCGCAGCTGATCGCTTTGAGATACACCTGTTCAACTGCTCATTATTTAATCAGCCAGTCACATGGCAGCAACTTATTAACACCAATTCACTTCACTTTTAAACGCAAGTATTGGATTTCAGCTTTCTCAAATATCTAACGATACAAATGTAAAAATAAAAAAGCTTCAGGTGTTTACTTATATCTTACTGAGATGTGATTATGTACGGTTTACTCTTCATTATACACAGAAATGGACCGTGGTGAACATATTTAGACAGTTTGTGAATCCTATTGACAATTTAATATAACTTTAAAGTCATATACAAATGTTTCCCATCACCCAATGGCAACTGTCACAGTTGCTAGGCGACAAGAACAATCCTCCGTAGGCTAGACCGTCCAATTTAACAACGCTCGTTCTGGCCTTCGAAGGATGCAGTGTCTGAATTGAGACAGCTATGGGCTGAGTTTAATTCCAATTTTGTTTATGCCCTTCCCTCACTAACTTTCCTCCATCTCGTTTACTCAGATGTACGTCATTGCTTAAAGGTATAGCGGAGGATTTTTTACTTCCGGGTGGATCACCTATACTATTGGTCCTCCTAATTGTCAATCATTCTGGTGAATCAATCAAACTTATTCAAAAAGTGGAGAGGGCGGGTCTTATCTAAAATTCGGAAAGATCCTCCACTATACCTTTAAGTTGCACGAGTGCCCACTACTGGAGGAACCCTTGAAATGTTTTTAAATTGAACACACTAAGCCCTCGATCACTGGAATCTGCTATGGAGCTGATTTTTTTTTTTTTTTTTTACTTTATTTTGATGTTCCCTTTAACACATTCCGTTGGCTATAAGTAACCTTGTACCTACATGTCTACTAACTCTCATTAGTGTTAGAGTATTAGTTGACTGGTAGGGTTGGGGTTAGAATAAGTTGACATGTAGTTGCAAAGTAACTTATAGTCAGTAGAATGTCTGTTGAGGAGCATCACAATAAAGAGTTAGCAGATATTAAGCAGACAGTCTACTAATACTCTAATGGGAGTTAGTTGACATGTAGTTGTAAAGTTACTTATAGTCAACAGAATGTTCAAAGAGGACCATTTAAAAATAAAGTGTTGCCAAAAAAAATGTACATAAACGAAAATAACAATACAATAAACTATAACAGTCAGTGTAAGTTATCTACAAGTATTATATAATAACTCCAATATCATACACTTGAGTTGTGTGGGGTAGGGGTAAATTAAACATGATCTGCTGTGATGTTACAATCATGGTGCATTGTGGTCTATGGATCTGCCTGAAGTCTTCACATTAAGTAGACTCGCTTCCTCAGTCAAAATCAAGGGGTCGAGGGTCAGTCCAAATAAACTTCCCTTTCTTTCCCCTCTTCAAAATGGTGGTGGGGATTCCCCTGAGGTTTGCAAGTGTATGTCTAAAAGTAGAGTTAAACGCAGCCATGGTCAAGATGATCTGCTGAAGTTCAAAGCGTCAGAATGGGGAATTAAGTGATTTTGAACATGACATGGTTGTTGGTGCCAAACGGGCTGGTCTGAGTATTTCAGAAACTTCTGATCTACTGGGATTTTTCACGCAGAATAATCTCTAGGTTATACAGAAAATGGTCTGAAAATAACCAGTGAGCGGCAACCTTGTGGATGCCAGAGGTCAGATGAGAATGACCAGACTTGTTTAAGCTGATAGAAAGGCAACAGTAACTCAAATTAGCACTCATTACAACCGGGGTCTGCAGAAGAGCATCTCTGAATGCTCAACACATCTAACCTTGAAGCAGAAGAGCATCTCTGAACGCTCAACACGACCAACCTTGAAGCAGAAGAGCATCTCTGAACCCATAACACGACCAACCTTAAAGCAGAAGAGCATCTCTGAACACTCAACATGACCAACCTTGAAGCAGAAGAGCATCTCTGAACCCATAACACGACCAACCTTAAATCAGAAGAGCATCTCTGAACACTCAACATGACCAACCTTGAAGCAGAAGAGCATCTCTGAACCCATAACACGACCAACCTTGAAGCAGAAGAGCATCTCTGAACCCATAACACGACCAACCTTGAAGCAGAAGAGCATCTCTGAACGCTCAACACGACCAACCTTGAAGCAGAAGAGCATCTCTGAACCCATAACACGACCAACCTTAAAGCAGAAGAGCATCTCTGAATGCTCAACACGACCAACCTTGAAGCAGGAGAGCATCTCTAAACACTCAACATGACCAACCTTGAAGCAGAAGAACATCTCTGAACGCTCAACACCTCCAACCTTGAACAGAAGAGCATCTCTGAACACTCAACACGACCAACCTTGAAGCAGAAGAGCATCTCTGAACCTACAACACGACCAACCTTGAAGCAGAAGAGCATCTCTGAACCCACAACACGACCAATCTTGAAGCAGAGGAGCATCTCTGAACCCACAACACGACCAATCTTGAAGCAGAAGAGCATCTCTGAACCCACAACACGACCAATCTTGAAGCAGAGGAGCATCTCTGAACCCACAACACGACCAATCTTGAAGCAGAGGAGCATCTCTGAACCCACAACACGACCAACCTTGAAGCAGAAGAGCATCTCTGAACACTCAACACGTCCAACCTTGAACCAGAAGAGCATATCTGAACCCACAACATGACCAATCTTGAAGCAGAGGAGCATCTCTGAACCCACAACACGACCAATCTTGAAGCAGAAGAGCATCTCTGAACCCACAACACGACCAATCTTGAAGCAGAGGAGCATCTCTGAACCCACAACACGACCAATCTTGAAGCAGAGGAGCATCTCTGAACCCACAACACGACCAACCTTGAAGCAGAAGAGCATCTCTGAACACTCAACACGTCCAACCTTGAAGCAGAAGAGCATCTCTGAACCCACAACATGACCAACCTTGAAGCAGAAGAGCATCTCTGAACCCATAACACCACCAACCTTAAAGCAGAAGAGCATCTCTGAACACTCAAAACGACCAACCTTAAAGCAGAAGAGCATCTCTGAACCCACAACACGACCAACCTTGAAGCAGAAGAGCATCTCTGAATGCTCAACACGTCCAACCTTGAAGCAGAAGAGCATCTCTGAACCCACAACACGACCAACCTTGAAGCAGAAGAGCATCTCTAAACACTCAACACGTCCAACCTTGAAGCAGAAGAGCATCTCTGAACGCTCAACACGTCCAACCTTGAAGCAGAAGAGCATCTCTGAACACTCAACACGACCAACCTTGAAGCAGAAGAGCATCTCTGAACACTCAACACGACCAACCTTGAAGCAGAAGAGCTCTAGCAGCAGATTACACACTGGTGCCACTCCTGTCAGCTGAGAACAGAAACTGACATTCACACAAGCTCACCATAACTGGACAATCGATGATTGGAAAACTGTTGCCTGGTCTGATGAGTCTCGATTTCTGATGCAACATTCAGATGGTAAGGTCAGAATTTGGCGTAAACACCATGAAAGCATGGATCGATATCCTGGACAATATTATCTTGGCACACTCTGGACCTCATAGTACCTCTTACTACTCTTAGCTAACACGGAGCAGCAATAGTGCCGCTCTGATAGGAACCCCAATTCGTCAGTTCAGTTCTGACATAACGTCGACTGTGACTGACTGAAAGGGTTACGTTCAGGTTACTATTGTGACCCCCATTCCCTGTAGGAGGAGACGTCTCCTTGCCACAGGTGCTGCACCACTGTTGAGCGGCCGGGTCACTGACTTAGCTCCTCAGCGCAAACCTGAATGTCCGATTGCACACGCTTCCTATATATACACGCTTCACGGGGCGGGGCGTGCAAATCTCGCACGCTACTGTGCATTGGCTCGTTTAGTTTACACTCAAAGGTGATTGGCCTCTCAGGTGAGATCCCAAATCATCGACGTTACGTCTCCGTTCCCTCCTTCGGGGAACGGGAGTTACAATAGTAACCTAGACGTTCTCAAATCTCATTCCTGTTCGCTTATATTCAAATGTGGCACCTCAAGATCTGTCATGCCAATGACGTGTCACTCAGGATTTCAATTTTAGTCTTTTTCTCACACAAAGCTGCAGTATAATATGTTCTCAGAACACTGATGATACCTTCATGTATCTCTTGTGGAACTTTTTTTGTAATTTATTAAGGCTTGACAGCACCATTTGCTCCCATTTAATGGAATTAATGATGAGCAGGAGAAAATAATGACAGATTTTTTTTTTTTTTGGTGGATTAGTGCTTGAATGCTCTGTCTTTCTGGCTGTACATCAAGTTTGGTTCTGTGAGATATCTTATGTGTGGTAAGGTGGACTAACAGACTGCTGAAATATGACACTTAAAAATTGTGTTGATGTGAGGGAACCGGCTCCACGATGCCCTGCTAATCGAACAAGAACACAATGTTCTCCAGCAATAGAAATACACTGCTAATTTTTAAGCAAACACGTTCATACTCAATGCAGCGGCTAAGGGCAAGTAAGTGAAGGTTTCATTAAAAAATGTTGAGTAAGGTCAAAACTTGTATGTTAGGGGATTCGTTTGTGAAAATAAAGTTAAAATTGAACATTATTACGGTTTCATTATAAATACTGGTTGGAAGTCATATGATTAATCATAATTATTGTATTCTGTTGATAGCAATATAGTTTTAAGTTAGAAGAAATTTGTTTGCTTTAATATAAAGTAGACATATTTTCCAGATATTATTTTGCACACATATTTGGGAGGGGGGAAGGGGGTCCTGCATAAGGAGATCATCAAATGTGGGAGTCTATGACATCAAAAAATAAAAAATAAATGCTATGCTAGTTTCTCCCCACACTGCATTTATGGGTATGCGTGTGAGGGAAGGGAAAAACCTAGAGAGGGAAACATAAAGATATAGAAGGATTTAACATGTCATTCATCTGTAACTAAACCCTTTCTGTAAATACAGAAACATTTACCTCACCACAGGGCCACTTTAGAATAATCTCTGTACTTTTTGGTCATGTTTTTCCAAGTCACATTTGTGACGAAGTGGAAATCCAAGGCATCTGGAGATGAGGCCACGGGCATTATAATTGTTTAAAAAAACTAAATCATCTTTTGATCATCATCTTTTCAGCTTTGACTGTGCCACACTCAATCTCAGGCATGCTAAGCCATACATTATCTCTAGTTTTGTAAGCAACCAGCATGAAGTTTTGAAACCAGGGCACTACAGTAGCGTCATGTTTTCCGCAGGGAGAAGCCCATCACGATCCCCTGGGAGCATGTGCGTGTGGTTATAATTATCCTGCGCCAATAAAATGCAACAACAGCCTAACCTTGTCCAATGTCTCACCTTGTGCGGCCACACCCTCAAATAAAAGGCATTTGAATATAAAGAGTGCTAGCGGGAGAATGTGCTTAGCTGTGCCTCCTAAGCAAAATCTCAGAATAACTGCCATCACGACTCCTCTTTCTGCCACAGCTAAGGGGCTAACCTTGCCTTAAATATCCATTGCATTTAATTCATATCCCTCCACAACACGCTGTGCTATCGATCCCGACTTTGTCTTTTACAGGACCTCTTGTGACCTCTAGAGGGGTCGGAGTCGCCGACATCAACCTGCAAACTTATAAAACTGGCCGGAGTTCAAGGAGAGCTTATGTTTGCGTTAGCCGGTGGGCCAAAAGAACCGTTTATAGCATTTCAATATAGCATTTTTTTTTTTTTTTTTATAGCAATGAGATCAGGGGCTACTGCAGATTTTATTGTTGTTGTTGTTGTTAGGGAGCTTTACAATTATAAGGGGTGCTAATGAAATCAGACAGCCAAGCAAGGAACATGCACTAACTCTGAATAACACTACATACATAGTGTTATAAAGCACAGTTCCTGTTTTTTTCCAAGTTATTTCACATAACATAACTCAAGCCACACATTTACTGCCATGTCTTACAATTCAAATTAAATACAATTCATGAACACAGACAAATATTAGGTTATATGTTCCCCATTCTGAGATTGTCAGGACTTTTGTTGTATTTCATGTTTCCTGATTCATTGTAGTTTTCTCTGTTGGTTAGTCTTGATTGTGTCTTGTTAGCCTGTTACACTCTGTATTTAAACCCCAGTGTTCCCTACGTTCATTGTTGAGTGTGTTAGTTTTCTGTTTTATCTCTGCGTTCCTTGGTTGTTACCTTCTTCCCTTATATCATCACATAAATCTGCATTTAGATAATTCTCTACTGGTCTTTCTAATCTGCCTGCACATTAAATTGTGCCAACATATGCATTTCTTTACAAAACAAACGTTTCTTTCACCAATTTGCCATAATCTAAAACATTTTCAGGACTTTTCCAGTACTTTACAACTGGATACTGTTAAGGATTTTCATTTTTTATTTTTTTAAATTAATTTAATTAAAACCACCACAACGACATTGAATACATTGCAGAATCAGGTAATTCACACTCGCATCTCTCTCACACAGCCAGCTGTGAATCATCCCTTAAATATTATTATTCCACATCTCCGTATACCGGATCTTTATATGGAAATGGAATGTGGATAATGTATATTTAAGCTAAATATCTGTGAATGTTATATTTGACAGGGTCTGTGTTCATTTTATATATGTAAAAATGTCTTATAAACTGTTGTCATGTTATTTATTTTTATATTATAAAAACTATAAAATAAATGTATTATAAAACTTTTTTTTTTTAATCCTCTTCAAAGTTACCAATTCCACATCTATAACGAGTTGTTCACGAGTTGTAACAAGTTTCTTCAACAGTGTATGTGCAATGTTAAGCAATAAGCTTAAAAAATATATATAATAATAATAATAATAGTAATAATCTATGTTAATCTGAGGCCACATCCGAATAAGCATTCTTATTTTTTTTTAAGCATACTGTGTTAGTAGTAGACAAGTAGTAGCAGTCTATCTGTTTCATTGTAATCTAAATCCATATGACTTTGACATCTACATTTTAAGTCAGTACAAGCACAACATCAGTGAAAACATGAATTTTCATATTACCATGTGTGTTGCAAGGCTATCTGTGGTCCACAGGAAAGAAAATGCACAAAGAGCTGCTCTTTCCAGTACTCGTCTAACACTTAATATGTGGTGTTGTGCTCGTGGTTCCAGCTCTGGGCTGAAAGCCCAAATGTTGTGGGTTTTAGAAGCTTAGAAGTGGGAATGAGCCAAACATTGGACAGTTACTGAAGTCAAAATCTGGTTTTACCAATAATTTACACTAACAAATGGCATTTAACACAAGAATGGAAGACACAATTTGGCCTACTTTGGTTCAAAGGCACTCTCTGACCTTTTCAGAGCTGTGTATGAGAGCAAAGTATGACAGCTCCTTGGGTTGCAGCCTGCCTGAAGAACGCACGATGTGTGCTGTCCTGAAAGGGACTGAACTGGTGAAGTCCACCAGTCCCATTCTGATTGGCTGGCCATTACACATCTGGACATTCTGGAGGTCACATTTCTGTTGTGCTTAGCAAGCTACAATGAGTTTTATCCCCCCCACACACCTTCTTTGAGGTACTAGTACAGGGGTGTCCAATCCTGCTCCTGGAGGGCCAATGTCCTGCAGAGTTCAGCTCCAACCTCAGTCAAACACACCTGAAGCAACGAATCAAGGTCTTATTAGGCATACTAGAAACTTCATGCAGGTGTGTTGAGGCAAGTTGGAGCTAAACTCTGCTGGACAGTGGCCCTCCAGGACCGAGTTTGGACACCCCTGTACTTAATGGACATCAGACATCAGTCTCTTCCTGTAGTTGGGTGGTTCTTGGCCAGAATAATAATAATCTAAGCAATAATATGCACCAGGTTTAACGTCAATAGTCAAAATTCTGGCTCACATGGCAAATTGACAGTTAATGTGGATGACACACACAAACAGTAATGCGTGCAGTTTTTTTATGTATCATACCCATAGCGGGAAATGTCACCACACATAATGGCTCATACCACAAGTCATTACACACCAACTGGCAAACTGAAAAACTTTCTTTTAGAGGGATCTGTTTAAATCTGATTGTAAGGGTAGATTTTATAATGCAATTTTAATATTTTATAATGCAAATCTTGTTTAATCCTATCTGATATCAAGTAGCACTTTTTAAATCAGGAAAAGTGTATGTTTTGTGTTGGAAATGGGAAGTCCTTTCCATTACTGGGAACAATTGCTATGACACTTCCTCCGAAAAGCTTATTTTGGTTTAATGATGCAACCATTGATGTCTGGTGGATGTCAACTCCCTTGAATAAGACACTTGAGGTTTACATTTTGACAGTTCTCATAATGGCCCTGTTTACACCTGGTCTTAAAATGCATTTTGGTCGTTCGGATCACAAGTAGACGAGGGAGACACATTCCCGTTTACACCTGGTGTTTTAATCCATCCTTTTTGTCCACTTTTAACCACTTCTGTCCTGATTTCTTCGAGGGGAGGGTCTATGTGTAGGTGTGTATGGGCTTTTTCAGATCTTTTGATCTAAAGGACAAAATAAGCTCACGCAATTTCCATATGAACGTGAAAGGAGATGACGGAAAACATAGGGAAATCAGCAGCTTTAGTTTCCGCTCTGACAGACACAAGACCAGCCGAACGATGTGAGAGTGTGTTAGAAATCAGGAATGATGAGAGAAAATTGTGCTTGGTACGTTTTTCATCTTCAAACCAAACTTTGGTCTCCAGCCGACATAATGTTTGCACATTAGGTCAGTAGGCGGAGAGCAGGTGGTCTTCTGTGTCTGTTCGAACACATTGGATCACATGAGCATCTACACTACGAAAGTGATCCGGTCGAATGCGTAAGTCTCATCAACACAAAAGGACATTGACATTCTATTTGTTTTCATTCCTCACAAAATGACAAAATTCATGAGATTAATCACAACTAATCAATTGAATCTATTAACAGGCTTAATATTTAAGCCATTGTTTCTGAATCGAAAGGCTTAACAAAAAGCAAAACCAAGTGCCCTCTGCAGTGCCTCTACACGTGCCCCTAGTGGTGGTCAGGCCAGGGAGTGAAAGGGTGAGACAGAGAGAGAGAGGGAGTGGAGGTGACCAGGAGAGGGACTGGTGTCCGAGTCAGCCTGACGCCACACTAAAGCAGACACCTCCTCTCTCTGTTGACTCAGCACTTGGCCTCAGGCTCGGAGAGACAGCGAGGACTGCAGGGTCCTGATGTCTGACTCCCTGTCACGCGTCGGGCACTAAAAGGGGAAGAGTGAAACAACAAATTTGCGTCATAATGACTTTCATAGCATCAGTCAGGAGTTAGAGACTGGAGAAAAGTGTTCTTGTCAGGTCTCAGAGCTGTCGCTGACCAGTCGTATCCAGCGACAGATGAGGAAAACCTGCTTCACGATCACATTCGAAAAGACTCTGTTTCTGAGGCACTAAAATAATCCAGGACTTTTCAAGCTATTTTTTTTTTCCCTGGAACCGTTCCTCACTGACAGTCAAAGAATTCTTCATACAATCTGTATTTCTAGGACTTTTCTCCATAGGCTCGTAGAGTTGACAGCTCTTGACAGTTAAATCAAGCGATTAGTGGTGTCACTAGCTACCTGCCCTCGGGGAGTATCTCATCCCCTCCCCCTCGCCTGAGTAACAGACTAAACAAACAATCGGCAGTCAGCCTGACTGTGGGAACCGAGCAGAGTTTGAATGCGTGTCCAGCAGATTGACAAGCATCTCTGTGCAGCTCATCAAAGAATGTCAGGCAGAATTTTCCTCAAAAGCGTTTGACCTTCATTATCCATTTGCTGTGAAACGGTTCAGATCTCATCCAAAGTGATCACTTCGGCTGTCTGATGTTGGAAAACGGACCTTTGGAGTCTGGATATGAACCATATTTAAACTGACATGAATAGAAATATGGCTGTGAGGGACAGCGGTGCAGCCAAAGAAACATTCCAGTGGATGACAAACTGCAGAAAACGTGGGTTATGAAAAGTAGACATGAACTAAGCCATTAAAACAGAACAACTTTTTGAACTGACTGTGTTTCTGTCCTCCACAGCCTTGATTTTTCAGCATTAGAAGCTATTTTACACTGGGTCTAGCACCTGTAAAGAGGCTATCCTTAATCCAGAATGTGTAAATCCATATGATCGTCACTGCATTGAACTTCATATAGCCTTCAGAGCTATGGTTATTAAATTGGCCTTTCAGTGCATCATTTGGCTGCATTAGTATCCAGATGAAAAGTATGTGAATTGGTTGGAGATATATAAGGATGTTTGGCAGGTTTTTTAAAGACTTCATTCATATTTTTGTGCCAGCTCGGGTGACACCATCTACCCACTACCCAATAGTCAGGGAAGATTGCATTTAGCTTTTTTACACAGATGGACACAAGGTTGTGAGGTATTCACTACATTTTCAATAGTACAGTACATACTGTACAAGGTGCATACTGTATTCGTTTTTATCTACTGAAAGATTTTGGAAAGAATGTTTCGTCAGCTGAACAATTGACTTGTTGTTAAACTACAGTACAATCCATTTAACACTCTGTACTTCTATCCATCATGGCCTTGTTTTAATTCCTGTTCAAAACTAAATATGGACTTAAGTCTGTTATGCATTTTGTCAGATGCTTTTATCCAAAGTGAAGGGCGCTTTGAATTCAAGGTTTTATCAGTTAATTAATCCCGAGAATCAAATTCATGACCTTGGTATTGTTAGCACCGTGCTCTATTGTTAGCAACAGGAACACAAAATCTTCCATTTGTTTCAGTAAAGACATATTTTGGATAACTAGCTCAAACGTGTCGCCACTTGCTTAGTGAACTAGTCAACAATCCACTACCCCTAACAAGACTGAGCAATATTAACTCGACTTGCCGGTTCTCCAGCTGATCAAGCACCAAAGCCAGTTTGGACCAGCTAGAAAGATGTACTGATGTATGGCTCCTTTCATCAGTTGGTTTGGATCAGGGGTTTTTCCTACGTGATGTGAATGTCTTCCCTTTAGGTCGTCTTGCGGTTAGAGGAAGATGTACTTGTTTGGCAAAGACAATCAAGATTTTAAGTAGTTTTTCAGAGTCGTTGGCTTCATTCATCGGCATTGTAATATTATGAATGGCTGATGATTAACTCCACAACTGAGAAAAGTTGTGGAGGTACAGTAGGCCACTTCAAAGTTTAATGACTGGACAAGAACTTCCCTCTCTGGCAGTTTGAGTTCTCTGTCATTTGCTTTCCTCATTTCTTTTATAGTATGTGTATATTTTGTAACTCCTCTGCTCATTTGTTATTTTCAGCTGAGCGTTGTAAAATGTTGCGTATCTGCCCTGCTAAAAAAAATCCAGCATGAAATCCATGTTGGTCCAGGCTTGTGTATGCTGGTTTGAGCTGGTGGACCAGTATAATAATGCTTTCCTCAAGTAAAACTGAGCTGGTGAAGCTGATCCACCAGCAACCAGCATCCCATTCGGATCCCAGCATGCAAAACATACATTATGCTGGTGACCAGAAATGCTGGATTTTTCACCAGGGTTGTCTTTCATTTTCTTTGTTGATGATTGAATCTACCTTCTTTGATTCAGGTTTGGGATGCTTCGTCTTTTAGACAAACATTAATTTAACATGTCAGTGGTTCAACTTAAAATGTATTTAATAACAATTAAGGAATGAGTTGGTTTTGGCGGCATACTTTAATACCATTTATTTTTATTTATTTTTATCAGATGAGATCTGTAATCTTAAATCTCATCATAGGAAATAAAGCATGACACAGTAAAGTTCTGATTTGCACATTATTGCACACATTGAGAGCATTTACATGAATAGCACATTCAGGAATAATTCACTCTCTTGTGGACAAAGATGATGATATTTTAGTTCACTTAATCTGCATCTATTTATTGAAAATGATGCCATTGTGATGCTTCGGATTGTAATTGTTACTCAGGAAAGAGTTGAAAGATCAACTGTAGGTTGTGTTTGGCACAAGATTATTCATCCAAACGTGTAAATAGTTTGGAGGAATGTGCATGAGCTTGTGATGTTCAGAGTGAGTAAATTTTCAGTATACTGTAGTTTACATTTCATAGTCGGCACAATATTAAACACTGATTGATTCTGTTATTTTCCTTGTTTATCACTGAAAAGGTGCTTTGAAAAAAAAGCTGCTATCTGTATTGTATAAATGGCTCTATAAATAAAAGTGACTTGATTTGACTCGATATAGGATACTTACCAATCAGCTCCTCTGTGCATGTCTATGAGAGAACATTTCAATATTGGTGCTTCCCCGGTATGGACACACATTCACTTCACTAATGGCAGGATTAATATCGAATGTAATATGAGATCAAACTACAGTAGTCATGTTGCCATAATGAATCATTGCCTTTTGAATGTTCCACTGTCTTCCTTCTTCTGAAGGACACCCTGAAGTACACAGTCCAGAGACTTGACCTGCCAAAAGCCAGCAAATCTTCCAAGAATTCTTACAGAGGTATCATTTCTTTTTACTATCAGTAAACACTGTGTACAAGCTATTTTTTTGTTGTTGCATTTAGCAGGCAGGTATAGATAAGGATCTCTATTTTTCATTACACATGCAGTTATGCAGGGACACTCCCCCTGAAGCAACCTGGAATTAAGTGCTATGTACATAATCTGTATGACATAATGTTGATAGTGTAACGGAAGCCAACTAGTAAGAGTTACGCAGGTAAACCTCACTTACCTCAAGAGGTTGCCTTGTGATTAGTCTTCTGGAGGGGCATGAGGTTTAGGGGAGTGAGCGTAATGGAGACCAGCTTGTAACAGCTGTGCGAGTAAACCTCACTCACCTGGCCTCAAGAGACACACTAGTGGAAGATGTTAGATGCTGCAGCCTTCACCTTCCTTCATAGTGGACCCACATCCCATGCCGGTTGATTCAAATCCTGCTTGGAGCGGTGCGAGTAGGACTAGTTAAATTGGTGCCGTGACCCAGATGGGAGTTAGTGTAAGGGAGGCCAGCTAGTAAAAGCTGCTCAGGTAAACCTCCCTCACCTGGCCTCAAAAGGTGCACTAGTGACTAATGCTAGAGACTGCAGTCTTTAGCGTCCTTGTTATTGCACCCACCTCCCATGCTGGTTGACACTGGTTCGAATCCCAATCGGAGTGGTGCGCATAGGATCAGAAACACATGGTACATAGCACAAGGCTCACTCGTTGTAGGTATACTGTAAAAAAAAAAAAAAAAAAAAAAAAATTATGTTAAAATTAATTATGTTAAAAAACAGCAGCTGTGGTTGCCATAAATTTACCATAAAAAAATATGGTAGCAACGTTTTAGCTTTTACAGACTTAACTTAAATTTACAGTAAAAAAACAAAAAAAAAACAAAAAAAAATTTCATTATCTGATATAATGTTAATTTTTCGACCTATTTAAGTACCAATATCTTTTTTGTACCATTGTAATACACTGACAACCACCAGTGGTGGACAGTAACGAAGTAAATGTAATTCGTTACTGTACTTAAGTAGCTTTTTTGCGTATCTGTACTTTACTGAAGTATTTAAATTTGGGAAGACTTTTACTTTAACTCCACTACATTTCAAAGTCAAATATCTTACTTTTTACTCTACTACATTTTCAAAATCAGTCGTTCCTTTTTATTTATGAGTGGATAAAAACTTAACTGGTCAAACGAGCCACCTATCACAGTAGCCTACAACGTGCGCGCTTTGTTTTGAACTTGCCTTGGTGGTATCTACTAAGCGCGAACCAGAGCCGTTAAATATGAGAGTTGCGACCATAGACAGTATATAAGAGGTTGCGACACACACGGCTTGTTCGACTTGTATGACATCAAAGTATAGAGCGAAATCGCGAGAGCGATTGAAAAGCATACAGTGCCGTCTACTCTCTAATCGCTCTTGCGGTATTTTAATGTCATTCACCGATTGGTCTGTGCAGTGTGTCGTTTCAAGTCGAACAAGCCTACTGTGATCTCGCCGCCGCGCGGTCACGTGATTCGTGTAGCTCTCAATAGTTCCAAACAATTTGTGTTGCCAATAATTTTAAGCGGGGCAGAGAGCAGCAGCTATTATTGCAGCAATTATCGATAAATACTGACGCATAATGAACATTGCTTATTACCTTGACACTAAAATTACTTGCATATAATAGCATTTTTTTTCTGAGTAGCAGAAACACTGCATTAATACGTTTTGGTGTTTAATTTTGTAGGGAAATTGGCTGCTCCCATAATGTAGTGTGTATATATATATATATTCAATGGCATTGTGCAGGTTTATGTGAATGTATCATAACATTAGGATGTCTATAATTATGACCATAGACGCTTGTGAAAAATATGTACAGTAAATACTGTAAATGTATTATACCTTATGGGATCAGTCCCCTTCCGTCCAAAATTAAACACACAGAAAATGTATTCAATTCAAATATATAGTTATATATATAGACTAATTAATGTCATTTTATTAATAGATTGATGTGCCAAGAGTGACAGAGTCTTCACGTAGACTGAGTTAAGCAAGAGTCTTGTGACAAATTATAATAGGACATTATAGCAATAAAAAAATCATAGTACTTGGATACTTAAGTACATTTGAAGGCAAATACTTTTGTACTTTTACTCAAGTGAATGTTTAAAGGCAGCACTTCTACTTTTACTTGAGTAATATTTTACCTTGAGTATCTTTACTTTAACTCAAGTACATGGTATGTGTACTTCGTCCACCACTGACAACCACCAATCACAGAGATGATGAGAGTCACATGATGAATCAAAGCTCATCACAAGCAGCTTTTTCTCAAGAAAGTTAATACAAATACATATAAGCTGCACAGTGTCATTCACACAAACACTGAACACCATCATGGTAACACACAAATTGATATTTGACATTTTAAAGATGCAATAAACAACATTAAATGTAACATAAAACCCTAATGTACATGATTGATTAGAAAAAAACTAAGTAAAACTATGAAGAAACAGTTATAAAAAATAAAAAAAATACATCAAATGTGAAGTGTCACGCTGTGAATTGTGGGAATGTCAATTTACGTTTTTTCACTTCCAAAAACTGTATTTTACTGTAAAATTACATTAAAGGTACGGTAAGATCTATCACAGTTATTCACATATATAGTACGGAAACTTTCTGTTAACCAATAAAACGTTTTTCACCGTAGCATTTTTACCGTTAAAATCACAATCATTTTTTACTGTATCACACCACCCCCCAAAATACGTTGCCACGTGGAGAATCTGAGCAGGAAGAACAAGCGTCAGACGTTTTTGATTATGATTGGTGTTTGCTGCTCTGCACTCTGATTAAATCCCACAGTGTGAGAATAAGGAACGAGAGACTGAATCTGGTTAAATTGGACAGCAGGAGGTCTGTGTGTGTCTGGTGGGGGTTTGGCTTCTACTCTGCCTATTACTGAAAACGGTCGCCCTCATAAAACACGTTTGTCTCAAAATTGCCTAACCATTTTAACATCATCAAAACAGGTTTAATCAATTACCTCAATCCTCATGCTCTCTCATCTTAATTGTGCTGTAGAGACAGCAGTCAGGTTCTGAAGGTTAATACTGTGACTGAGATAACAATCTCTCCAGCTCCTTCACTGATTGATGGGTGGCAGCGCTCGGGAAGAGAGGGAACATGGCATGGAAGCAGCGGGAAGACGAGTGGGAGGGGTCCGTTAGCTGAGAACAATAGCTCTTAAATTAATGTCTGCGCCCGTAAATCAGGGAAAAGGAGAGACCAAATTGGCCCTGTGATTGTTGAGATATGGAACGTGAAATCCAACTACGGCAGGACGGTTTATCAAAGTGCCCATGCAAATGCTTGAACAAAAAGACCTATTGCACGGGAAATGGACCATCTGACAGCAGTGTGGAATGCTCTGACAGAAATAAAGATAACTTTGTTGCTCTTTCACAATAGACAGAGTTGAAAACAATGATTTAATTGTACGTTTCGTCGTCGAGCATGTCTACTTTAGTTTATTCATCATGAACACAAAATTAGCCCCTTTTTTCTGGTCTTTAATTTTTCAACACACGTTATTCAGTGCATGTTATTCGACAGAAATGTTCATCTTTTGAAAAGTGTAGAACTGCAAGTCATTATTTGTATTATTATTATTTTCAATTTATTATTTGATTGTTTACAGATTGCTTTATCTTTCCCACAGAGATCATTGAAGAACTCAGTGGATAAATCTCTTCTCTTGGCCGTGTCTCTCAGGGATCTGCAAAAAGACAGTGGAGTGTATTAGCATGCCAAACGTGTAAAAGATGCAATTAGAAATGTAAAAAAAACAAAACAAGTCTTTTGAGTTTAACATACACACAACATCATCATCTTCATCATCATCGTCGCCGGTGGAAAGATCTTCCTAACCTTATACCCGGAGAGCTGAACCACTGACAGAACTTCAAGAAACTGCCAGAATCTCATGTTTTCCTTTCCCACTTAACTTTATCCTGCTGATGTTGATGTTTGAAACTTTGTATTGTTAACACTTCTAATTGTATTGCTTAGGATGAATCACTTTGTTGGTTTTCTCATTTGCACTCCGCTTTGAATAAAAGCATCTGCAAAATGAAGAAATGTAAATGGAAAGAGTGATATGGCATAACACCCTCTCAACACAATGGGTGTGAGTGTTGTGTTTGTCATGCACTTGTTGAGAATTAGGCATGAGAGTGACCGGTTACAGATGCCTTCAATCTGGAAGTCTTTGTTGAGGAAAGAAAGGTTAAACCAGTCTAGTTTGGCAATCTTATAAGGTTTAAACTAATCTTGCTGGCTCCCAGTCTGGCCAGTTGATAAAACCCCTCAATAAACTCATATTAAAGCACATGTAAAGTTCTTGATTGTAATTTTAACTGCAGTGTGTTATTTACAGTTTAACTCTAAATTGCAACTTCATTATTACACGTTTAATTACAAATATATTTAAAAAATGTGACATACATGTTTCCATAGAAATGACATTAAAGTGTATTTTAGTTTATAATAAATGCTTTTCAGTACATTCAGCAGGACGCTTGAACCACATTTCAGTAAAGTAATGGAATTGCATATAAATATGTACTCAAGTCCTTCTTAAGTGGCTCAAAAAAGCACTCATTACTTCAACTATAATACATTTCTAATTAATTATAAATAACATGCAATTAAGTGTTCAAAAACATTCAGTTATTTTCACTTAAAGCATATTATTTCCGTGATAAGTAGGGTACAACGGGGCGAAAGGCGCACCGGGGTAAAAGGCTCCTTTGAGTTGATTTTCCTCTAAACCACTAGATGCACAAAAATCTTGCCGGAGCACTATCCAAAACATCCGCTTTTCAAGATGCACGTGGAAATTTAGCTGATCCTTGACGTGATCGCGCGGGCAGAAGTTGATTCTGCAATTTTGATCTAATATTTTATGTTTTTTTTTTTTTTTTGTTTTTTTTTTAGATTTAAGTAGCAAATGAAAATCGCTAAAACTATTGAGCATATTTTGAGACAAAGGTCTTAATGATTTTCAGTTTTGTTCCGAGGTAATTAACTGTTTTTCAACAACAGACAAATATGTAAAAGTATGGTATTTGGGCCTAAAGGCACAATAATTAACAATAATAAATATCTTGCTAACTTTTCCATTTGTTGACATGACATGGTCAGATTCAGATGGTAAATATCATATATTAAGTTGGGCGTCCACGTTAGGGATAATCACCATATTTATAATGAAACCATACATTTAAAAAAAAAACAATTATATTAATCATATAATAAAATATGATTTTATGTTGCTACTGTAAATCTATATTAAATTATTATGGGATCTCATTCAATGCTTTCAGAATCTTTACTTTTTAAAATAATTTGATGTATTTTTAAATATATTTTTATATCAGCATATTTTAATTAATTCTTTTATCAAAATAAATAGAAAATAGTGTAAACTTTGCTAAAGTGATCATTTTGCACAAGTATTAAATTAGACATTATTAAAAACATCTTTTAGCTGAAGTATTTGTCTTTTGCCCGGTGCTGGTTTTGCCCCGTGTGTCTGTGGAGCTTGCCGAAGCCAAAGGGGTGGAGGGCTGGCAAGCAAAGGACGGCCCGCAAGTCTGTAGCTGATGCTTGGCGATATCCGACCCAGGTGGAGCCGGCGGTCCAAGGGAGTCCGGCGAGGTCGAATGCTCGATGGCCAACGCTGGAGTCGAGGGAGGAAGGAGCGTAGGTGCAGGAGCCAGGTCGATGGGTCAAGGTGGGACAGAGGCTGGAGGCGGAGCCACAGGCTCATAATCGCCCAGGAGGAGAGGGCTCCCAGCAGGTCCACGGTGTTACCTCGCCACTGAGAGGAGGATGTGATAACACAGCGGGACTGATGGGAGACCATTATGACTGGATGACAGGCTTGGCGGAGTTCTGGAAATGAAGAGTGGCACAAAAAAAAAACCCCAAAACAGAGTGTCCTTGATGGTAGTTAGTAGAGATGGCAGGAGAGGGAGGATGGGTGGGATTAATAGGACCGATGAAGATTCAGATACAAGTTCAGATTCAGATAAGTTCCAGGGATAAAGGGAAATAATCTTACCACACTCAATTAAACTGTCCAATAAGTCCAGCTCGCTCTCAGTGGCTTTCGCTTCCATGCCCTCAACTCCACGAGGACTCACACGGCGATGGGCGGCGACGTCAGCTCACACCCCTGGTCGGACTCTCCGTGGTGCTTCGGCTCCAGGGCGACCTTATGTTCCACCTTCCCATCCTCGGGTATCGGCTCACTCGTCGCGGCAGGCGGAAGCTTCCAGGCTGTGGGGGGGCTTAGGCGTCGTCAACCGAGGTGGTGACGGGCTGGGCTCTGGGTCTGGCCAGGTTCTGGATCGGGGCCGTATGCACTCCAGACACCTCACGATGGCTTCCCTCCACGTCAGTCCGGCGGTGTCTGGGAGGTGGATGGTGTTGAGGAAGTTCGCCCCGATCCAGAACAGGATCTTGAGCGTTTCACCCTCTAGAGGGCAGTTGCTGGCCAAAATTTTTAAATTCTTAATAAATGAAAAATAATCAGGGCTCTCCTGAGCCATGACGATAAATTTAGCCCTATCATCCATTTGGGTTGGTCTGTTCATCTGTCACAGTGGTTGCGGGAAGGCAAACACAGACAAAGATAAGAAATCCAAAATTACAGGTTTAATGTTAATTCTGGCAGGCAAACAAACAATCAGGTGGCAACACACACTAACCAAGACGATGAACAGACAAGGAGTGACTGAAAAGGAAGAAATAGGAACACAACCTAGGTAACGAGCAACACAGATGAACAGAATGAACTCATAATGAGGTGATCATGGTAACTAAGAAATGGCGGGAATACAATCAAAGGAAGGCATGTGACATGAATATAAATTTAATGTCCATGATAACTGAACAGAACAGACTGTGACAACTAGGTGTAGTGAAAGCAATATTTTTCTTAAGGTGTGCCTTCAGCCGTGTTGTACCCTACTCCTTTTAAACGTTTACGACAGCGTACTTCTTTTTCACAACTGAGCTATAGGCCACTCATCTCACAAATATGAGTGACTGTCTTTCTGAAACTTATTTTTCCTCATATCTTAACAAGCAACTCTTAATGACAAAACAGGGTTGCCACTTAGTGAATGTGTGTGTGTGTGTGTGTGTGTGTGTGTGTGTGTGTGTGTGTGTGTGTGTGTGTGTGTGTGTGTGTGTGAGTGTGTGGAATCGTAGAATGACATCATAATGATTTTTAGCAGTGTTAATTGAAAGTCTCTCGTCTGCCTTGACTTGCTGACACAGACACACACTCAATGACAGCAGTCAAACCTCCAGCACATCATTAGGCTGTCTGGAGTCTGTGTGTGTGTGTGAGCTGTCTGCAGGTATACCTAACACCACATATACTTACCTGCTGAGTGTTCGCACTTTGCACATTTGTGTCTGAGCCGCAAGGAGTGTGTGTGTGGCTCCAGGTTCACCATAATGAGGTGTAATTCTCTGATAACTGAAGATATTAGGCTGTCATGGCCTGAAGCAAGTTTTCACATAAACACACACACTAAATGTCAAGTGATCCTTACTACCTTGGATATGATCCTACATTAAAAGTGAACAACAAACAGAACGTGCACAGAATTAAAAGTGTGTAAAAAAATGATCTTATGAATTTATATTACATTTCTGCACACGTTTAGATATTAGAAATGAGATATTTAGGCCCTGTTTACATGACGCTGTTTTCAACTAAAAACGTAAAACTTTTTAAGCGTTTTGGCCGTTCGTTTACACGACAATGGCGCTTTGGGTGCCTAAAAACGCAAACTTTTTAAAAAGGGTTTCAAAGTGCAAGTTTTAGAAAACGTCTCAGTGTAAACAACAAAAACGTGAGTCTCTGAAGATGATGACGTCATGCACATGCGTATTACGTGTTCAGTCTATAGTGTTTCATCGCCATCTAATGGCCTGGCAGCAGAATACAGCATTTTCAGTCGTTTTCGCGAATCCATGTGAATGGGGATCGTTTTGACAATGGTGTCGCCTGTACGTGGAAAACTGAAAGGAAAAACTACTCCATTTTAAGTCAAGTCAAAAGTTTAAGTTAGTTTAACAATATAGATTGTTTCAAAGCAGCTTTACAGTGATAATAGGACATTAAAGTAACAGAGATTGTTTTGGCTTTACAGCAGTTCTAGAATAAAGTTATTGTCCAGCTAAAGTTAGGCCCTGTCCCAAATGGCACACTTCATGTGCACTTTCGGTCTTGTGGACTTACAATGGCTGCCGCGTGCACGTGTCCGTTAAATCCGTGAGACCGCAGTGTGTCCCATTTCTCATTTTTAGGTCTCAGAAGGGTGCTCGCGAGCGCCCCCATGTGGTCGATTTGCGCCCTTTATGCGCACTTTTGCCGAGCCCGCGCTGATGCGAACCCCGCAGCAGACTTCTTCCCGACAGTCAAAGCAGCATTACGTCACGAAAGTGCAGACTCAGAGGAAGACCGCGAGTGCTTAGGGTGCAATTAGGGTTCACTTTTGTTGCAAGCTTTAAAAACGCAAACCTGTGAATACGCTGACGGTGTGCACTTGCATATTGCTTTTAGTCTATAGGTATGTGCATTTGAATATATATATATATATATATATATATGTGCACAGAAGAGATGCGCGGATGGGCTATTATTTCATCCGCAACCGCATCACAAAACTCATCATCCGTCCGCCATCCATCCGCACCAACGTTTTTGACCAATTTTCAAAACCGCACCCGCCCGCCATCCGCTGATTGGGCTTGGTTCAACCGCCCGCCACCCGCCCAAATTTAATTCAAATATTCTTTTTCGTCATATCATCCGCCCGATCCGCGGTTTATCCGCGGAGTCCGTGGCTGTAACCGCCAACCGCGCATCTCTAGTGCACAGGCGCATATAAGAAGTCTTTCTTTACAAATTGACCTCAACAAATTACTTGTCTGGCCTTAAAACTTTAAAATACAGAATTATTTATCGCTTCCGAATTATTTATCGCTTTGTTAAACCTTGGGATAAACAAAGGGACTAATATTAGCTTAGACGCTATTCTTCTTATGATGTAACAAGTACATCAGGATTTATGGGAAGTGTTCCCGGTTCCGGCTGATCTGATCTATGCAGCCTAACATTGAATTATAGAAGTCTATAATGTGTTATGTGTATGCTAGGTCAAAGAGATGTGTTTTTAGTCTAGATTTGAACTGAAAGAGTGTGTCTGCTTCCCGGACAATGTTAGGAAGACTGTTCCAGAGTTTTGGTGCTAAATAGGAGAAGGATCTACCGCCAGCAGTCGATTTTGATATTCTAGGTATTATCAAGAATTTTGAGATCGCAATAGACGTGAAGGACTATAATGTGTTAAGAGCTCGCTCAAGTATGGTACTTAGGAGCTAGTACTGCGGAGCTAAACCATTTAGTGCTTTGTAAGTAATCAGCAATATTTTTAAATGTATACAATGTTTAATAGGGAGCCAGTGCCGTGTTGACAGTACGGGGCTAGTATGGTCATACTTCCTGGTTCTGGTAAGAACTCGAGCTGCTGCGTTTTGGACCAGCTGTAGTTTGTTTATTAAGCGTGCAGGGCAACCACCCATACTAGCATTACAATAATCTAGCCTTGAATAATAATCTAGCCTTGAACAATAATAATCTAGCCTTGAACAATAATCTAGCCTTGAAGTCATGAGCGTTCATGACTTCAAGGCTAGATTATTGTAATGCTAGTATGGGTGGTTGCCCTGCACGCTTAATTGACATGCTTAACGACATGCTTAAAGAATGCTTAACTTCTTTGACAAATGCGGAACAGTTAGTTCATGCGTATGAACTAACTGTTCCGCATTTGTCAAAGAGAGCATATGGCATAATTTAGATATATTTTTAAGATGGAAGAATGCGGTTTTACGGATACTAGAAACGTGACTTTCAAATGAAAGATTGGTATCAAAGAGCACACCCAGGTTCCTAACCGACGACGAAGACTTGACAGAGCAGCCATCAAGTGTTAGACAGTATTCTAGGTTATTACGTGAGGAAGTTTGTTGTCCAATAATTAGAATCTCTGCTTTTTCAGAATTTAGTAGTAGGAAATCACTAGTCATCCAGTTTTTTATATCAGCTATGCATTCTGTTAATTTTGTGAATTGGTAAGTTTCATCAGGGCATGAAGAAATATAGAGCTGAGTATCATCAGCATAACAGTGAAAACGAATGCCATGCTTCCTAATGATATCTCCCAAGGATAGCATGTACAGAGTGAATAGCAACGGTCCTAGTACTGAGCCTTGTGGTACGCCATACTGAACTTGTGATCGATAAGACATCTCTTAATTTACTGCTACAAACTGATAACGGTCAGATAAGTATGATTTAAACCATGCTAATGCAATTCCACTAATGCCAACATAATTTTCATAAATAGTCTATTTAAAAGAATGTTGTGGTCAATAGTATCAAATGCAGCACTAAGATCGAGTAACACCAATAGAGAGATACAACCACGATTGGATGATGAGAGCAAATCATTTGTAACACTAATGAGAGCTGTCTCAGTACTATGGTACGGTCTAAATCCTGACTGGAAATCCTCGCAGATATCATTTCTTTCTAAAAAAGGAACATAGTTGTTAGGATACTGCCTTTTCTAGTATCTTTGACAGAAAAGGTACATTCGAGATCGGCCTGTAATTGACTAATTCTGGGGTTTTTTTTAACCAGCGGTTTAATCATAGCCAGCTTAAAAGTTTTTGGTACGTATCCTAATGACAAAGATGACTTAATGGTATTAATGATATTAATGATATTAAGAAGAGGATCTATGACCTCTTAGATTAAGCATATCGTTGTCGTGTAAACTTACCCTAAGATATAGAGTCAGGTCTAGCTTTATTCTCATTGCAGTCTCATTTATTCAGTGCTGTTTTTATATCTATTTGTAAATAGATATAAAAACAGCACTGAATAAATGAGACTGCAATGTGAATCAGTTAAATTGTTGATTAAATTATGTTGATTAGTATAATTACAATGTATCTGGCATCACTATCGTTGTGTTTGAGTACAGACATGCACAAACATATATACATATGTAGACATCTCAAAAGAAAAGAAAAGTTTGAACTTTTGCTGGAATGCTCTCTAAATGATGCCCTTATATCAACAACCACACACACACATGCACACACAGCCTTGGCAATGATAAAGAGTGTAATCTGTGTCTTTCTGCATCATACTGCTCTGTTTACCTTTAATTACACACCCTTTAACACACCTCTTCAAACCTCCATAATCACTGCGTTTCACTCCAACACTTACATGCAATCTCTTTCTTTTCTGTCTGTCTCTCTCATAATGTGTGTATTCATGTGATTACCTGCTGTTGCAATCTCACAATTGCATATGTCTATTGATGAGACAGCAGAAGTAAGCCCTGAGCTCCCTGCCTGTCTCTCACACACAGACACTCTCAGGAGATGAACAGCACAGAAGTGACAACTATACAGCCTGTTCATGCGCAGGAACATTAACACATGACCGCCCGCATGCACACGTCAACGACATTTACCCTACGCGTCCACTGGGGCGGAGCAAAGCCGCTTAATACTGCCCAAAACCTCAGAGGTCAGGCCTGCTGCTTATAAGGGTGCGTCAAGACAATTAGGGATGTACCCAGAGCCGAATGCCTACAAGTTAATTGAATTTAATTCATATAGGCACAAATAATGACTTGAAAATGTATTCTACTGAATGATAGAAACAAATTCATTAGACTGATTATCCAACAAGGAAAAAAACATCTGTGCAATTCTGAGTCTGTGAAGTTAATTTGACAAAAATGTGAATAAAATAAAATAAATGCATGGTGTGCTTGTAAGTTCAAATCTGATCCAAAATCCAAAAATGCCCAAAATAACATTTAAAACCTACTAGAAGGCATCCTGCAGTAGTGGTGTTTCCCTTTGTGAATGATGTGAACAAATCTTTCAAGTGAATGAATCATGAAAAACTGAGGGAAAGATCTGGAGTTCTGCTTTGTAGTTATTTACAGAATGCTTAAATGCTCTTTAGGATATCTTGGTAGACGCTATCTCACGACCAATTCGTACGAGTGAGTACGAGGTGGCTAATTCGTACAACTTGTCTAAACCCAGTGATGGGTAGGTTTAGGGGTGGAGTCAGGGGTAGGTAATTCGTACAAATTCATACGAATTGGGCAACTCGTAAAATATGTACGATTTAGCAAAAATCGTATGAATTTGTACAAGTGAGGTTGTATGAATTCATAAGATTTAGCCACCTCATAAAATACCTACGAATTGCCGTGAGATTGGGTTGGTAGATCTGTACACATGCAGAGTTTAGTACAGGATTTCATCGCAGAATGCAAATTGCAGTAAAATGTAATTTGTCCTGACTTTAAGTCTATGTGAACCGAGTAAAACCGAATATTCAGTGTGAGAAAACAGAGGACGGGGCTTGATTTTAGTGCGCATTGTTCTGCCAAAGCCTTCAAACGGACACCATTAGAAAAGGAACACATGGAGGAAGTAAGTTTTATAGGGTTAAGCTAAGTCAATATGGTCAATTTTGATTTCATGTGGACTTTAAAGACACCGCAGAGAGCAACATAGTGTCGGCCCAGATCCTTGCCACATGTGGATTCCACCCGTACCAGATGTGGGCCGGATCTGGGCCGACAATGTTGCTGAATTATAAAACAAAATTTAGCACAAACTGTTTGGCACAAACATTGTCCTAAAAGTGTAAATGGGAAGGTTTTGAAAGGTTCTGAAATGTTTTGTGTTTGAACCGAGTAAGAGCTGATAGAAACCACCACGATGCTCTTGAACATGACTCTTATCCTGAGGTTACCACTGTGGATTTGACCCTGTAATTTGAAAGTGTACGAGTAAACTCTCTCTGAATTTCTCAACACAGAAACTGCACTTTACTAGACTGAAGTCTGCCTCAAGGGAGACCTTTCAATGTTTCCTGGAGGATAAAGGAGTCTAAAACACACCGAATAATCACTGGGGTCCCTAGTGAAACATTAATGTATTTGAAATACATTTATTTTATGCTAAGTATACTACAGATACATTTACATATTTATGTACTTAATGTAAATACCATACAATTGTACTAAATTGGTATACTTAAAGTCTGCTAAATTGTAACACATAATTTTGTGCTTATTGTACTTTCGTTATCCGGAAATAGCGCTGAAGTCCAACTAGAGATATACTTAAGTATATTTGATTGTGCTAAAGTTGAACTATTGCAAGTATACTTTAGGGATACTTTAAATATCTTGCATTAAACGACTGATATTATACAGAGATCATACTATCCTTACTATCCTTTTTTGATGGCTTAGTTGGAGACATTTCACATTTAATATTCAACAATAATATTGATCTGCCTGCATTGACACCATTATATGAGAACTGAACAGAGCGGCTATATATATATATATGAATGAACTAAATTAATAACTTTTTTTACAACAGAAATGAACCATCGCTGAACTTCCTTAAGCTGGACTGTAACACTTTTTTTCGGGAACACTTTATAATAACTGCACGCTATTAATCATTAGTTAAGCATTAGTAAACAGTTAATTCATCATTTATAAAGCATTAACAGACATTAATAAGCAGTTTATAAATACAGCTTTATTCTTGATTTATAAGCATATCTGTAATGTGTTTAATAATTGTATTTTCATACTTTATTAATGATCAATTTATCATTTTTAAATGAAGTATTGCATTATTTACAAACCGGTTATTTAAGAGTAGTCAGTGGTTCATTAGATCACTTAGAAAGTGTGAGTAAATGATTAATAAACTATTTTAATGTGCATTCATACATCGTATTATTTAGACATATAGTAATAGTTACTTAGTGAGCTAATAAATGCTTTAATCATATTAAGTGATGTTTTGGAAATTGTAAAAATACAGA